>OZ024741.1:371143100-371145600 GCA_964016885.1 Eledone cirrhosa | reverse complement strand
AGACAATATATAAATATATAAATATATATATATAAATAAATATATAAATATATATATATATATAAATATATATATATAAATATATATATAAATATATATATATAACTATATATATATATATAAATATATATATATAATTATATATATATAAATATATATATATAATTATATATATATAAATATATATATATATATATAAATATATATATATATATATATATAAATATATATATATATAAATATATATATATAAATATATATATATAAATATATATATAAATATATATAAATATATCATCATCATCATCATCATCACCGTTTTACGTCCGTTCTTCCACGCTAGCATGGGTTAGACGGGTTGTCCTGTTGTGGGCAGTGTCTGGTCGGCTGACCATGCCTTGCTCATACAGGAACTGATCTGGCTTGATTTCTACAGCTGGATGCCCTTCCTAACACCAACCTCATTTACAGTGAGTGCTGGGTGCTTTTTCGTGGCGCCTACACGTCCACTTTACAGTGTGGGCTGGGTGCTTTTTTGCCGTGGCACCTCCACGACCACCTTGCGGTGGGGGGGGGGGGGCATATTGTTTATATGCTTCAGCATGTACCCATGGGAGGTCGAGTACCCTGTATTACTGCGTGACGCCAGAAGTCACGGTCGTGTGTCATTGACTTTGAGAGGTGTAGTTGGGTAAGGTCGGCTTTTATCACCTCATCCCAAGCCATCTTGGGTCTCCCCACTCCGCGGTTTCCATCAACTTCTAGTGCTCTGCACCTTTTTATGCAGCTGTCATCCTTCATACGCATCACATGTCCATACCAGCGTAACCGCCTCTCCTGCACGCAGCATTTGATTCCTCTTATGCTCAGTCTCTCTCTCAATTCATTTATGCTTTGTCGTTCACGTATATTACTGTTACACATCCATCGGAGCATGCAGGCTTCGTTTCTCTCTAATCTACGTAAGTCTTCCACCTTCAGCGCCCAGGTCTCACTACCATGCAACATCGCTGTTCGGATACACGCATCATACAGTCTGCCTTTCATTCTGAGGGAGAAGCCTTTTGCAGCTAGCAGTGGTAGTAGTTCCCTAAACTTCTTCCATCCCGTTCTTACCCTAGTTATTGTACTTTCTGAGCACCCACCTCCGTTGCTAATTCGGTCACCTAGGTAGCAGAAGCTGTCTACTGTTTCTACAGGGCCCTCCCAGAGATTGGTGGTACTTGTTTCCTGTGGCTGTTTGCTTGCTGTTTCAGCACAGCTGCTGCATGTGAATCCTACATTCTTAATTAAGCTTCCTGAGATCCCGCTACATCTCTTGTGTACCCATTGTTTGCATTTGGGGCAGAGAATGGAGTTCCTACCTACACCTTTCCTACATACTGAGCAAGGCCATTTCCCTGAGGGGATCTGGGTTCTGTTTTCTCGTCTACTTATAAGGACCTTAGTCTTTGTCATGTTGACTTTGAGGCCCTTTCTCTCTAGTCCCTGCTTCCAGGTTTGGAATTTATTCTCTAGTTCTACCATAGATTCAGCTATGAGTGCGAGGTCATCAGCATACAGGAGTTCCCATGGGCATCCGGTCTTAAACTCCTCCGTTATTGCCTGCAGGACTATGATGAACAGGAGAGGGCTAAGAACAGAGCCCTGGTGGACCCCAACCTGTACGCTAAATTCCTCGCTATACTCATTGCCAATCCTAACTTTGCTGACTGCTCCCCTATACATGGCTTGTACCGCTTTCACAAGCCATTCATCTACTCCTAGTTTTCTAAGAGCCCACCAGATTACTGCACGTGGAACTCTGTCAAAGGCTTTCTCAAGGTCGACAAATGCCAAGTAGAGTGGCTTACTTTTAGCTAGGTACTTTTCCTGTAATTGCCTCACAAGGAAGAGCGCATCAGTGGTGCCTTTCCCTGGAACAAACCCAAATTGCATCTCGTCTATATTCACCCGGTCCCTAATCAGCTGTGCTATAACTCTTTCTGTTACTTTCATGACCTGGTCCATCAACTTTATACCTCTATAGTTTCCTCTATCTAGTGCATCGCCTTTACCTTTGTAGCAGTTGACAATGATGCTACTGCACCAATCTTTTGGTATGGCCCCCTCTAGTATTACCTGGTTAACGATACGTGTGGTTATAGTGTGACCTACAGACCCAGATGCCTTCAGCATCTCGGCAGCTATACCCGATGGACCGGTTGCCTTCCCTATCTTCATATCTCTGATTGCCTTACTTACTACGCTGCCGCTGACTTGTACTGCTGGTCCCTCTATAGGGTCTACGTGGGGTAGGGTCTCTTCTTCCCATGCATTCTCCTCATTTAGTAATCTATCATAATGACTCTTCCATGCATCTTTCTTCTCAGCACTTGTGAGGGCAAGCTCACCTTTATCATTCCGGATACACTTCTCTCCAATGACATCACAACTATCTCTGACACACTGCCTCGCAATCTTGAATACCTCCTGTTTCTGGTCCTCACGTTGTAAAACA
>OZ024741.1:371133100-371138100 GCA_964016885.1 Eledone cirrhosa | reverse complement strand
CCGAGATTCTAAGGGAAATATTTTTAGGGATAGATTTAATTATAGAGAAGGGGTGGTTAGACCCAACGTTTACGTATTTGAGATTTTCATTCAATTTATGAAACGGTTTAATCAAACCAGAGTTTAAATTGAGTGTGACATCCAGGAAGTTAACTACTTTAAGGTTGTATTCATATGTTATAGTTAGTCCTATTTCGAGTAGTAGTTTTCTTATATCTTTGCGTAGTTTTTCTAGTTTTTGGTTATTAAGGTTTTTAGCTAGGAGGAGAACATCGTCGCGGTATATTCCGCCGTGGAGATTGCTGAATTTTTCCTGGAGTCTAAAGGCGATAAATAACCCCACAATATCAGTTATTTCCGCCGAATATATATAAATATATATATATTAATATATATATATAAATATATATATATATATATATTAATATATAAATATATATATATATATATATATATTAATATATATATATAAATATATATATATATATATTAATATATATATATAAATATATATATATATATATTAATATATATATATAAATATATATATATATATATTAATATATATATATAAATATATATATATATATATATTAATATATATATATAAATATATATATATATATATATTAATATATATATATAAATATATATATATATATATATTAATATATATATATAAATATATATATATATATATATTAATATATATATATAAATATATATATATATATATATTAATATATATATATAAATATATATATATATATATATTAATATATATATATAAATATATATATATATATATTAATATATATATATAAATATATATATATATATATATTAATATATATATATAAATATATATATATATATATTAATATATATATATAAATATATATATATATATATATATATATAAATATATATATATATATATATATATATAAATATATATATATATATATATATATATATATATATTTATATATATATATATATATATATATATATATATTTATATATATATATATATATATATATATATATATATATATATATATATATATATATATAAATATATATATATATATAAATATATAAATATATATATAAATATATATATATTAAGCTCCGATTAGTTGAGCGCTCTATGATGTAATAGATATGGTGGAGAAGAGAGGAACCAACCAAGAGCTACCCCGGAAATCCCCTCTACCATGGGGATGAAAAACCCCGACACTGGACGGGCGTAATAGTATCTTTCGGCAGGATAAATACGCGGAAACAAAAAATAAGATAAACCCCTATTTTCCTGCACCAAATCGCTTCTGAACAGAGGCCCCCTCAATTCAATCTATACATGGACAGATGGACAATCATATGGATCATTTTACATATATGTACTCCGTGTTTTTGCATTTATTCACTATTGTCTCTGTTCTTTTCTTTTCTTTTGTGTACTTTTTGTCTGTTTTTCTTTGACTCTGTTCCATGTGGTTTGCCCTCCGTTATAAGGTCCGGCACTGCCGTTCAATATCTGTAACACTAGAATCCCTCCCAGAACATATTACTTAAACATCTCTCTCCATATTATTTACTCACTCAATGTATATCTTTACTTAATCCGAATTATCACTTGAAACATTTTTTGAATTTAGAATTTTTGAATTCTTTATTGTTTAATTTATAATCTCTGATATTTGATTTAGGATTTTAACCTTTAATTTTAATTTTTATTCCCAACTCTCACTCTTAACTTCCTATGTAAAACCATAGTACCTAGAATTAAGTTTATTTTACCTTATGAGTTGATGGTCAGTCTTACTGTCAACGCTTAGTGAAAGGTAGTATTATGACCTATAAAAACTAACACCCTCCCATCCCCTCTGGCTTTCGGCTGACTGCCACAGTAGCGATGGTAGCAGTAAACTTTGGCAAGGCATAGGTGGGCCACTAACAGCGAATTTCGTTGAAATCTGCGTGCTAATGGTCAACTTCCTTCGGACATGCGCTTGCGCAGACCGGTGGGGGTGTATTGGTACTCACAAGGGAACGGATGAAAAACCCAAAAGCACGAACTTCATCCGTTCCCATGTCAATTCAATTTGGATTGCCTCGGAAACAACCTTATTTTGTAACAAGCTGTCTGATGATGTCACGACACTCGCACACAGAACAGTGTGGCCAGTGTCGTCATTGAAATATATATCACAGCATTATTATTAAAGGACTTGAACATCTGAAACTACTTCGCTTTTACTTATTCTATATATAAATATATATATATAAATATATATATATATATATAAATATATATATATATATATAAATATATATATATATATAAATATATATATATATATAAATATATATATATAAATATATATATATATAAATATATATATATATAAATATATATATATATAAATATATATATATATAAATATATATATATATAAATATATATATATATAAATATATATATATATAAATATATATATATATAAATATATATATATATATATATATATATATATATATATATATATATATATATATATATAAATATATATATATATAAATATATAAATATATAAATATATATATATATATATATACGATATTAAATAAATGGAAACTATATTTATAAAACCATATTTATTTCATTATACATATTTCAGGGATACCAAATTAAAATATGGTATGCCTTCATCAGACAAAATACAATATATAAACAGTTTTATAAATAATTTTGACGTACTCTATTAAATGCGACCATTATTTTGGGAAGCTGTCTGGATAGTGAGATGTTTATAATCCAAGGCATCAAATTCAAGAGAAACTTCAAAGGCCAGGACTATTTAAGATGCATTAAGGATAATATTGAAAGCTTGGAAAAAACAGAGAAGATCTTAGTGAAATCGGACAAAACTAATAACCTTTATGGAGTACAAAAGGACATGTATAACGGCCTTATATTGAAAGAACTAAGGAAAAAGTACAAGGTAGCTAGTAAGGATGAACTGGAAAAAATGAATACAGAGGCATCTTGTAATATGCATGAATTAGACATTGAGAATAAAACACAACCCTTCATGCCTAGGAAACCCAAGATCAATATGAAAGATCACAAAAGAAACTTTGAAAATGATTTGCCAGTCAGATTGATTGCACCATCAAAATCTGACCTGGGAAAACTTAGCAAAAACATTCTAGACAGGATAATACAACAAATTAAAAACTTACATAATTTACCTTACTTAAAGTTATGGAAGGGGACTGGTGAGGTTATTGAGTGGTTTAAAGGAATTAAATATAACTATAATAATAAGTTTATTCAGCTTGATATTGCTAACTACTATTCATCTATCACTCCTAATCTACTGAATAAGGCACTAAATTACGCATTTAAACATACCGATCTAACTAGCAATGAAATGCACATTATATTATCGGCAAGGAAAACATTGATAGAATTTAATAACCAACTATGGACTAGGGCAGATAGAGATAATAATTTCGACATAACTATGGGATCATCTGACTCAGCTCAGGTAACGGACCTTGTGGGCCTATTTATAATTAATTCGCGACATAGAAAAATACCAGGTGTAACCGGAGGATTATATCGTGATGACATGCTTTTACTTATTGAAAATAATAGCTGTGAACTTTTTTAATTACCTTAATCTAAAAATAGAAATAGAGAATAACCATAGAATAGTCAATTTTCTGGATGTAACACTAAATCTCAACACATGTCTTCACTATCCATTTCACAAACTAAATGAGAACTTGAATTATGTCAATTTTAACTCTAATCACCCCAGATCTGTTAAAAATACTATAGTGAACTCTGTTCAAGAACGAATTTCAAGAATTTCATCTAATAAAAATATTTTTGATGAAAAAGCGCAGTATTACAATGAAGCATTAGCTAGAGCAGGATATAGAGATAAAATTAAATACATCAATAATAATAAGCAAACTAACCAAAATAATAACAATTTTAATTACGTTAACAACTTTAACAACTATAATAGAAAACATTACAATAATTCCAAAAGCCGAAAAAGAAATAGAACTAGAAATATATTATGGTTTGCCCCCCCTTTCTCACTAAATATTAAAACCCATATTGCTAAACTATTCTTTAATGCTCTTGACAAACGCTTCCCTAGAACACATAAATATCACTCAATTTTTAATAGACACACTATAAAATTAACTTACTCGTCCACCAAAAATTTAGCACAAAATATTAACAGAATTAATAGGAATTTAAAATCTAACCAAAATACCAATAATATCCCAAACAATATTCAATTAAATAACTGTAACTGTAGAAATAAATCTAACTGTCCGTTAAATAACAACTGCTTAGCTAAAAATGTAGTGTACAATTGTAATGTTAAAACTAATTTAAATTCTTTCAACTATGTTGGTTCCACCTCGACAGAATTTAAACTTCGCTTCAATAATCATAAGAATTCTTTCACAGATCCAAACAAAAAATCCTCAACTTCGCTATCTAGCCTACTCTGGCACCTTAAACGAGATAATGTTAAATATTCGATGATTTGGAATATTGTCTCAAAAGGTATTCCTTTTAATTCCTCATCAGAGAGTTGTGATCTTTGTATAGAAGAAATATTCTTTATATTAAAGTCCAAAAATTCCCTTAATTTAAGGAGCAATTTATTCAGTTGCTGCAGACATAGATTGAACTCAACGTTTAAATATAAATATAAATTTAAAATGTAGTATAATTAATTAAGAAATTTAGTTAATATATGAAACCTGACGATAAATCATTAGATTCCTTCACCTTTTTCTTTTTAAACTTTCTTCCTAAATATAAACAAGGATATAATAAACTACTCTAAAATGTATATGCTCCCAATGTATTAAATAAAATTTACGTAAGATAAATTTCTATACTAAATATAAGGGCATCCGTAGAATCACTGGGTTTTCTAAATCTTTTAAATTATTTT
>OZ024741.1:371115600-371125600 GCA_964016885.1 Eledone cirrhosa | reverse complement strand
TCGGCATTTTTGGGTACTCATGGGCGTCCTATATTTGGTTCCTTTCATTCGCCATCTGTCAATCAAAGTTGTTTCTTAAATCGGAATTACTACTGTAGGAGGTAAGGGGTTGTATGATTGAACCGCTCTCTCAACCTGTAGTCGCCCTCACCTATGTCATGTTTGGCGCAGGAGTGATATATACGGGCACTCATACACCTACAGCGATCACGTACACACCCGCAACTGTATTATATGCAACAATCACAGTAGATATTGAATGTACAGCGAATACTTAGAAAGAATTTTTTTTTTTAAATGGAAAAACAATTAACAGACCGTTTCAGAAAAACACACCCTCAAAATACCTTAAAAAACACAAATTTCCTGTAAAAAGAACGTTTTTAAAAGAATGCTTGAAATAGCCTTTTAAAAGAGTTAATTCAAAGGTATTTTTGATATTTATACTTGTATAAATGGCTTAGTGGTTAGAGCATTGGCCTTGCAATCGAAAGGTTGTGAGTTCAATTCTCAGACCGAGTGATGTGTTGTTTCCTTGAGCAAGACACTTTATTTCACATTGCTCCAGTTTACTCAGCTGTAGAAATGAGATGATAGGGACTGGGGTCCCTATCATTCCACTGCAAAGTGGTTGTGGAGGTGCCATGGCAAAAAAAGCACCCAGCTTTCAATGTAAATGAGGTTGGTGTTAGGAAGAGCATCCAGCTGTAGAAATCAAGCCAAAATCAGTTCCTGTCCCACCCTTGCAAGCAGTGAAAAAGCGGACGTAAAATGAAATGATGAAAATGAATCTACACACACACACTGTACTCAGGAAAGCGTATATAGTTAAGATGCTGCACATATATACTGATGAAAAAATGGAAGATCTACACATACATGTTCATACAAATACATCCACCCAGACATGCATGTATGCATATGTGTGTGGACACCCATACATACATGTACCTGCGCATGGGCATACTTATACATCTCAAAAAGCACATATGCTGAATACCTACACATCCACATACACAACTGTGCACATGGTACATAAAATATTTTATGAGAAAACATTCTTGAGGCTTGGACCCAATATGTGGCGATATAAGCCTGAAAGTGCATGCACAATATGCATAAATGTAATAGCTAGGTAGTAACCATGCCCTAATCACAGATAACATGGGTGGCACCTATATATAAATGCGTGTACATAAAATAAAATAAGATAAAATAAAATACTGGAAAAAGGAATGTATACATGACAAAGGTGCAGAGGGGGTATCTGCTCACGTCACCCGGACATTATCGGGATGTGCATAAAGTTGCATAAAAATACTCTAGGACTGTGGTGCATAGGGTTGTATATATATATATATATATATGTGTGTGTGTGTGTAACCGCATACATTTCTACATTTTACAACCGATTTGCACCAAATTTCATACATAGGTTTCTGAAGTCCTATTACGCGTTGTAGGCTATTTTATTTTCCTGTACATTGATTGTGGGGCCACTCAGGGGCAGATAACCCCCTTAAGCCACTCGCTTGGAGTAAGCAGTATTACTGCATAAAGGCACCATAATTCCTGCAGTTTGCCTCCCTTCTTCACCCAAATTAATCTTTTGTTTGCTTATGGTCTACAAATAAATTTGCAGGCATGCACTTGCGCAGAAATTCAGGTAGGGTACCCCTTGGGGGGCAGTAAACCGACTTGATGAATGTTGAAGTTGATATCATCAATGCAACAAAATGTCATAACTGCTCGAGTTGGTGTTTGGTTTTCACGAAGCAAGACATATTGGTTACCCATGGCTTACAAAGGAAGATGAACACATGAACTTTTACTTGAACTTATCAAGGGGACACCACAATTAAGTGCAGAATGGGGAGTTAAATTTTTTTCCTTGAACTTTGGTGTCATTTCACACTCCTAACCAAGAACGCGTGATTTAACCCAGGTGTAAATTTTAACGCCTACTGTATGTGGATTGTGCTATTTCACACTCATGCCTAAACTGTGTGAATGATTGATTAGTTTTTGCACCCATTTAATTGCACCTCAATGTCACCCCCATTTAATTGCACCTCAATTAAGAGCGAAATGGCGACCTCTGGCCAACCACACATCAGTGAGTTGTGTTCAGTAGATTTCATCACACTTATTTGTATTATCTAACCAATCAGACAACTCGAGTGTTGTTCATTGAGCGAAATCACTCCTATTTATATCGGTCAAGTCCGACCTAGGATCCCACTTCTTTTTTGGCTTTTGACAAGTGGTAGGTTTTTTTACATGCGTACTCTCATAAGCTACCCCATGTTTCTGAAATGCATGCTTCTTCAATATTTGTCACCTTAACGGAGGTTTAGTTAATGTGTTTATGGTCATAAGGTTCCAGTTTATCATGCTGTGATTTTTCGGCCATTTTTGCCTGTATCCTTTCAATGGTTAGTACTTACTTATTGCTATGTTCGAACTGAACAAACATATTGACACTTATATTCCTACCACTGTAGCCACACTATTTAATTTCCTTTATCACAGGCAGGTAGTCCGTACACTGCGTTGCTCCTAACTTAAAATCTGAAATTTGACTGGTACACAAAATCTTGCAAAACACCCACTTTCTCAGACCACATAGATTTATCACATTTTTTCACAATTTATATCCATGTTTAGATTTTCTTACTTAAACGTTATTTGTCCACTATTTATTGTTCTCCCTGGTTAATTTTCTAAAAACAATGCTCCCCCCCCCCCCCCCCCCCCAAGAAAAGAACTTTCATTGGTCGATTATCTAATGATGTAAGTAGCTCTAAGCGAAGGCGTCTCACCGAAGGTGTAAATGCGACTGTGATCAGGCTCTTGCAGAATGCTGTGCAGATGGCAGCTGCAGGAGCGGAGGAGGATGACAGTCGGCGTGAACTTCGACGGAACAAAGATACTGCCGTGACTGCTGCTCGCACTCGAGAGGATGAAGGACAATAAGCCGTTCGATGAAACAGGGACGCCACTGCAACAGCCGCTGCTCGTGCTCAAGATGATGAAGGACGACGCACTGTTCGACGAAGCAGGGACGCCGCTGCCACTGCTGCTGCACGAAATACTGAAACCATAGAGCAACGATGTGACCAACTTCTGCAAAGTGAACAGCGGTGATCATCATTACGTGGCATTTCTAGGACTTGTAATTCATCTTGGTTGTTGAAGGCCTTTAACTACGACCCCTCCTCCAACTACGCTGTGCTTGCCTGGAAACCTGCATGTCTACAAGTCCCTTGACTCTATGGCTGATCCGGACGAAGTTGTTAATTACCCCACAGGATTTCTTAACTCCCTAGACTCTCCCGGATTGCTACCACACTTACTGCGACTTAAGAAAGGTGCCACTGTCATGCTCCTCAGGAATTTGGAACCCCGAAGGCTTTCCAACAGCACGCGACTGTTCGTCCAAAAGGCGATGCCTCATGTTAATGAGGCAACAATACTTACAGGATGTGGTAAGGGGGATACTGTCTTTATACCAAGGTATATACACATCTGGTAAATACACTTCTTTCACATTTAGAAGGCTGCAAATCGCCATGTCGATTAACAAATCACAGGGTCAGACGCTGACGGTCGTAGGGCTTAATTTAGATGAACCGTGTTTCTCCCATGGTCAACTATATGTTGGCTGCTCTTGAGTAGGGAGCCGTCATAACCTATTTGCATTTGCAACTCGCGAGAAAACCCAAAATATAGTCTATAAAGAAGTTTTGTAGGCATTCCATCCGCCAACAAGTAATCGGTGTTTTTTTTTGTATAAGTGCTGTATCCGTGTGTTATTTTTGTCCTTTTGACAATACCACGTACGCCTCTGAGGTTGCTTTTGCTATACATTATAAATGTTCAATGTCTCCGTTTTCCGCATTTATATGTTGCTATTACGCTTTGCTATCAATGTTCCGTAGTTCTAACCTAATTAATCTACTTTTCCCTACATCTTATTTACACATTTTTTTGACATTCCAGCTGTTTTTGTGGCCACCGACTGTTACAATCTCAAATAACAAGCAAAGCAAATACGACACACCAAAGTGGTGTGAAGGACTTCTTAAGGGCCACCGCCTCTAATTGGAGTCGTCGTTGCTGACAGTTCTGCAGCTGGGACTTTTAAGAGTGAACGATCCAAGGCCCTCTTCAGCGCCACCAAGTTTAAATTGTTACCATCGGAGTCTTTCGGTTCATATGAACGACTATTCCATTGAGAGTTATAATGGGCAACGCCGGGTACTTCTGCTAGTATATATATAGAGGATGCGGACGATATTTGTTCGCAATTTTCAACTGCTAATTTTATGCACATTTTTTTTACTTCCATTGTCACTCTTGTCTTCATAAAAACAGTGACTAGATTTCCATCATTTATTTTCAGAATAATTGATTATGAATGATTTTGAACCTCCAAATTTGTGGAAGAGACACGGAGTTCTTCTTGGAATCCGCACCGGGAGGACAAATAAGACCAGAAGATCAACTCCCAGAACAACAGGTGGCTCACTGTCTCATCCAAAGACGTGCCCAGAGTCATGCAGACAAAGTTTCCAGCGACAACATTGGTCTTAGGTATCATCAGCAGTCAAGGTGACGTCATGCCACCTCACTTCTTCCCTGAGGGCCTCAAGTTGAACACCGATGGCTACATCCGAATTCTGAACGAGGTAGTAAAGCCCTGGATCAACCAGGTAGCTGCAGGTAGGCCGTACGTGTGGCAGCAAGACTCAGTGCCCTGCCATACCAGCCGAAAGACCCAAGCCTGGCTGTCAGAGAAATTCGTCGACCACACTTCACCTAACATCTGGCCTCCCAGCTCGCCTGACTGCAACCCCCTCGACTTCTTTATGTGAGGCGCTGTTGAACGAGACACCAACAGATCTGGCTGCAATACGAAAGACGATCTGAAGGCCAGGATTACAAGTGCCTTTAGGGGACTAAGTCGGGGGACAGTGACGAAGGCCTGTTGCCGGTTCCGAGGCCGCCTTGAGGCCGTCATCAAAGCCAATGGCGGGTTTATCGAAAGAACAAGTCATGAAGACAAACTGACATTTATATGTGTATATATATATATATATATATAGAATAGAATGAAACGAAATTTCATTTCTCACTCTTAGTACGGCACTTACTCAAATGTAAGTATGTATGTATACGTACATACATATATGTATACAGATGTACAGTAGCATGTATATATATATATATATATATACATACAGGCACACATATATATATGCACGTATCAGTTTAGCGAACATTTATTATAATGTTCGCTTTGTTCGTTTGTAAACAAACGGACAGCCTGATTTATGCCGTACGGTGTTAAGGCAACCACGTCACCTTTTTGTTCAAACTGACACAGGAACGATGTACTAGTTTCAAGCTTGTTAGCTATCGTCAGCACCGTATACCCTTCTGCCAGATGGTTGAACGTTCGAAAGTATATACTTTCCTTATGAAAATTAACGGCCGAGCAGCCTAATTTGCATATTGAGTGAGTTCAGTCGGCCAGGCGCACAGAAAACGATAAATGGAATAGAATGCAACGAAATTTCATTACTCCCTCTTAGTACGGCACTTACTTAAATGTAAGTATGTATGTATACGTACATACATATATGTATACAGACGTACAGTAGCATGTATATATATATATATATACATATATACATACAGGCACACATATATATATGCACGTATCAGTTTAGCGAACATTTATTATAATGTTCGCTTTGTTCGTTTGTAAACAAACGGACAGCCTGATTTATGCCGTACGTTGTTAAGGCAACCACGTCACCTTTTTGTTCAACACTGACACAGGAACGATGTACTAGTTTCAAACTTGTTAGCTATCGTCAGCACCGTATACCCTTCTGCCAGATGGTTGAACGTTCGAAAGTATATACTTTCCTTATGAAAATTAACGACTGAGCAGCCTAATTTGCATATTGAGTGAGTTCAGTCGGCCAGGCGCACCGAAAACGATAAATGGAATAGAATGAAACGAAATTTCATTTCTCACCCTTAGTACGGCACTTACTTAAATGTAAGTATGTATGTATACATACTTATATGTATACAGACGTACAGTAATATATATATATATATATATATATATATACATACATACAGGCACACATATATATATGCACGTATCAGTTTAGCGAACATTTATTATAATGTTCGCTTTGTTCGTTTGTAAACAAACGGACACCCTGATTTATGCCTTACGGTGTTAAGGCAACCACGTCACCTTTTTGTTCAACACTAATACGTGCATATATATATGTGTGCCTGTATGTATATATGTATATATATATATATATATACATGCTACTGTACGTCTGTATACATATATGTATGTACGTATACATACATACTTACATTTAAGTAAGTGCCGTACTAAGGGTGAGAAATGAAATTTCGTTTCATTCTATTCCATTTATCGTTTTCGGTGCGCCTGGCCGACTGAACTCACTCAATATGCAAATTAGGCTGCTCAGCCGTTAATTTTCATAAGGAAAGTATATACTTTCGAACGTTCAACCATCTGGCAGAAGGGTATACGGTGCTGACGATAGCTAACAAGCTTGAAACTAGTACATCGTTCCTGTGTCAGTGTTGAACAAAAAGGTGACGTGGTTGCCTTAACAACGTACGGCATAAATCAGGCTGTCCGTTTGTTTACAAACGAACAAAGCGAACATTATAATAAATGTTCGCTAAACTGATACGTGCATATATATATATGTGTGCCTGTATGTATATATGTATATATATATATATATACATGCTACTGTACGTCTGTATACATATATGTATGTACGTATACATACATACTTACATATATATATATATATATATATATATATATAAGTATGTATATATATATATATATATATATGTATGTATATATATATATATATGCATATATATATATATATATATATATATATGTATGTATATATATATATATATATATATATATTAAAAAAAGGAATTCCAACTTTGTCTGATTTACATGTTTTATTTACAATTTTAAAATGGTATTAGAATGAAATAGTATGGTAGAATATTAGGTGGATTGGCAGTATCGGTAGAGGGCCGGACGCCATGCTTTGACGCATAGAGTTACGGTCCTTGCCATTCTGAGTTCAAATCCCGCCGAGATTAACTTTGCCTTTTATCCTTACATATATATACATATATATATATCCTTACATATATATATATGTATGTATATATATATATATATATGTATATATATATATATATATATGTATATATATATATATATATATATGTATATATATATATATATGGTCAACCGACCAGACATTGCCCACAACAGGACAACCCGTCTAACCCATGCTAGCGTGGTAGAACGGATGTAAAACGGTGATGATGATGATATATATATATAAACGGAAAAAACGAAACAAAATTTCATTTCCCACTCTTAGTACGGCTGTTACTTAAATATAAATATGTATACATACATATATGTATACAGATGTACAGTAGTATGTATATATATATACATACATGCACACATATATATATGTATGTATGGATTCCCCAAACATTTATTATAATACTCGGTGTGTTTGTAAACAAACATCCCGTATTAAGCCGTAGTGTCTAGCAACCACCGTTGAACAAATATATATATATATGTGTATATATATATATATATGTATATATATATATATAAAATATTATAAAAAGGAATAATAGATACAATATACCTATTTTTTCTTTAGTCCCGACTGTACAGTTTCGCTGGTCACTATGCAAGAATGTTATATCATAGATATATAACATTGTTGTGAGGTAAGCCAGCTTATCAAGGGAGCACCTCAGGGAAGAGTCCTAACTACATACGTCCGTAGCATGTGAGAAAACCTCAGAAAGGCGGAGGCAGACTCTATCACGTGATACACCGGTCAAGAAAGGGGATTAATCCCTTGTAGCAGTGAAAATATCTCAGAAGGCGGAGGGAGATATTGATATGATACATAGGCTACAGAGGGGTGGTAAGGTTGACTAGAAGTGTATATAGTGTTTGCTTGAAAGCAGTCACTATACTTCCGTGGTTACTCTACCGTGAGGGAGCTAGAGACAATAATGAGAGGTATACAAATATATGTGTATACATACATATACACGGGACGAAAGAAAAAATAGGTATATTGTATCTATTATTCCTTTTATAATATTTTACATAACTCTGATATTGTGTCAATTTCATTATTTCGATTATTTTGTCTCCCATAATCATAGAGTAACACTGGTTAAGGTCGACAACATACAATCTCACATACTTGTGAAAAATATATGTTTATATATGCATGTATATGTATGTATACACATATATTTGTATACCTCTCATTATTGTATATATATATATATATATATATATATATGTATATATATATATATATATATCTATATCTATATATATATATGTATATATATATATATATATATATATATCTCTATATATATGTATATCTATATCTATATATATATGTATATCTATATCTATATATGTATATCTATATCTATATATATATACATATATATATATTGTAAGTAGACGAGACAACAGAACCCAGATCCCCTCAGGGAAATGGCCTTGCTCAGTATGTAGGAAAAGTGTAGGTAGGAACTCCATTCTCTGCCCCAAATGCAAACAATCGGTACACGAGAGATGTAGCGGGATCTCAGGAAGCTTAATTAAGAATGTAGGCTTCACATGCAGCAGCTGTGCTGGGACAGCAAGCAGCAAACAGCCACAGGAAACAAGTACCACCAATCTCTGGGAGGGCTCTGTAGAAACAGTAGACAGCTTCTGCTACCTAGGTGACCGAATTAGCAGCAGAGGTGGGTGTTCAGAAAGTACAATAACTAGGGTAAGAACGGGATGGAAGAAGTTTAGGGAACTACTACCACTGCTAGCTGCAAAAGGCTTCTCCCTCAAAATGAAAGGCAGACTGTATGATGCGTGTATCCGAACAGCGATGTTGCATGGTAGTGAGACCTGGGCGCTGAAGGTGGAAGACTTACGTAGATTAGAGAGGAACGAAGCCTGTATGCTCCGATGGATGTGTAACAGTAATATACGCGAACGACAAAGCATAAATGAATTGAGAGAGAGACTGAGCATAAGAGGAATCAAATGCTGTGTGCAGGAGAGGCGGTTGCGCTGGTATGGACATGTGATGCGTATGAAGGATGACAGCTGCATAAAAAGGTGCAGAGCACTAGAAGTTGATGGAAACCGCGGAGTGGGGAGACCCAAGATGACCTGGGATGAGGTGATAAAAGCCGACCTTACCCAATTACACCTCTCAAAGGCGATGACACACGACCGTGACCTCTGGCGTCACGCAGTAATACAGAGTACCCGACCTCTCATGGGTACAAGCTGAAGCATATAGACAATATGCCCCCACACACCCCCACTGCAAGGTGGTCGTGGAGGTGCCACGGCAAAAAAGCACCCAGCCCACACTGTAAAGTGGACGTGTAGGCGCCACGAAAAAGCACCCAGCACTCACTGTAAATGAGGTTGGTGTTAGGAAGGGCATCCAGCTGTAGAAATCAAGCCAAATCAGTTCCTGTATGAGCAAGGCATGGTCAGCCGACCAGACACTGCCCACAACAGGACAACCCGTCTAACCCATGCTAGCGTGGAAGAACGGACGTAAAACGGTGATGATATATATATATATATATATATATATATATACACATATATATATCATCATCATCAACGTTTAACGTCCGTGTTCCACGCTTGCATGGGTTTGGACGGGGGTAGTCCCACTTGAGGCAAGAGTGATTGTCTTGCTCGCATAGGACTGTCTGGCAGGTTTTCTACAGTTGGATGCCCTTCCTAACACCAACCACATTTACAGTGTGGGTCTGGGAGGTTTTTACCGTGTTGCCTACACGGCCACATTACAGC
>OZ024741.1:371060600-371108100 GCA_964016885.1 Eledone cirrhosa | reverse complement strand
GACGCTGAGAAAGTCTGAAATTTCCTTATTTGTCCTCCCAGCGCGGATTCCAAGAAGAACTCTGTGTCTCTTCCACAAATTTGGAGGTTCAAAATTATTCAAAATCAATTATTCTGAAAATAAATAACGGAAATATAGTCACTGTTTTTATGAAGACAAGAGTGACAACGGAAGTAAAAAAAATTTGCATAAAATTAGCAGTTGAAAATTGCGAACAAATATCGTCCGCATCCTGTATATATATATATATATATATATATATATATATATATATATATGTATATATATATATACATATATATATATAAAATACAATATGTTGAAAAGGTAACACACTAGAGAGAGATAGTGCACCATCAATAAAACAGGGAAAACCACCAGTGTATGGAATCTATCACATACGAAAGGTAGGGTAGACACACAATAATTAAAAATATATAATTAAATATGTATATACGCACCTCTACAACTATATAACACACGCGTACAAATCCAAAGAGATCTGTTTCGCCAGAAAGTTGACTGAAATGGAATAGCCTATGGTTCATCAGCGCGTGCAAGGCTATACATTTCAGACAACTCTAAGAGAATTTAAAGCGACCGTCCAGCTATACGCGAGAGAGTGATGTCACAGCGTGTTTAGGGCAGTGAACCAGTGGTATCTGAGGGACAAGCTGCTAGAAATGGCAGCCCAAAAACCACTCAGAGAAGTGTGCTCAACCAAACAGAGAGAGAGGAAAGACTGTTATAAGGAGCGAAATATCACGATAAATTAACGGAGCCATAGACTCTCGCTATTCCCTGTCAATAATGTGCTCAAAAGAGAAGGAATCCTGAGCTCTTTAAAATACAATATGTTGAAAAGGTAACACACTAGAAAGAGATAGTGCACCATCAATAAAACAAGGAAAACCACCAGTGTATGGAATCTATAGAATTTGTAGAATTCTACAAATTACACAGCCCAAGTGAAATCAAGAGAAAAATTAAAGAAAAGAATTTTATTGATAAATTCCAACCCAAGCTAAATGAACAATAATAATGCTTAGGGATATTACTCCTACTATGACTACGCCTACGACCATGTCGACTACCACCACTAACAACAACAACAATAATAATAACAGTGATGTTGATGGTGATGATTACTGAAGATTTTTTATAAAAACCCTAGAAAATACTATTTTCATCATTTCTAAAAATATCAAAACAAGTGATGCTTTGGATAGGGTCAAATAGAAGTCGTTAGACATGCTCAACCAACCGTGACGCCTAAACCAATCAGCTTTAGTAATCCAGTGAAACTACACACCGATTGGTCGAAATACAGTTTGCAAAACTTAGCATTCTGTAGCCACTTTTTACTGTATATAAGGCACAAAATTTACCCATCTCATTACAGTCGAAAATTGCAAACTTGACTGTCACCACAGAATATGAACCTGAAGATTGTGAAAGCATGAAAGTACTTGTTCAATTAACACTTAACATTTAATATTCTACCGTACTATTTCATTATAATATCATTATAATTTTAAAGGATTGTAAATAAAACGAGTAAATCAGACAAAGTTGGAATTCCTTTTATTAATATAATCTTCTATACACAATCATACACACATGTATATTTATTTATATATATATATATACATATATATATATATGTAATTAGTGTCTGCAGTTATGTTTGCATGCTAACATAAGAGCAAGAATGAAGTGTTCATTCTACTGACATGGCTATAAAATTGAAGCTTGTTTGCATAATTGCAAATGAATCGAATGTTATTATTAATATTCGAAAAACTCAGATTACATTTATTTTATTCAGCCATGCAGAGTGAAATTTTCTTTTTTATTTGAATTTGGCAAAGCTGGCCATTTATCGCTCGTATACAAAAAACTGACTGGCCAGTCTGCTGATATACAAATCTGGTTGATCAGTGGATCTGATAATATGCAGATCTGACTGATCAGCCAGTCTACTAATATGCAAATCAGGCCGATCAGTCACTGTGTATTTTTGAAAATAGCATATATTTTCACTAGCTCTGACAGTTGGCAGGTGAACAGTGAGCTGTACTGATGAAGGGTGATACCCAGAAACATTAGTGTCTGCAGTTCTGTTCGCATGCCAACATAAGAACAAGAATGAAGTGTTCATTCTACTGACATGGCTATAAAACTGAGGCTTGTTTGCATAATTGCAAACAAATTGAATGTTATTATTAATATTCGAAAAACTCAGATTACATTTATTGTATTCAGCCATGTAGAGTGAAATTTTCTTTTGTGTATATATATATATATATATATTCATTCAAAGTGCTTCTCTATCAGAGTGAAGGGTAGATTGTACAATGCTGGCATGCAAACTGCAATGCCACATTGTAGTGAAATATGGCCTAGACTGTAGAAGATCTACGGAGGTTAGAAAGAAATGAAGAGAGTATTCTCCAATGGATGTGTACATGAATGATGTAGTGTAAGTGAACTGAGAGAAAAACTTGGTATAAGAAGAATTGGATGTAGTATACTAGAGAGAAGACGGCATTGGTATGGACATGTGGTGTGTATGGAAGATGACAGCTGTATAAAGAAATGCAGAGAAATCTCAGTGGTTAGGACTCATGGAAGAGGCAGACCCAGGAAGACATGGGATGAAGTTGTGAAGACTGATGTTAAGAAACTGAATTATGCAACAGAGATGACAAAGGACTGCAAAATTTAGCAATATGCTGTACTGAAGAAGACCCGCCTACCAGCATAAAATGTGACCTGACCCATCTGTGGCTCTCCTCCACAAGCACTCCTTAGTAGCCATCCTCACCCGAGCTGTGCACCGCCACCCATCCATGCCCCCTCCACTACCACTCCTTAACTATTCTCACCATTAGTATATATCCTCCTCTTAAAAATCCTGACACCAGTGACTACTTCCCTAACATTATTAGAGGTCACCCCATTCCTCCAACTCACCACTTTGTCAAATCCCAACACACAGTTTTCCATTTACCTCTCACAGACATCGGTTACAGTGATGAGTGTTCCAATTGATCCAATCAACGGAACAGCCTGCTTGTGAAATTACCATGCAAGTGGCTGAACATTCCACAGACATACGTACCCTTAACATAGTTCTCTTGGAGGTTCAACATGACACCGAACATGATGAAGCAGGCCCTTCAAAATACAGGTACAACTCATTTTTGCCATCTGAGTCGACTGCAGCAATGGGAAATAAAGTGTCTTGCTCAAAGACACAACACACCACCAGGAATCAAACTCACAACTGTATGGTTGTGAGCCAAATACCTTAATCACAAAGTCACATGCCTTCTCACACATATATATATACACACATGCATATATATAAAGAGGGTGTAGTAAGATACCAGGTGGACCATAACGCACCAGAGTACTCAATACTTAGGGTAGTAGAGTGGGTAATATACAACATGAGTTGATAGTGAATTTTTTATGTATATTTGGAGTGTCATCAATTTTTGTCACAAAGTGAATAATGTATCATCATCATTTAACATCTGCGTTCCCTGTTAGCAAGGGTTGGACGGGTCTACATAGACCAAGTCAGTACTGAAGCAGGGCTACTGACATCCCAGACAGGTAGAGGAGGTCAGAATCCCGCTTACGTATAGTCATACTGAGAAGTTGTCATTTCTTGACACAAACTGAAGGGTCCTCCTAAAACCTAGTATGGCAAGCTTTCTATGGCTGGATGCCCTCCCTAACACTAATCACTTTATAGCATATAATTGTTTCTACTTTAGGCACAAGGCCAGCAATTACCCAGTGCATTACTGGTACTTTATTTTATTGACCCCGTAAGGATGAAAGGCAAAGTCAACCTCGGCGGGATTTGAACTCAGATCGTAAAGGGACGTAACTATGCTGGAAAGCATGGCGTCCGACCCTCTACCGATACTGCCAATCCTAATGGGTGCTTTTATTGTGTAGATCACCAGTATTAGGAAGGCTGTCATGTACTTGACACAACTAAAGGGTCCTCCCAACTCTTTGTTTGGCAGACTTTCTATGGCTGGATGCCTTCCCTATCACCAACCACTTTACAGCATATTCTGGATATGTTTATCATGTAGATCACCACCACTAGAGAGGTTGTGTCTTTGACACAACCTAAGGGTCCATGGTTTCTACAGTAGGGTACCCTTCCTATTACCAACCACCCTTAAGGAGTGTACTGGGCGCATTTCCATGGCACCATCACTAAAGAGGTTGTTGGTCATAGACCCAACTGTAGAGCCCACCCAGCTCTAGGGAGTGTAGACAAAAATGGGGTGAGTTCTTTTTTTTTTACTCACCCTGTATTAAGAATTTTATTTTTCCATATGGTACCATGTATGTTTCCACATCTATACTGCTGTAATAAGCTTAGCCTATGAATATAATTACTCAATCATTAAGTCAATTATTAACATAAAAGAAAGAATAGATAAATTGGATGTTAAATCAATATTAAGTGACAGCTGATACAACTGAGTTTAAGACAACTTGTCATTTGAAGTTATTCAGAATATCAATGACCAAAATAACAATGTTTCTTGATGAACTAGCTACATGACGACCCTTCCTGCATAATGCCAGGTCTAACAGACTTGAACATGTAACATGAGGAACTGTGTAATTGACGTTTAGATATGGAGATCACAGGGAACGAATGTAATGAGATTAAGTGTTGGAAGGAATTGCATCTTAAAACAAAAAAGGAGGATTGTTCCAGGTAAAGAGAGAATGTTGGAAGTGGCAGAGACATCTGGCTTTTGTTTAGAGAAATATAACATCAGATTTACAGACTAAAAGGCATATGAAAACAGTAAAGTTTAAAAAAGAAAAAAAAGGGTAATTTTTTTTAATGGTTTAGTGTGAAAGAAATGCTGTACACATCGTGTCTTCACAGCCCCTCACTCACCATTAATCTAGTGAGAATCACACAGTTTATATTCCCCATGAACACCTGCATGTCAACAACTGAACAAACAAAAAAGAAAAGGAAAAAAAACAAAAAAAAACAAGGGCAGGGATGGAATTCCAAAAGCACAGCATACTAGGAAGGAAAAACTAGGTTTTGTGTAGAGCCTAGATGAAAGGAGAAGAAATGAGTGAAGAGTAAGACCAGCGTTTGTGATGCAATCTCTGCTATGAGAGGGTGTTGAGTAAGAACAAAATATTCTGCTTCAGACAATGTGTTTTTTTAAATTGTCTCTGATGTGAAGTGAAAGTAACACATGATATATGAATGCCTGTATTGAAACCTCCCAGAGAATGTAGACTCCATCTACAAGGACACTGTGCAAGACATCCTGAAGAGAGAGTGACAAAGCTGGTCATGAGAGATCTACAGCACAAAGTGAGTAGGTATGGTGGACGTCAGACCACACATGTTGACAACCTGAAGCAGGACACTGGCCTGGAATTTATTCAGGGACTGAAGATAACTATGATGGTCATAGAATATGGAATAGGGATTTTGTTTCCTTAAAGATGAAGGAACACTACAAGTGAAGGGATGTTGTGCTAGAGAGGACCTATTCAACTCATCTAAGCATGGAAAAACAGACATAAAATGATGAGAAAATATGTTTGCTCTTTGGGAAGCTCCCACAATACAGACAGCTATACATAGTAGTTAAATAAGACAGGTAGAGTATTTTTGAAATGGAAAAAATGTATATACAGAGCCCCAATACTAATACCTAATTTTTGCTGGACCGGCAACCGCTCTGTTTAATCAACTCTTAAACATTACTGGAATTCTATAAGAATCCAGGTTCTATAATTCTCGGCGGAAACAAAGGGGTAAGTAGTCTTAATAACCGCAAACAAGCGAGAAACAGTGCTGTCGATTACTCCGCTTTGTCTTTGCCAAGAATAAGTAAAGTGGCATAGTCACTACTTTAAAATTCATAGCGAATGGTCTTCAAAATGTTTTAATTAAACATACAGTATATTATCAAATATACTATACATACATTCTTAACATAAAATATAACTTAGATCAGCAAATTCTGTCCTTTGCTTGTTTTCCATCACCTGCAAAGGGAATCTGTTTTCAAATAATATATATACATACACACATATATCGATTGACTAGTTACCACACATTCAGTTATCAAGTGGCGAGGAACTCGTTAAATCAGATGAAGGAAATAATGTTTCCATTGGTCTTTCCATTGATGATACTATCTACCTGTAGAAAGAGCAACATGAAATAAAGTGTCTTGCTCAGGACATAGCACATTGCCTAGTCTGGGAACCAAACTCACAATCATGAGGTTGTGAATGCAATTCTTATATATATATAAATATATGTGTGTGTGTGTGTGTGTGTGTATAAGAGAAAGTAAGGTTTTTTTTTATATCTCACATGGGTTAAAATATAGGAAAAAGATGTTGAAAATGCAATCAGAGTTTCTAAGTTTTACAAGAACTTATAAATATGGAACGTGTCATCAAATTTGTGATGTGCTCCATATTTCTAAGTTAATATTAATAAATTCTACAGACTCCAATTGCATTTTCAACTTCTTTTTCCTATATATATATAACTTCTGAAGCATTTTCCACCAGAAAAAAAAGAAATTCTTGCTTTCTTTCTTTTCTTATCATCATCATCATCATCATCATCATCATCATCAACGTTTAACGTCCGTGTTCCACGCTTGCATGGGTTTGGACGGGGGTAGTCCCACTTGAGGCAAGAGTGATTGTCTTGCTCGCATAGGACTGTCTGGCAGGTTTTCTACAGTTGGATGCCCTTCCTAACACCAACCACATTTACAGTGTGGGTCTGGGAGGTTTTTACCGTGTTGCCTACACGGCCACATTACAGCGTGGACTGTGTGTTTTGTTGTCGTGACACCTACACGATCTCATTTGTTTCGGCCTCGATGGCGCGGCACCAACATAACTTTACATAGAACGGGGTGGTGTGGATGGGGTGGGGGTGGTGGTGGTGGGACGGGGTGTATTTTGTTAGAGATGCCTACTGGCTGGAGTAGGTTTTACTATATATTTAGGTAAGGCGGGTCTTCTCTGTTACTGAGTACCGCCAAAGGTCTCGGTCCAGTGACATTGTCTTGGAGAGGTGTAAGTGTGTGATGTCGGAGTTTATCAGCTTGTCCCAGGTTGTTCTAGGTCTGCCTATTCCGTGACTACCGTCTATCTTTATTGCCCTGCACTTTGTTATACAGCTATCGACTTTCATGCGCATCACGTGTCCATACCAACGTAGCCTTCTCTCGAGTAAACAACATCTGATCCCTCTTATTTCTAATTTTTTCCTTAGTTCGTTTATGCTTTGCCGTTCACGTATATTACTGTTACACATCCAGCGGAGCATGCAAGCTTCGTTCCTCTCTAGTCTGCGTATATCCTCTGCACACAATGCCCAGGTCTCACTGCCATGCAGCATTGCTGTTCGTATGCAGGCATCGTACAACCTGCCTTTCATTTTTAGGGAGAACCCTTTAGCAGCTAATAGTGGTATAAGCTCTCTGAACTTTTTCTTATATCTCTATTTATTCTTCTCACTCATTCTATCCTCCAACGAAGGACTAATGTCCGAAACATTAGAAATCTTTTCCTACTATAACAAGTGTTAAACTAATATATCATAATTATACTGTATTGTTCTATGTTGTTTTTCCTTGTTACACACAAACACACACACACACACACATGTGTATATAATCATCATCTCTGCTTAACATTTTTCCATGCTAGCATTAGTTAAAGTCAGATCAAATGATTGTGTCTTGGTCATACAGAACTGTTTCTGGTTTGGTTTCTACAGCTGGATGCACTTCCTAATGTCAATAACGTTACAGTGGAGATTTTTGTAGTGTAATTAGACTGACCACTTAACAGGGCAGCCCGGTTGCCTTCTGCCGTGCCACCAACACGAACACTTTATAGGATGGACTGGGTACTTTTTGTCGTGTCACAAACATGACCACTTTACGGAGTGGTGGACTGGGTGCTTATTTGTCAAGTTACCAACACAACCACTTTACAGGGAGGACTAGGTGCTCTTTTATCATGTCACCTTACAGGGAGGACTAGGTGCTCTTTTGTTGTGTCACTAGCATATACATCAAACAGCATTGTGGGAGAGTATGTCCAGCTTTATAATGCTGTATCCATGGGTTGAGCAAGAGAGGTGCATTAGATGTGGAAAGTGAGGGGGGGGTGCATGTAGAGAAAATATTCAACTATATATATTTGATATATACCCTTGGTATATATCATATTGGGACAGTTGTGCGAGTTCCCTCATAACCAATCTGTCCTACAGTGTACTAAGAATGAGAAATGAAATTTCGTTTCATTTTTTCCGTTTATCGTTTTCGGTACCCTGGCCGATTAACTCACTCGATATGCAAATTAGGCTGCTCAGCCGTTAATATGCATAAGGAAAGTATATACTTTCAGACGTTCAACAATCTGGCAGGAAGGTATACGTTGCTGACGATAGCTAATAAGCTTGAAACTAGTACAGCGTTCCTTTGTCAGTGTTGAACAAATGAGCAACGATGGTTGCTAGACACTGTACGGCTTAATTCGGGATGTTTGTTTACAAACACACCAAGCATTATAATAAATGTTCGGTGAATTCATACGTACATATATATATGTGTGCATGTATGTATATATATATATATATATACATACTACTGAACGTCTGTATACATATATGTATGTACGTATACATACTTATATTTAAGTAACAGCTGTACTAAGAGTGAGAAATGAAATTTCGTTTGTTTTTTTCCGTTTATCGTTTTCGGTACCCCGGCCGATTAACTCACTCGATATGCACATTAGGCTGCTCAGCCGTTAATATGCATAAGGAAAGTATATACTTTCAGACGTTCAACCATCTGGCAGGAAGGTATACGTTGCTGATGATAGCTAATAAGCTTGAAACTAGTACAGCGTCATTTGCCAGTGTTGAACAAATGAGCAATGATGGTTGCTAGACACTGTACGGCTTAATTCGGGATGTTTGTTTACAAACACACCGAGCATTATAATAAATGTTCGGTGAATACATACATACATATATATATGTGTGCATCTATGTATATATATATATATATACATACATACATACTAGTGTACGTCTGTATACATATATGTATGTACGTATACATACTTATCATCATCGTTTAACGTCCATTTTCCACGCTAGCATGGGTCTGGACGGCAATTGTCCCACTTGAGGCAAGATTGGTTGTCTTGCGGGTTTTCTATGGCTGGATGCCCTTCCTAACACCAACCACGTTTACAGTGTGGACTGGGAGGTTTTTACCGTGTAACCTACACGGCCACATTACAGCGTGGACTGTGTGTTTTATTGTCGTGACACCTACACATCTGGCGGGTTTTCTACGGCTGGGTGCCCTTCCCAACACCAACCACGTTTACAGTGTGTACTGGGAGATTTTTACCGTGTTACCTACACGGCCACATTACAGCGTGGACTGTGTGTTTTTTTTTTTTGTCGTGACACGTACACGACCTCATTTGTTTCGGACTGGATGTTGTGGTACCAACATTACTTCACATTTAAGGGGGTGGTGTGGATGCGGTGGGGTAGTGAGACGAGGGTGTATTTTGTTAGAGGTGCCTACTGACTGTAGGTTTCGCTTTGTAGTTAGGCAAGGCGGGTCTTCTGTATAACTGTGTAGCGCCAAAGATCTCGGTCCAGTGACATTGTCTTGGAGAGGTGTAAGTGTGTGAGGTTGGAATTTATCAAGTTGTCCCAGGTTTTTCTGGGTCTGCCTACTCCGTGGCTACCGTCTATTTTTATCGCCCTGCACTTTTTTATACAGCTGTCGTCTTTCATGCGCATCACGTGACCGTACCAACGTAGTCTTCTCTCGAGTAAACAACATCTGATCCCTTTTATTCCTAATTTCTCCCTTAGTTCGTTTATGCTTTGCCGTTCACGTATATTACTATTACACATCCAGCGGAGCATGCAAGCTTCGTTTCTCTCCAGTCTGCGTATATCCTCTGAACACAATGCCCAGGTCTCACTGCCATGTAACATTGCTGTTCATATGCAGGCATCATACAGCCTGCCTTTCATTTTTAGAGAGAACCCTTTAGCGGCCAATAGTGGTATAAGCTCTCTGAACTTTTTCCATCCCGTTCTGACTCTAGCTACTGTACTTTCAGAGCACCCTCCATCACTGCTGATTTTGTCACCCAGGTAACGGAAGCTGTCCACTATTTCTATAGAACCATCTGTGCAATGGAATGAGCTAGTATTCTGTGGGCACTTGCCGCTACTTATTGCACCAGAGCACCGGCCACATATAAAATCTATATTCTTAGTTAGCTTACTTGTGATCCCACTACATCTTTTATGCACCCATACTTTGCATTTGGGACATAAAATGGAGTTTCTGCCTACTCCTTTCCTACACACTGAGCATGGCCATTTTCCAGGTGGGACCGGTGCCCTATTTTCCTTCCTACAAACTAGAACTTTAGTCTTAGACAAGTTAACTTTAAGGCCTTTTGATTCTAGGCCATGCTTCCATGTTTGGAATTTCTTCTCTAGTTCCGCCATTGATTCAGCTATGAGCGTTAGATCATCTGCATATAGGAGTTCCCATAGGCAGCCGGTCTTGAAGTCCTCTGTTATAGCCTGAAGGGCAATAATAAATAGTAGGGGGCACCAACTTTTACGCTAAACTCTTCACTATATTCGTTGTTAATTCTAACCTTGCTGACTGTTTCTTTATACATGGCTTGTATAGCTCTCACAAGCCATTCATCAACACCTAGTTTTCTAAGGGCCCACCAGATAATCAAGCGGGGGACTCTGTCAAAGGCTTTCTCCAAGTCAACAAAGGCTAAGTATAGGGGTTTACTTTTAGCTAGGTACTTCTCCTGTAGTTGTTGTACAATGAAGAGAGGGTCTGTTGTACTTTTACCTGACACAAACCCAAACTGCATTTCGTCTAGATCAATTCGCTCTCTGATTAGTTGCGCTATTACTTTTTCTGTGACCTTCATGACCTGGTCAATTAATTTAATGTCTCTATAGTTTCCCCTATCTAGGGCATCACTAGCAGTTAATGATGATGCTGCTGCGCCAGTCCTTCAGAACGACCCCATTCTGTATGACTTGGTTTACTATCCGAGTGACCATAGTGTGTCCCACCCTTCCAGATGCTTTCAGCATTTCAGCAACTATTTCCGAAGGCCTGGCCGCCTTGCCCGTCTTTGATCGCCTTACTTATTATACGACCTTCAACTTGCACTGCTGGTCCCTCTATTGGGTCGATGTGGGGGAGACTGTCTTTCTCCCAATTATTCTCCTCATTTAGTATCCTTTCGTAGTGACACTTCCAAGCTACCTTCTTATCAGCGTCAGTGATGGCAAGTACACCATCATCATTAAGGACACACTTCTCCCTGACAATATCACTGTTTTCCTTGACACATTGCCTAGTAATCCTGAACACCTCACGTTTTTGGTCCTCGCGTTGTAGAACATGTCTGCTTTTTGGCCTTAATTGACCCCTCCACCTTACTGTTCCACCACCAAGTTACTCTCCTCCTGCCTATAGGTCTGCTCCAGCCACAGGTTTCATCTGTCGCCTTCAGCAGGTTAGCTTTCAGGAATTCCCACTGTTCCTCTATATTGTACGACTCTAATTGCTCTTCCTTACTACGAAAAGCATCAAGTAATATGCTTTTAAATTTATTCCTGGCTGTGGTGTCTTTTAACTTCCATATTTTTCTCCTGAGGACAGTCCTCTTCTGTTGTTGAGTACGTCTCGTCCTGACTATGAGGTCGCTAATTATGAGTCTATGTTGAGAGGTGCATTCTTCATGGGGGAGGGATTTAGTGTTTACAACAGACACTCTCTCACGTCTCCTGGTAAGGATATAATCTACCTGGCTTGTGTGTTCCCCCGATCTATAGGTGATCAAGTGATTATCTCGTTTTTTGAAGTTAGTGTTACAGATAGTTAGGTTATTTGCGTCACAGAATTCCAGGATTTGGGAGGCTTCCTCATTTCTAGTACCAAACCCATAGCCTCCATGAATTCCGTCATAGCCGTCACAATGTTGTCCAACGTGACCATTTAGGTCGCCAGCGATAACTATGTAGTCACTGTCGGTTATTTGGGAGGTAGTGAGCATTAACGTCTCATAGAATCTGTCTTTTATAACGCCAGGCAGTCCGGATTATGGTGCATATGCAGATATTATTGTCACATTAATTCTATTGACGACAAGTATTATTTTAATTATTCTGTCGTTCACTCTATTTACGTCTATTATCTTATCTGCTACCATAATTCCTACTCCACCCAGCCCATTGTCATTTCCCACCCAGAAAAGCTTATAACATCATTCTTTACCCACAATGAATCTAGCAGACCCCCCCCCCCTCCACCTGGTCTCTTGAATACAACAAACATCGATATATATATATATATATATACACATACATACATATATATACATATATACATAACGTTAGAGTGGGGATTTTTGTTGTGTAACTAGACTGACCACTCAACAGGGCAGCCCATATATATATATATATATATGCATATGTATATACATACACGGTGCGGACGATATTTGTTCGCAATTTTCAACTGCTAATTTTATGCAAATTTTTTTTACTTCCATTGCCACACATGTCTTCATAAAAACAGTAACTATATTTCCATTATTTATTTTCAGAATAATTGACTATGAATAATTTTGAACCTCCAAATTTGTGGAAGAGACACGGAGTTCTTCTTGGAATCCGCACCAGGAGGACAAATAAGACCAGAAGATCAATTCCCAGAACAACAGGTGGCTCGCTGTCTCATCCAAAGATGTGCCCAGAGTCATGCAGACAAAGTTTCCAGCGACAACATTGGTCTTAGGTGTCATCAGCAGTGACGTCATGCCACCTCACTTCTTCCATGAGGGCCTCAAGCTGAACACTGATGGCTACATCCGTGTTCTGAGTGAGGTAGTAAAGCCCTGGATCGACCAGGTAGCTGTAGGTAGGCCATACGTGTGGCAGCAAGACTCAGCGCCCTGCCATACCAGACGAAAGACCCAAGCCTAGCTGTCAGAGAACTTCGTCGACCACACTTCATCTGACATCCGGCCTCCCAGCTCGCCTAACTGTAACCCCCTCGACTTCTTTGTGTGGGGCACAATGGAATGAGACACCAACAGATCTAGCTGCAATACGAAAGACGATCTGAAGGCCAGGATCACAAGTGCCTTTAGGGGCCTAAGTCGGGGGACAGTGACGAAGGCTTGTAGCGGGTTCCGAGGCCGCCTTGAGGCCGTCATCAAAGCCAATGGCGGGTTTATCGAGTGAGATCGAAAGAACAAGTCATGAAGACAAACTGACCCAAGTTTGATAAATATATCTTAAAAAATAAAACTACTGTGTTATTTTTTCCTAGACAGTAATCTTGCGAACAAATATTGTCCGCACTCTGTGTATATATATATATATATATATATATATATATTTATTCAAGATGATGCATCAATATGATTGGAGTCAATGACTGAAATTAGTAAGGATATTTATTTAACTCACATACTGCAGGCCAAGTAACTATTTATATGGATTTTGATGGATGCATGAGAAAAGTGAACTTTATATCAATATATTGACATTCTGTAGACATATGTTGTGTGTGTATAAATTGTAAGCATCATGGGTATCATGATCATCCTATAACGTCCATATTCCACGCTTTCATAGGTTAGATGGGTTGTCACATTATAAGACAAATCAGTTTGATGACCAACACTCATGGATTTGTATTTTGGCTTGGTTTTTAGAGTTGAATGCCCTTCCTAACACCAACCATGTTAGTGTGGACTGGGTGTTTTTTACTGTGGCATCGAAACGACTCTCTTGCAGGGTGGACTAGTTGCTTTTTCTCGTGTCACCAACATGACCACCTTGCAGGGTGGACTAGTTGCTTTTTCTCGTGTCACCAACATGACCACTTTGCAGGGTGGACTAGTTGCTTTTTCTTGTGTACCAACATGACCACTTTGCAGGGTGGACTAGTTGCTTTTTCTCGTGTACCAACATGACCACTTTGCAGGGTGGACTAGTTGCTTTTTCTTGTGTACCAACATGACCACTTTGCAGGGTGGACTAGTTGCTTTTTCTCGTGTACCAACATGACCACTTTGCAGGGTGGACTAGTTGCTTTTTCTTGTGTACCAACATGACCACTTTGCAGGGTGGACTAGTTGCTTTTTCTTGTGTACCAACATGACCACTTTGCAGGGTGGACTAGTTGCTTTTTCTCGTGTACCAACATGACCACTTTGCAGGGTGGACTAGTTGCTTTTTCTTGTGTACCAACATGACCACTTTGCAGGGTGGACTAGGGGCTTTTTCTTGTGTCACCAACATGACCACCTAGCAGAGTGCACTGGGTGTTTTTTATGTCATCAACACGACCACTTTGCAAAGTACTGGGTGTTTTTTTTTATGTCACCAACATGACCACCTTTCAGGCTGGACTGGGTGCTTTTTCTCATGTTAGCAACACGACCTCCATACAAGGTAGACTGAGAGCTTTTATCATGACAATAATTTAAAATGTGTTTTGAAAGACATGTCTATATTTACTCTATGCTAGTTACACACAATAACAGTTTCCTGTAGCATACAAAAGATGAAACGCAAAACTATATGTAATTAATGAATTAAGCTGCTAGGATTTTAATACGTGTTATACTGGGTATAATAGGCAGCAATTTGAGAAAGAATATAACAAAAGCCATAATGAAGGAAATTAGATCCATCATTTGCTAAGAAATATAATCCATAAAGTAGTCAACCTGTAAACAAAAAGATACATGATAATATTCTCATCAATGGGCCTGTTGCTCTTTTCTTTCTTAAGTTGGTGCTTATAATCATCATCTTCGTTTTATGTTTTTACATTTTTCCATGCGTGCATGGGTTGGGCAGGTCCTTTTCAGCATCGCTCCACATGTCATGTTCCTTTGCATCTCCTCTGAGAGTCTCACCTCCAAGAACTTCCTTCCAGTGGGATTTCCTCACACTTCTTCACTCAGCGATCATCATCTATGCTCATCAGATATCTGTACCAATGCAGTCTTCTCTCTTGCAGACCACTTCGGATCCCTCTTAAACCCATTTTCTCCTTCAGTTCATCCAAACTCTGCCTTTCTCTCATATTTACATTGCACATCCAACAAAGCATGGTTGCTTCATTTCTCTCCATCCTACACATGTCTTCTGTAATCACTGCCAATGTTTCACTACCATGCAGCATTACACTTCACACACAAGCACCATTCAGTTGTTTGATATTAAATATATTAACAAGCTGGTCTGTGGATGTTTCCTATTTTAATATTTTTATATTTCTATTCTGCTGCACAAATTTGCAGATTTTCATAATGGTAAAGATTTTTTATTACGCCTTTTATTTCATAGATAGGGTTCTTTAAATATTGCCCACTTTAAATATTAACATGCAAATATATGACGGTAGGTCACAACAAGCAGAAAATATCATATATTATAGGTTTTTTTTACAGTTGGATGCTCTTTCTAACACCAACCATGTTTACAGTGAGGAACTGGGTGGTCTCGTTATGAGGAGAGTCTGGCCAGTTGACCACATTATGAGGAGGGTCTGGCTAGTTGATAGTCATAATGTAATCATTTAAAAATGGACAGTTTTATAGTATAGACGAGTACAGTTTCAGGTAGGTTGGTATCAAATGGGTTAACCACATAGCTAGGCTTATACCCATACATGTGATGATTACCAGACAGATTGAGTAGCCACATGATGGGCTCCACTATGTTAATTTGTTAGCCTGACTTTACATGAAGGTGCTGTTGCTGTAGTTTAGCTCCAAGTCAACCTCGATCGAGCAAACATATCATCAATAGCATTCCAGCCATGACCATCCTGTATGTTTTTCAGACAGAGTGTATATCAGACTGTACACAATATGTTCTTCAATTTTTTGTTAAATATTATATAGTGTTGCATGAGGGAGATTTGGCTTTTATTTCTAGAAGATCTAATGACCATGTAGAGTTTCCCTCATTAATCAAAGTTTTCAGTAGTTACTCAACTGGAGACGTGTGGCCTAGTGGTAAGGGTGTTGCACTTACAATCATAATGTCATGGGTTCTATTCCTGGACAGGATTGTGTCATGTGTTCTTGAGCAAAACAAATTATTTCATGTTGCTCCGGTATAACTCACTGAAAATGAGTATCAGCAATAGCTGGGGGTTTAACCTTGCGATGGACTGGTGTCCGGTCCAGGGGGAAGTCTTGTATTCTCATTTGCTTAATGCCATAAAAACTGGGATAAGTACCAGCCTGGTGAGCCTCTAGGCTCGAGGCAAACTTTAAACTTATAAACTCAACCATCTATTAACACTTTCCTCATAATATTTCTTCTATATTGAAAGGCATTGTCTATAGTTTTCAAACATTTGTGAAAATAATCAAGAAATTGAAGGAATTTATTAATCAAAAAAATAACATTCACATTATTTATCTGGAGTCATGTGAATAACTTAATGAAGGTGTTTACAAAAAATTATGATGGAAAGTTTTTAGATAAATATAAATAAGCAAATTAGTATCATATAATAAGGAGTAGTTTCATACAATTTGGTATAAAAAGTGTTAGGGCTTTCAAAACATTTTAATTAATTATTTTCAAATGAAGAAGACTAGCAACAGTCATGTTCAGACTGAATTCATTATGCCCATTACGTCAACAAAAAAGACCCCTGAAATATGAGAGATAAATAAATATCCTTTGATAATCAGTTGTGTCGTAATTAAGCAAACAGAAATCTGGGTTCAGTTTCCATGTGGGATTGTCAATTTCCTTTTATAATGACTATATTATTGCTGTTTAGGCTTGATTGATCTATGGTGAGGAGTTGATTCAGTCTGGTACAGACTAACAATTCATAAATGCACAATATAAAACATGAAGTTTTCAGAGAATACAAATGGATAAAGAGACCCACCAAAATACACATACATAAATAAAAACATATACACAATCAAATAGGAGAGCATCTATGTGATTGCTCAGCTCTCTAGAAATAGCAGCCAAATTCCTCTCAAACCATGCCCAACCATCTTAAAAAAGAAGAAAAATCACATTGGGTAATGTAGGCCTAGATACACACAAAAAAAAAAAACAGACAGCAAGGCTAAGACAAGAATGCTTTGATCCCAACACTGGCTTGACCAAAGCTGATCTGTGGTTAAACAATAGCCTGGTGCCACAACAAAAAGCACCTAGTTCACCCTGTAAGTACAAAAGTACTCTGTCTATGGTTATACTGGTGCTACAACAAAAAGCATTCGGTAAGTTGGTTAGCATACAGCCATACGGCATCTAGCCGTAGAAAACAAAGTCAAAATCTGATCGTATGAACAAGACATGGAACCCATGGTGATAATAATGAACACAGGCATATGCATGTATACATATATACAATGTCATCACAAGACAGAGTCTGTTTTACGTGTTGCGAAAAAACATATTTTAGAACGATCATATTCCTGAGAATAAACAAAAAATGGTTTATATTCTACTTAAAATGGTAAGGGAGATGCGCTGGAAGAGCCATTCCGACTCGCGAGGCTCACACCTGCGCCTATGATGGCGAATAGGGAGGCAGCCCTAGAAAAAAAAAAAAAAAGCTGCTTCCTTTTTTTCTACTTAAACGTGAAGTTAAAGGATGTTTATCTTTTAGAATAAGAGACAGAAAATTGTCACGTTCATAATTTTTTATGATATTTAAATAAATTTTCATTTTATTTTATATCGAATTGAATGCATTTGATATTTCCATATTTCTGGTATACAATAATGAAAGTATTTTTAAAAATAATAAACAGGAAGAGGGTTAAAAGAGAAAATAATTTTTTTTAATGGTTGAACAGTACATCATCGCTGTGCCCTCTGGATACGATAGTGAAAGCATTGCCACAGAGAATAACCAGCAATACCCACTGCCTCACCCATTCCATAGGGTTTCTTCTTCAGGCAAGATGCACTCTTCCCAAATTTAGCCGAGGAAAACGGCAATTCAGGGACCAAGGACACTGGAGGTCTTGATGGCAACTACCATAAAAAGGGGCTGTCAGTCAATATATCCTGCTCCTCTGAATTACAGGTAGTGGTGCCTAGATTTGTGGCAAGGTTAAAACAAGAGAACATGCCACAATATGTGGCATGTGGCATTCAATGTTAGTGATTTGCATCTCTCGGATGGGAAAAGGATCATCACCATGATTGAGGTTGACAAACTCCAATTCTGATGGAAAAATAATTACATCAAGGCTCCTTCTGATGATGTCTTTCAAGGTGGCGTGTACGCAGGGGGGGGGGGGGGGGGGGGGGGCTAGCGTGCACTGTTGTGACAAGAGAGTAAATGAAGCCCAAACTCGTTGACCACGGTTCCACAATGGCACTTGTGGATGTCCAGGTTCATTCCGATGTGGGTACACACATCAAGAAAAGTACCGGTTGATGAAGAGGGCACTGAATTGAATCATGCACCAGTTTGGCTGCATGGCAGATTGAAGGCAGGTGCGACTCAATCCTTGTGCAAGCTGAACTGAATTTGAAGTCATTCCAGCTGCATTGGCAACCTGCACACTGGAGGGCAGTGAGGATAATGTCAACCCAGACAGTCAGCAAATGAAATGTTTGTAATTTAACAAATTCATCTATTTAATATTTGCTCTGTAGCGCGTGACAGGATGAATAATAGATTTAAAATAGAACTTAAAATTAAAAAAATATCATCATACAAAAAAAAAAACGAACACATGAAAACTATAACTACATAATTATGGTGATATGAAAACAAAGGCTGGAAGAATGAGGCATCAGTGCATTCTGAAAGTTTGACCAGTTTGAAATCAGTATAAATAAACTCTCCCCTTTTCCAATCTAAATGCGAAACTAGGCAAAATCGATCCATTCATTCATGTTTATCATTTAATCCCATTTAGCTGATAAAATTTACTCGAAGACAACTCTCTTCTCTTCATCTTTAAAATCTTTATGTGAGAGAAAGACGAAAAAAAAATCGAAGCGGAAATAAATATAACTGCGACATAAAATATTATCTGGTAAAAATGATGAGATAAAGAAGCTGACAGATTCTGCTGCAGCAGCTACCCATGAAAAAATTATTAAAAAATAATGCAATTTTCATAGAATGACAGAAAAAGACTATAACAAAGAAATTGTTTTTCCGCAGGAATTTTTCATTCATCATTAATGTGGTTAAAAAAAAAAGAAGTCACAACAACCACCCCCTTGAAACGAAAGAAAATAATAAATGATAATTTAAAACATGCACGTTTTATAGATATATGAATTCTTACCGATGTTGATCGAACTTAGCAAATTTCTTCCATTCTTTCGGGTTGCTTTTGTAAGATTCCATCAAAGATTTAACTTCTTCGATGTTAACAGAATCATTGTCGAAAACCTCGCGCAGTTTCTTGCAAAGATCGTCTAAAGTGGAGACTGTTCCTACCATGGTTGCTTGCAAATGGTAAACACGGCCGGACAGGGGCTCTTTTTATAAGCTGTGATCGGTGCTGTACTTGCAGTTGGTGTTGACTGTGGACAAGCGAATGGAAAAGAGGGGGTAGATATAGTGTATTTATATATTGGTTGTTGCTTTTTCTTCAACAATCACACACAAGCAAAAGTAAGTGTATATTGGTTTCGCCGGAGACACAAAAAACACGTTGTTATGTTAGTAGTAATTACGTCACAGCAAAGCTACTAAAGACGGCAGCTGATGAGTGAGGTAACAACAGTAGCATAACATCGCACGATAGCAGGTGTATTAGAGCACAAACATACTTAAAGGCTACAGCACCCGCATCATAGGTGGATAGCAACACACACCTTAACCACACCACACAAAATATACATGATATATTATTATATTATTGCATAACGTGTTATGCTATGTGCTATACACCTATGCAGGTATTACATAAAGTGAATCGCACTATAACATATCTCTGACATTGATTAAACAAACGGAGCCTCAACAATGTTGCTCGATATGCTAAAAAAATAGTAGCCAAATCTCCCTCAAAATACATCCCAACGTTTATATATCAAGCCATATTCTACAATGTAATTTATAACGTCAAATAAATGCCTAGCAGTCTATTTTCCCGCTCTTTACATTCTGAGTTCAAATCCCGCCGAAGTCAACTTTGTTTTTCATCTTTCCAAGGTCTATAAAATAAAGTATCAGTCAAGTATTAGAGTTGATTTTATCAACTTTGTCCTTCACAAAAACTTTGCTGGCCTTGTCTAAATTAGAAACCAACATTATGTACTCTTAAAAAGACAGGATCATCACAAGTAGAATGATTTTGATCAGAGGTCTGCTGCATCAGGGATGTATTACCAACAATAGTAAACAACACAGCACAAAAATAATATAGTTAGCATACTAGTTCTATGTCACAAGACATCGTAAACATACATATCACATTATGTTACACACCACTACATTAAGGGCGATGTATTTATAGTATTACTAGTGCACAATATAATAAACCGTGGCAGATGTATTACTGTCCATGTGACTCAGGTTCCACATCACCTGTGCCACTATATTCAAAAGACACAACAGGACAAACCTACATAAAAAAAACAACTAGAAATAGCAACCAAATCTCCACCAAAACACACTCCTGCTACACCGCCTTAAACAAGGAGGACGTATTGGATAATGTAGTCCTAAATAGACATATCCCTTAAAAGATGGGATGGACACTGCTTGAAAGCCTTTAATTATAGATCTGCTCAATCAGGGTTGACCTGAGACTAAACAGCTACATCAGCTATATCAACGAGGGAGCCTTTAAGCGGGTGCTAGAAATAGCAGCCAATTTCCCACAAATCACAGACTACCTACTTTAATAAATAAAATAGACATTGGATAGTGCAGCCCTGAGTGCACCGAGCCTTAAGGAAAAGTGTGATTATCATGACTGGAACGTCTTTGATTATAGGTATTTTCGATCAGAGATAAATAATAATTTGTGAAACAGCATACACAAACACAGTTCAAAAATTAGTATAATCAAGTAGAAATTAATTGTAAATTATTTAAGCGATACGTAAATTAAGTAATATATCTGACTGCATGGCTAATTTGTACAAGCTAGCGGAGTGACCGTTTACGTACTGGAATTAGTAAGAAATGTGTTGTTTTGCGTATGGAAAAATGTTTTATTAACTATTGTGATAATTGTTGTCTAATTTCAAACTGAGTATTTGTAAAACATACTTTCTGGGTGACTTCGTAATGTAAGCGATACGTTTTTTCCATCAAATTAAGAAAAAAAAAAAAAACGAATGAATGACAATTGAGTAAAATAAACAAAAAAACTATTCTCCGGCGATTTTGTAAAAGCCGGGCACTACACAGCGGCTTCGTAATTTATCCCAAATTAATAGGGAATTTTAATGTTATGGACTAGGACTTTTGTCATGTCTCAATAATTTAGGGTCGTCTTGTAAATTACTCCCTAATAAGAGATTAGCTACACTGTAGGATTGAATTTAATTAACAAATGGATTAACGTTCGGGTAAATTAAATAAAACAGAATTGTGAAATATGATTTTTGTATGCACCAAATGTAAAATATATGTATTGAGAGCTTACAGTGTATTATTTGTACATTTTAAAAATCAATCTACGAAAAGAATAAGTACAAATATAAGAACAATGAGGCACTGAGCCAACAAACTGCTAGAAATAACAACTAAATTTTTGTCAAATCACATTAGGCAATAACACGTTGGATAGTGTGGTTGTAAATTTCTGGCACATAGGGGAAAGACTGGATGGTTACGGCCGGAATGTTCTTAATTATAGGTCTGCTCGACTGGGGCTAAACAAAAACAACAGCAATATTTATATTCCGGACAGGCTATAGTCTTATTTCAGTCATATTTGGTGAATTAATTGATAATGTTTTATCTTAATCTTTCCTCAGTAGACTTAAAAACGAAAGAAGGTAAAATAGAATGGTTATACTCGAAACATCACTGTGGGGTGTTTAAATAATAGGGTTAATTTATGAATTAAAAAGAAAATGTAGTGTAAACGTAAATTCAGTTATGTATTTTGTTAAGCTCTAAACAAAGATTTATGCTGAAAATAATATTTAACATACAAATGACACATTCATCCAGACGTGCGCATATTACAGTCAAATAATCCATTTAAATACAAGTTATAATAAAGATAAATTCAAAATAAATAAATATTTAGTCAATGAAAGCTTAAGATATATCATTTTAAAAAGACAACATAAGCAGAAAATTCGAGAAGTCTTGAAATAAGGGATAAAGAAAGTTGTGTTAGTGGGAAAACTTGTCAATAAAATACGTGTATTTACACGAATAAAACACAAGCAGACACTTATTGACAATGATATATCGGTTAAAGAGTTGAATAGATTGAATATAAAAAATAAAAAACCTGCTAAGAGATGACAATGAGGAACACCACTCTATGCGACTAACTAAAATGATATATTTATAAATATCTATATAAAAAGATTGTCGAGGCAATACATGAAAGAGATTAGCAGTAAAGGATGAGGTTCACTGAGAGATAATATGGAAGTTTCCACACATCAGTTTGTTAAGGCTCATTCTTTTCGTTTTAGTGGAAATTCACTGGGGATTTTCTGATAGATAAAGAAAATGAAGGTTTTTGTTGCACTTTCTTAATTTGAACATGTCATATTAAATCTCCGCCTCGCACCGCTGGACGAAAATTCAAATATATTATACAAACTTAATTTATGCTGAGTACTTTAATATTAAATGTGATGTGATCTTTTTGTTTTTTTTTAAATTTAAAACATTCAAATTATATATATATATATATATATATATATATATATATATATATATATATATATATATATATATATATATATATATATATATATATATATATATACATACACACACATATATATATATACATACACACACATATATATATATAAATACACACACACACACACACACACACATATATATATATATATATATATATATATATATATATATATATATATATATATATATATATATATATATAGTGTATGTGATTCGGTGAATTACTGGTGGTAGCACAAAAACAAGCACTCAATACACCGACAGAGTGTATATATTAAAAAAAGACGAAGTTTTGTTTACATGTATTTAGTTTTCTTTATTGTGTATCGACCTGTTACGTGCGTTTCAATAATCTCTAGTCTGAGGAGCAGATCGATAATGGAGTTGGGTCTATAATTTCTATGGATGACCCTGAACCAATCCCCTGCGAAACATGCGTAACAGGTCGATACACTATAAAAACTAAGTATATGTAAACGAAACTTCATTGTTTTTCTTAATACACGCACGCACCCCACCTCCACGCACATAAATATGCTATGTAAAAGTATCGATGCATTGAATATGTAACGATTGTATTTCCCAATAAAAAAGCTCAATGGATCTTAGTTCAGAGCATCAATTATATGTTTAAAAGGTGTATATATATAGAGAAAGAGGAGTAAGAGGCATATATATATATATATATATATATATATATATATTGAATAATCAAAACCGTAGCGGTATGTCGCATATCCAATCTCTCATATATTTTATCTGATGAAAACGTACTTAAACACCATTGTACCTTTGAAATATGTATAATAAAATATATATTTTGGTTATGAGAATATTTTTCATTTATTAACATTTTGAATAATATTAAATACTCCAGAAAATTTTGTCGACTGCTTCTAATATATTGTAAAATTGTATTCGTTGAATAATCAACGAACCATATAAACTTTGGTTATATATATATATATATATATATATATATATATATATATATATATATATATATAAGAAATGTAAATCTGAGTTTTTCGAATATTAATAATTGTTTCTACTTTAGGCACAAGGCCAGCAAATACCCAATGCATTACTGGTACTTTATTTTATTGACCCCGTAAAGATGAAAGGCAAAGTCAACCTCGGCGGGATTTGAACTCAGATCGTAAAGGGACGTAATATTAATAATAATATTCGATTAATTTGCAATTATGCAAGCAGCCTCTTAAGTCATGTCAGTAGAATAACCCAGTCATTCTTGCTATTGTGTTAGCATACAAACAGAACGGCAGACACTAATGTTTCTGGGTGATTACCCTTCCTGAGTACCGTATACTGTTTACCTGCCAACTGTCAGAGTTAGTGAAAAACAATATTTTCTGGAATATACAGTGACTGATCGGCCTAATTTGCATATTAGATAAGCCAGTCAGTTTTCTCTATACAAGCGGTTAATGACCGGCTTTGCTATACTCAAACTAACAATAGTTTTATCGCTCTACATGGCTGAATACAAGAAATGTAAATCTGAGTTTTTCGAATATTAAAAATAATATTCGATTCGTTTGCAATTATGTAAACAACCTCTCAAGCCATATCAGTAGAATGACATGGTTTTTTTACCATCTAAAAGTATGTATATTTTCCTGAATATTATTTGCTCTCTCTATATGTGTACATAATATTATGTGGGATTGGCAGTATCGGTAGAGAGTCGGACACCATGCTTTGAAGCATAGAGTTACGTCCCTTTATGATCTGAGTTCAAATCCCGCCGAGGTTAACTTTGCCTTTCATCCTTACGGGGTCGATAAAATAAAGTACCAGTAATGTACTAGGTAATTGCTGGCCTTGTGCCTAAAATAGAAACAATTATGTGTTTCTCAAACGATATATACTCCTTTCTCTTTATAAATATCTTTTAAATTTAAATAATTGATGTTCTAAACCAGGGGTGTGCAACATATTCCACTGGCGGGCCATTTTTCAACATTGGAACAACTATTAGGGCCATTAATAATTATTAAGCACTATTCCAAAGATTCACCACAGCTTCTTTCCATAACATGGAACTAGGAACTATAACACATAACCCTATCAGTGAAGCCCTTTAGTATAGGTCAACTAACAGACAATTGTATTACGGTTATGAAAAAAATTCTAAATAAGTCAACAAAGTAAACATTAAAAACGGTCATCGCGGGTCACTTTGACTGGTCTGGCGGGCCGGATTGTGGCTCGCGGGCCGCCTGTTCCACGCCCCTGTTCCAAACCAAGGTCGATTGAGTTTATTCTTTTGAGAAACATGTTCATCATACATATTAAATATGTATTGATACCTTAACATAGTACGTGTGTGTGTGTGTGTGTGTGTGCTTACGTGTGTGTGTGTGTGTGTGTGTGTGTGCGTGTGTGTTTGCGTGTATATATTTATGCATTCAGCTTTTGATTATCACATATCTGTGAACGTATGTTTGAGTGACATGTATCTATGCGTATAGAGGTGTCATCTGGCAGTCAAGGTTTTCATGTGATGTATAACGCTGTTTTTTTCTTTTCTTTCTTTTTTTATACGGAGGAGGTGGTGGTGGCGGTGTAATTGTCAGTTTTAAAAAGTATTGTTTTTTTTTGTGTGTATCTTAGATATATCCCTATCTGACGACGTGCTAATATGAAAGGCTTCCACGTGGTTCGCGCGATCTGCCAGATATAGCAGTTAAACGTCTCTTAATTCACGCCAGAGACAGTAATAAAATCACTGAAAACTGGAGAAGCAGCTGTTAAAAACATTCCAGTAGAACTGATAAAGCATGGAGAAGAAGCAGCGATTGTCGTTCTCACCAGAATCCGCAACAAAATCTAGCAGACTGGAGAGAGGCTAACACTATGGACTCAGTCATTGATTATTATACTCCCTATTGGAGTCATGGACCCTAACCACTGAACTGCAAAGAAAGATATAAACAGTGGAGATGAGATGCTATAGAAGAATCCTGGGAATCTCTCACACAGAACACATCACGAACAAAGAGGCCTGCAAAAATATCACCCAGCACATGAGCCACTCTGAAGAGCTGCTGACCATAGTGAAGAGGGAGAAGCTGAGGTGGTTTAGGTTTGTAACAAGATCGGACAGACTCTCCAAGACAATTCTCCAAGGAACAGTGCTGGGAAAGAGAAAGCAGAGCAGACAGAGGAAGCAGTGGACAGGAAAGCAGTTAACCACATAACAAAATACTGGGTTGTATGAATATTTAGCAGCATGGATTATAAAGGTTATTGAGACACGAGTAACATAATAATGATGTCAACAGCAGAAATTAGAGATGAAATGTATGTTTATTTTTGTTGTAGCACAAATAATGTTGGTTAACTTGTATGGTTGAAGTTACACATAAAAATGAGGTTACAAAAGGGAATGTGCCATTGCGCCGGAAAGCCGGCAGGCTAGGGTGCAAAATCTCACCGTCACATGTACGTGTTGCTGGTTCGAAGTTCCTGGTGCGAGAGAGAGATTCTTCAAATCTTCGCGGGTAATTTCTCCCTCAGGACGCGTAGGGATACATCCTCTTCTACTGGCGCTGATTGGATGAGCTGAGCCAAATCACGCACAGAGAATGTATGTGAGCCCGCGGAATGTAGGTCACTACAAATATAACAGGAGACTCAGTTGTGTGTATAAAGTTTAATTAACAAGTTGAAGTTATGTAGAATAGAATTGATGACATGTCAAGAGTAGATGAAAGAATGAAGTAAAGTTATTTGTTACCGTTTTGAAGTGAGCTCGCAAGAGGCCATGTTAGGGTTGCCAGAGAGTAGAGCCTCGGCGAACGCGCCTGGCCGAAGACGCCTAGCCGAAGGGCCAGGCTAGTTAGAAGCGAGTGAGATCGCCCTGAGCTATCCCTTTTATAGGGTCCCAGGACGGAAGCGACAAAAAGGGTTCTGCCACCCCAACGGGAAGTAACTCCAGCTACTTCCTGTCTAGAGAGTGGTGATGTGATTGTCATAACAAGGGAGGCAACTCTTGCTACATTATCTCCCGCCAGATTTTTAAAATATAAAAATCGAATGAACCATGTATGGAGTAAGATGGCGAGCATGTAACACAAATGTCCAGGCATGAAAATTACGAAAAAAATAATGTTTGCAATAAAAGCAAAACAGCAAAATATAAGCTAAGCATGCAAAAATTAATGATAGATATCAAGGTAGCCAACTGCTCTTGGCCAGAGAACGACTGGACATCTATCTATCCATCACTCAAAGATACAATGTAATCAAACTAAAAGAAGAGGTCAAAGGAGCAAAGAAACGTGCTCGAACGCAGTTATTAAAGAAAACAAATTCAAATGTTCAAAAATAAAGTTCACAGGTGTGCAATCACGACATCAGGAAAGAAATGTGTCCTCCAGAGAATGTGGAGGTGGTCTGTAGACTGTGGTACAACGTGAAATTCGGTGGGATTTTCTCACAGGAAGAGTGCTGCAAAAATAAATTCTCTGTTTTGTTCTGCTGGTTTTGGTTGTTGATGTTGTTGTCTCGCGGAGTGAGCGTATTCGTTGTTTAAATTCACAGTACAAAGTTTCCCAGAAAAAAATGAGTTGCGCAAAGTGCTAGAAATAACAGCCAAAGTTGATGGTCGATGTTGAGAATGCGTTGACCTGGAAGGGTAAAGAGGCCAGCGACCAAAGAAATAAGCATTCTGAATAAATGCGCAGTTTTCAACGGCAAATTGACGTGGTAAATTTTTAAACCGGCAAATAGGAGAATATAGCTTAAGGCTGGAGAATCCTTGGCAAGAAACATTATCTATGGCGTGTGTTATCTCAGTGAGTCGAGATGTGTGCTGCCCACACGTGCCGAAACAAGCTTAAAGTCAAGTTGAAAAAAAAAAAAATTTCTATTGCGCGAGAAAATGGCGCGAAAATGATAGTGAAACAGGTCGTTGGCAGCCATTTTGAAAAATTTGTGTGTGAACGTGATAATATGATGGAAAAAAAAGAAAGGCTTCACTTGGTATAACAAATATGGCGAGTTCAATTTTTTGTGAACGATGGAAAAAGCTTGGTGGAAAGAATAAGCAATAGTTGAGATTCAGCAAAAATAAATGTTCATGTTGAAATGTGTAAAAAAAAAAAAAATCAAATTTCTTTTTTTCTTTTCTTTTTAAATGTTCGTTGTAAGAAGAAACGAAAAATATATATATACATCCAGTGAAATGCGACACTTAGTTGATGTACGACACGTGCGTGAGAGAAAAAGAGTCTGTCTGAACGAGAATTTCACATGTGCGTGTGTTCGTTTCTATGTCTGCGTATTTTTCCTAGTTTGTTAATAAAGTTTGCTGCGTATTCGAAATGTTGGTCCACACATTCCAACGAAAATGGGGTACTGCTAATTAATGTTTTAATATATATTCACACAACACCAGATCCTATCATTTTTTTCTCGGGGTCACCACTACTGGATTGTATGAATATAACAGGACACTAGGTTGTGTGTATAAAGTTTAATTAACAAGTTGAAGTTATGTAGAATAGAATAGTTGACATGTCCATGGGTAGATGAAAGAAATGAAGTAAAGTTATTTGTTACCGTTTTGAAGTGAGCTCGCAAGAGACCATGTTAGGGTTGCCAGAGAGTAGAGCCTCGGCGAACGCGCCTGGCCGAAGACGCCTAGCCGAAGGACCAGGCTAGTTAGAAGAGAGTGAGATCGCCCTGAGCTATCCCTTTTATAGGGTCAAAGGACGGAAGTGACAAAAAGGGTTCTGCCACCCCAACGGGAAGTAACTCCAGCTACTTCCTGTCTAGAGAGCGGTGATGTGATTGTCATAACAAGGGAGGCAACTCTTGCTACAACCACAATCCAAGCACTCACCCATGACCGCCAGAGATGGAGGCAGTTGGTGTAGCATTCAACACTGTAGTGTCCCAACGACCCCGGAAAGGGATAAGGGATCATGATGATGAACCCACACCAACTTTTGCTAAAAAGCACAGATCAATGTTTTTCTAGAGCTGCAGCAAAACAACAACGGCAACAACAGTATCTGACTTTCCGTGTTCGGCTCATAATCGTAAGGTTGTGAGTTCAATTCTTGGAGGTGCGTTGTATAGTGGAGAAAGAGACTTTATTTCATGTTTTACCAGCTCACCCAACTAGCAAAAATGAATTCTACCTGTGATTTAAAGGGCAAGTCTTGTCACTCATTGTGTCACATTGAATACCCCCCCCCCCCCTCCGCAAAAAACTACGTTAACAGTACGCGCGTTTGTGGTTACTCACCCACTTGCACATTAATTTAACAATCAGTCTGTTCCATGTCAGAACCGACGGAGGTCCAACACACACACACACACACACACACACACACACACACACACACACACACATATATATATAGGAGGTGAGTTTTATTGTAGCACAATAAAGCAATGCAAATATCGGATAAGTAGCACTCAACAGTTTATAGGACTGGAGTATAAATAATATAAGATCAAAAGATGGTTAAAAGAGTTCCATGTATTTTATTATGCGCATTTCAAAAACAAATATCACCATGGGATGATATTTGCGTTCTCATCAGATAAAATAGGGAGACATGATATGAAGCTTAAAAAACACTTGCGAGCAGTGAAGTGTTAAATCTACATATGAAAGATAAAATAAGATGGATATATGAGATTGGGAAAAAAAAGAAGGAAGGGGGAAGGAAAGGTAAGGAAGAGGAAGAAAGAAAATAAAGGATGATGGGGGAGGAGTATAAGAAGGAAGGATGAGAGAGGAGAAGAAATGAGTGAGAGAGGAGGAGAAATGAGTGAGAGAGAGATAGCCTTTAATACTGAGAAACACTGTCTCACAGAGAGAAATTAAAAAAAACGTTGTAAGATAATACATAATTTAAAAAAAATTTGAAATTAGAAGTTAATGAGGTTTATGAATGGTGATGTTTATGATTAAAGAAAGAGGAATTAAGAATAGTATTTATTTAAGGTTTATATATTGAAGGGTTTAATAATATGTGCGAAAAGGAATTTATTAATATGTATTATTAAAATAAAAATATTAAGGAGATAAGGTGAATGGAGAGATTAAATGAATTATGAACTTAGAGGAATTAGTTAGGGTCTAAGTTTGTTTCTATGTATTGTAATATGAAAAAGTAAATAATAGGTTTAATACGAGCACAGAAGGAGAGAAGAAAGAAGAAAATTTAAGGAAGAAAAAATATATGTTTACAAAATTTAATAATTAGTATATATTAGTATATATTAAAAATATAGTTTGTATGGCTAAGAATATAAGGAAAATGTTATAGTGAATAATAATATGAATTAAGAAGTAATTGAGAAGTAAAAGTTACAGATTAAAGATTAGAAATTAAAAAAGAAAAAAGGATAAAAAAGAAGAAAGATAGGGGATCGCTAACGGCATAGAATGAGTAAATTGTATAATATAATATACTGAAATAAGGTAGAAAGATGGGTATATTTGTAAAAGATATAAAAGCGTTTGAGAAAAGAAGATTTAAAACTAATTAGGTAGTGAGATATTAGCTGTATACTTTATGGAAAGTTCTATGGGATTTATGCAAGCAGAGCGAAAATAAATCCGTACGTCTATTTATTATAGAATTAAAATTACAGATAATAGTAAATTTCTCGGCTAGGCAGAGATTACATGTTCTGGATAGGGAAGAATGTCGGTAAGGAGAAGCGTTGCAAACCTTCCTCCAAGAAATGTTGTAGTTAATATTTTTGTCTTTTAAGGACCATATGAGTTCTGAGAGTGCCGTGTTAGTTCTTTTAAGTTGGTATTTAAAAGACGAATTGTGATTATAAAATCTTGCTTTAAAGGAAGTGGAAGTGGAACCAAAATAGGTAAAAGAATTAGTACCTTACATTAATACACTAAATTTTTATCAAGACATTTAGTTCTAACAGGGCAATTACAATTACGATTAGAGAAATTACCAGAGTTATTAACAAGTGACCTAGTGACCTTAGAATTAAGTATAATTATAATCTTCTATAAACACCTTCTAGCCCCCCTAAATCTATACCACTAGGATGGGGCAGTAATGTCTACAACTATCTTGTCAGCCCATAAATCAATCCCATCTTTGCTGTTGTTTACTCCTTCGGACCAAACAATTATATCTACATATCTCACATTAGCATTCATGATCTCTAACAGATGATCTTAATTCTAAGTACATTATCTTATTATTCCTACACTCCTTGAAATCTTATTTTCCTCTTATTATTATTATGATAATCTCAATGTATCCCTAATTTTATTCATCATGTTCTCTCAATTTACCAGGCATATTTTATTATTTTATTACTTTTATTGTATCTATTATTGTTGTTATTATTGTCTTATTTATACACTATTTGTTAGTGATGTTGTGAAAACTAAACCCCCATGATTCGAACTAACAATCCCAACTTTTAGAATAGGCCACCTAAATATCGAATCTACAACTTCACTTAACACCACATAAAAACCATATATCTCTATGCACCCACTCGATCATTCTCACTAAGTTGATACAACGAAAATACTTATCTGTCAAACAATCAATCAATCTCCGGTTTATTGCTAGTGTGCTTTCAGACCTACAGCACACGTATATAGCTCATAATTACTCCTAAATCCTGACTCCAAGTACATTTTATCAGTTATCTCTCCACCACCTTAACACTACATCTAATGTACCCTATAGCAGTTTTCACATGTCAATTTCATACATTTGTATCATATCAGTTCATTTAATATGCTAGATTCATCATTATACTCTATTTCTTACTTATTTTGATGTTATTATTTTAACTATTCAGTATCTAGTTATTTTATTATTGATATTATTGTTCTGGTTTAATACCACGCCTCTATAAAAGCCATGCCTTGAGTATCTTCCTCACTTTCGCACGCTCTGATGAAACGACTGGTTATAAACAAAGTATTGGAGATCGATTGACGCAACATCAAGCGAGTAGCGAAGTCTAGACCTACCAGATCAAAGAAACAATTGTCAGCAATGTGAATAAAGCCCTTATCGTATAGCCAACCATGTCACTCTTTTTTCTTGAATTATTATTACCCCGAGTATAAACTAGATAGAAATCACCGCGAACTCGCAGCATCACTGTGGAAGCGTCTTGTTGAGTCAAACTAACCCATACGTTAATACCATCCACAACACGGAGTACTCTAACTGGACTACATCTAAGTGGACTACCTATAACGATAACCTGTTATCCCGTATATACACACACACACACACACACACATATATATATATATATATATATATATGTATACATATACATATTCAGTTTACTTTTTACATACATACATACATGATGGCTGCAAACTCTGTTAAGAGTATTTCAATCGCTTGTCAGAAAATGGTGCACTTTTAGGCTACGGCCAGCCACACGAACCTGAACAAGCAATGCCTGTGCTTTGGAGGTCTTTTAAGTTGAGAAAGGCTTTGTACTTGACCAATCCCACTCTCTGAGCATCGAAAACACTACCCGAAGAGGAGAACTAGTTAACACCATCGGATGCTTCCGAAGCCAGAGGTTTTTTTTGCCAGAGTTTCCCTCTCCTAGAAAGGTGTTGTGACAACAAATGGGGGGGTGTCACTCCCAGGTGAAAAAAAGAAAGTTCTATTTGGATGGCCGTTGACTCTGCTGAATTCCTCCGACCTTTGCCAGGTCTTGTATTTCATCCCGCAGGGTGTCCAAATATCACCCTCCTCACCAAGCAAGCTTGGTGTGGTTGCCGATTTATACTGGGTTACATGTTACCAGTAGCTCTCAAGAGTGCTTTTACATACATACATAACCTTTACATACATACATACATACATACATACATACATACTTACATGATGGCTGCTCCCTCGTTATCGAGTATGGCCATTGCACGAACAAAAACAACAACAACAATAATAATAATAATAATACACACGCGCGCGCAAACACACACATATACATATCTACACACACACACACACGATAACAATTAACAGTGCTGCGATTGAATGTGGCTTTTTAGCCCAGCCAATGATCTAAAATGTCTTGCACAGAGTCGGCAATCAAAACATTCACTGGGAATAGCCGGCTGTGGTTGGAGTTCGTGTACTTTTGCATGTCGCTTGAGCCCTCCTGCTGATTTACATTCTCTACCACATGTTTGGCAAGCATGTTGAGCAGCATCTCCAACAGCAGCCTGGTAGTCAACCACTGGTCTTACTTTATGACTGCGAAGAGGACTTTCGAGACCAGCTTTGTTGAGGCAGAGTCTCGCACAGACGCTGCATGTCAACGCCATAGGAGGACCTTCGCTGTCTGGAAATGCAACAGTAATGCCCTTCCTCACGTCCCCCTTTACTTTCTCGTATGCGATTCGAGATGCCTCAAAAGTAACTTTCCCCTTATGTATAGTCTTTCTCCATTTATTACGATCAGCAGCTACGCTTTCCCATGTATCAGCAGAGGTGTTAGAGTCTTTCAAGGAGGCTTTCAACGAATCCTTATACCTCTTTTTTGGTTTATGCGGAGGTCGTTTTCCTTTAACTAACTCTCCATTAAAGAGTTGTTTTGGTATTCTAGAATCCTTCATCCTGGCAAGGTGACCACTACATCGGAGTCTTTGCTTAAGCACAAGTGCTTCTATACTGTCACACAGGGCTTTCCAAAATCTCGACATCACTGATGTGGTCCTTCCAGTGAATGCCATGGATCCGCCTGAGACACATCTGATGGAAACGCTCCAATTGTTTAACGTGGTGTCGATATGTGACCCAGGTCTCGCAGGCATAAAGAAGAGAAGAGAGCACACATGCCTTGTACACCTTTTCCTTTGTCTTCTTGCATATGTCTCGCCGACCCCCAGAGTCGCCTTTCTAGCTTTCCGAAAGCATCACTTGGTTTCTTAATCCTGAGTGGAATTTCATTATCAAGATTGCTGTATCGATTGACAGTGCTTCCCAGGTACACAAACTGATCAACCACTCCAAGTCGTTTACCATACACATAGATATTTGGTTCACTGTACTGCTTACCAGGGGCAGGTTGGTACATGACGACGGTTTTCTTGAGACTGACAATCAATCCTAGGGCAGTGCAAGCATAAGAAAATGCATTCAAAATGTGTTGCATATCACTCTCTGTGTGCACTACAAGATCGCAATCTTCTGCATACAAGAGGTCTCTTATGATTGATGTAAATACTTTTGTTTTTGCAGCAAAGCGCCTGATGTTAAATATGCTGCCTGAGGTTCGATATCGGATGTAAACACCATGCTCGTAACTCCTGAATACAATACAGAAAACCATTGCAAAGTATATGGCAAACGGTCGGTGCTGGAATATTCTCCTGTTTCACTCCATTTTTTACTGAGATAGGCTCCGACATGTTACCTCCGACATTAACCCAAGCCTTCATGTCGTCATGGAAAGACCTAACTAATGCAAGGAACTTATCCGGGAAACCAAGTTTCTGGAGAACCTTCCACAATGCATTTCTGTTAACAATATCGAAAGCTTTTGTCAGATCGACAAAAACCTGATACAGATCCAAACCTTGTTCCATGCACTTCTCCTGGAGCTGTCTAGTTGAGAAGATTATATCAGTAGTGCCGCGTCCAGCACGAAAACCCGGTTGACTTTCAGGAAGAACACAATCTGCAATGTGTGTCAGTAGACGGTCCAAAAGCACCCTACATAAAACGTTTCCTGTGACAGAAAGCAATGATATACCTCTGTAGTTTCCACAATCATTTTTGTTACCCTTTCCCTTGTACAAGACCGCCATTACTGCATCTCTCCAGTCCTCAGGTACGGATTCATTAGCCCATATCCTGCCATACAAAAAGTGAAGATGTTGCAGAAGTCTCTCACCACCATATTGTAGGAGCTCAGCATGTATGCCATCCATACCTGGAGACCTTCCACTGTTCAGCTTCGAGATAGCTACTGCAACCTCCACAAGCGTCGGTGGTCCTGCGAGAGCTAATTTCACAGGCTTTTCTGGAATGAGATTGAGGAAATCTTCATTGACGACAGACGGCTGATTCAAAAGTTCATCAAAGTGCTCTCGCCACCTTCCTAGAATTCCTTGTGAGTCACGAAGAATTTCCTTGCAATCCTTGTTGCGAAGCGGTGTCACCATAGAAGAAAACGGTCCATAACCTTCACACAAGAGACTGTACAACAGCTTTGTGTTATTGGAATCTTATGCAGTTTGTACCTCATCAGCCTTCTCACTCCACCACTTATCCTTCATCTGAGAAAGACTCCACCTAACACGTGATTTCACATCCTTGAGTTCCTTATGCAACATATTCTTCTCCTGTGGGTTTGCTGTCAAGTACCGTGACAGAGCACGCCTCTTATCAGCCAACAAGTCTTATATATGTTCATCATTCTCATTAAACCAGTCTTGATGTTTTGTTTTCTCTGTACCAATCCCAGAACACGCCTGCCTACACCAGGAGCCCGGATTTTATGTTTAGTGATTAGTTTCACTTTTGCGCGTACCAGGCGGTGGTCGGTCCAGCACTCAGCTCCACGAAGAACACGAACACACTGCACATCCCATCTGTCACGCATCCTGACTAGGACGTAGTCCAAAAGATGCCATTCCTTAGATGCAGGATGCATCCATGTAGTCTTAAATTTGTTCTTTTGTTGGAACATGGTATTGGTAACACACAGATCCAGCTCCTCACACATCTGCAGCAGGAGCATACCATTGTTGTTACACTTTCCCACCCCATGCCTTCCGATTACATTCCATGTGTTAAAATCCCTACCCACTCTAGCATTAAAGTCACCAAGCACGATGACTTTGTCTGCCTGAGGGATATTTCTTAAAACATATTTCAAGGCATGGTAAAAGGACACTTTTTCTTCATCGACAGAATTCATAGTTGGAGCATACACACTCACCAGGGTTGCATATCTTTCTTTGTCCAGCGGAATTCTCATGGACATAAGACGCTCATTAATCCCTACTGGGAATTCTTCTAATTTATTCACAAGAACAGTCTTAACAGCAAATGCTACCCCAGCCTCTCTTCTGGTTTCTTCATCTCTTCCTTTCCAGAAGAATGTATATTCTCCACAAAATTCTGTAAGATGACTATCTCCAGCTAACCTCGTCTCAGATAAAGCTACGATGTCAAGATCGTAACGTCGAAGCTCCTTTGCAACAAGAGCGGTCCTTCGTTCAGGACGTTCCAAGGAATCCATGTCAAGCAGCGTCCGTACGTTCCAGCAGCCAAGACTAAATGCCTTGTTTGGCTCTATTACAGTGGCACGATGACGAGCGGGCCCAGGCTGTGATAACCTGAGGTCCCTGCCCTTATTGTGAATTATCTCTTTTGTTCCAGAACCCTTATTGCCAATTATCTCTTTTATATTGTTTTGTAACATCATTGAATTGGGAAAAGAAAAAAAAAAGTAATAATAATAGTAACAATAATAATAATAATAATAATAATAATAATAATAATAATGATTTCTTTATTAACCACAAGGGTTTACATAAAGTAGACATTAAGGACAGTGCAGGACAATGCAGGACGGTACAAATGGGCATTTCTGCGTGTAAAAAAAACAAAAACAGAGGATGTAACAAAAATAACAATGAAAATAACAATGAAAAATTCCCCAATAGGGGGGAGACTTCGGAGGGACATTTGTGGAGAAAGCCCAGTAAAAAGCCACAATGACCCTGACCACCAAGGCAAGTGCCCTCTCCCAGTTTTCCACCTTTAGTTTACAGATATATACTCAGAGTCGGCCCATTCACTCGGGCCATTCTTGCTTCTCTCACCCATCTTTCAACAAAATGCTGGGAAGAGAGCACTTCCTTCTCTACTCTGATTTTCCTTTTCAAATGAAATTTGAAAAAGTCAATCAGAGCATCACCGAAGAGGTAAGTGCTCGTCTTCAGCCCTTTCAAACGTGTCCACCATACTATCTCTTTCGCCATGGCCACCAGACAGATAAAAACTGCCTGCCCTTCCCGGCTAAAGGAGGAGGGCGGGGCAATCCTCACGATGGACTCAGATGATAGCTGGATCCGTCCTAAACGCGACAGCAGGTGTTCGACATAAACCCACAAGTCAGCAATTTTCGGACACTGGACGAGTGCGTGCAGGACGGTTTCGTCGCCCTGCGCGCATCTCGGACATGCCCGGCTGACGGCACCTCCATGCCTGTAGAGTTTATCCCGAACTGGCAAGGCTCCTCGGTAGCACTGCCAGGCCAGAGATTTCTGGAAGTTGTCCATAGGCCCTGGCCCGAAAGTTCTTCCGAAGAGATTGGCTAGTTGATTTTCGTCGACGCCTAGAGTTTCCCCAAGTACGTCGTCGCTCTTCCCCTCCACTAATCCTCTATAGAACGCCGAGGTGGAGTTTCCACCGATCACATTGCCCGATTGGTCGAGGGCTGTGAACGCCTGAAGACATTCCAGTCTCCAGGCGCTCCCTCTCGGTCTTCGCTTGACCCAGGACTGCAGCTCCGTCAAGGAAACGAGCTGGGGAAAAACGCGTCTAGCAAACGGCGACCACACCTGATCACCGTCGAGGAAGAGGTGGAGATGTCGTAGCCTGAGCGCGTGCCTGCGCATCATCAGCCACGGCATGCCCAGCCCTCCACGTAGCGGGTGTTGACAACAGATGGACCGCCTGACCATCGGAGCACGTCCCTTCCACAAAAAGCGAAAGAGCAAACGCTCCAGCGCAGTCAGGCGAGGCTTAGGACAAGGTACGACGGTTAGGCGGTAGCAGATGACAGACGCGATGTACGCGTTAGCCACCTCCGCTCGACCTTTCAGGGATAGCTTCCTCTCCGCCCATTTCTGGGTGAGAGAAGCCACCCTGCTCGTCACCTCGTCCCAGTTTTTGTCCGTCTGGAGGTCCGGACCGAACCAGACCCCTAGCAATTTAACCGGTCCGTCCGTCCAGCGCCCGACGACGCTGTTGGACGGCATGGACCTGCCTCTCCAGGTGCCGAGCTGCAGGCCCACTGACTTTTCCTGGTTGATCATTGCTCCTGTCACCGCTTCGTATTCTCTTAGTGTAGTGCCGATCGCCTCGATGTGTTTGGCGTTCGACACCACTACGGTGACATCGTCCGCATATGCTGACACGGATCTTCCGCATCATAGTTCGCGCGGGACTCCCCTCAACGTCTCCAGTTTGTGCAGTAATGGCTCGAGCGTCAATACGTACAAGAGGGACGAGAGGGGACATCCTTGGCGGACCGAGCGCATGATGTTGAACGGTTCCGACAGGTGACCGTTCACTCTCACCACAGAGCAGATGTCGCTGTGCATGGCAGCGATCCAGCCTCTGAAGACGGGCCCAAAGCCAGCCGCCCTCAGGACTGCCGCTAGGTAACGATGGTCGACCCTATCGAAAGCTTTCGACTGATCTAAATTGATCAAGGACCCACCCGTGCCAGGTTCCCTAGCTACCCTCTCTACGATGTATCGCATGAGGTGGAGGTTGTCGTGGATGGATCTGTCGGGAATGGCGCATGTCTGCGCCTCTCCCACCAGACCACCAACGACAAGCGCCAACCTCTTTGCTAGCACCTTGGCCAAAATCTTAAACTCTGTGTTTAGCAGAGTTATGGGCCGGAAATTGTCTATGGTATCCCCCTTGTTCGGATCCTTTCTCAGCAGTGCCACCGCTCCTCGGCTCACAGAACTGGGAATTCTCCCGTTCTGTTGCCAGTTGCAGTAGACGTCCGCCAAGAGGCCTCCGAACAAGTCTGGCATCTGTACGTAAAGTTCATAGGGCAGACCATCCAAACCAGGCGATTTACCCCTTGTGCAGCCAGTCATTGCCTCCCTTACTTCAGCGGCTGTTATCGGCTTTTCGCAACACCTCGCCTCAGTGGCCGAGAGCCGCGGCAGTCCGTCGAGGTAGACACTAAAGTCCATCCCTCTACCCGGCCCACCGCTGCCCCCGAACAGCTGAGCGAAGTGTCGCTGAAAAGCTTCACACATTTGCTCGGGATCGAGTAGCATGCGCCCGTCGTGGTCCACCAAAGACCGGATCGTGGCTTTGTTGCCACGACGCGCCTCCGCCACTCGGGCCCATTGAACGGCTTTCGTCCCCTCGTGTCTGAGAGCACGCACCCTTGCTCTGACAACGCAGCCTTCGTGCTTTGCATTGAAGAATTGGTCAAGGGCCAATTTCGCCGCAAGCACGTCGGTCGCAATGCCTTTGCTAAGCGCCTCGTCTAATTTTCTAACTAATTCTCCCTCTGCTCTATTTTTCTCTATTGCTAAAGTCTTACTAAACCTAATGGACTCTATTCTAATTGCTCTTTTCAGAGCAAACCACCACTTGTTGTTGACGATGGCCCCCGTCAACGCCCGCTTAACTAGTTCGCTAATCCGGTCTCTGTAGGCCTTGCGCGCTGGTAAGGACGCGTTTAGCTTCCAGTAGCCGGGTCCTCGTCTATGAAGCCTATCTAAGTCAAGCACACAGGTCACGAATTTGTGGTCCGTGTAGCTGACTATCTTGAATTGTGGACAGCCTATGCTAGACCTATCTATTTCCCTACAAAATACTCTATCTAGATATGATCTGGATGACCCTATGCGGTTTGTCCAAGTCCACATTGGCACATTCGGGAAATCCAATCGGTACCTGTCAGACAGTTCAAAACGCCTGAGCAGGTTGGTGAGGCTCTTGCACCCTCCACCCCTATCCGCTAATCCCACACAGTCCCAGCGTGCATCTAAGATCCCGTTCCAGTCGCCCACTAACACTAAAGAGCGGGACGTTCCAAGAAAGGTCTCCAGACGCCGGAAGAAATCAGGCCGCCCTGCTCCTGTCGGGGCATAGACGGCCACTAGCCTGAAAGCTTGCCCGTCTCCGCTGGTCACGTCCAGCACCACCAGCTTACCCTCTGGGTCCAGGAAGATGGCCCGTATGGCGAGATCCAAACCTCTCCGAAAAAGCACAGCAACTCCTCCACCCGATCCAGGACGGCTGGGAGATGCGTACACATCGCAGCCGCCGAAGATCGGTGCGAAGGCCCGTGCTTCGGAGATTCTGGTCTCGCTGATGGCCACTACATCTATGTTTAGTGACCTGAGGTCGTTGAGCAGGTGACCCTGCTTCCATGACGACCCCAAGCCACGCGCATTTATGCTGCCTATTCTGAGTGAGGTCATGTTTAAAAGGAGTGGAAAAGATGGGAAAGACCACTTACCGTACTTTTGGTAGAGGAGGGATGGTTTTTACATCCCTTTTCACTTGATCGTCTGGTGAAGGGACCGTTGAATCGTCCCTTCGGCTGGTCGTCGGCTCTTCTAAGAGAATGTCTGAATATACTCTTCGATTGATGGTTCCTCCTAGGTCCCTGAAATCACCAACTGCGTTGGGGAATTTCGTTTTAATGTTTGTGTATTGTTTCTGTGCTATTTTTAGCAGTCTTATGTTAGTTGGCGTTTTGATTGGTGCTGGTATTATGTAGTCCTGTTGTGAAATGTCTGTGTGTTCAATTATGTAAGTCATTAGTTTCTTGTTGTGTGTGTTTATTGCCGTGCATTTGTTTTTCTGGGGGTGGGGTGTGGTTCTGCTATTTTCTTGTCGTTGTTGCTGGGTGTGTGTGTTTTGTTGTTGTGTTTGCGATGTTGGTGCTTGTGGTGGTGGTGTTGAAGGTGTTGTTGGCGGTGGGGTTGTCGCCGGTGGTGATGGTGGTGCTGGTGTGGGTGGTGATGGTGTTGGTGGTGTTGCTGCTGTGGGTCTCTTTGCAGTAGACTTTACCCTTTTCTCATTTCTTTCCTCCCTTTTCAAAGGCGACGATGCGCTGCTTCTGCGTTTGTGCCTTCTTGCGACCTTTTGCCATCCCTCTCCCACCTCACACTCCATGTCTGATTCTGTAAGGTCGGGGAGGGGTACCAGCTCCACTCTTTCACTTGTTGTTGTTGGTGATGTTTGCACTGGAGTCTCTGTTGCAGCTGCATTTGGTATTGCTGTTGTTGTTGTTAATATTTCCACTGCTGCTGCTGTCTTTGATTTCCGTGGAGTGGGTATGGGTGCCACGGACCTATCGTTCCTGGTTGCCGCTTGTCCTGTTGCTGGTAGCCGTGGAGCCGGATTCGGAAGGAGGGGGGTTTTCTCCTTTCTCAGGGTCTTCTCGTTGCAGAAGGCCCTGAGGTGAGTCTTCGATCCACAGCGAAAGCATTTCGGGCGTTTGCCCTCAACACTTATGGGCAGTTGAGTGCCGTTATCGAAGTCTATCACATCCGGGATAGCTTCGATGCACTCCTGGTTGGTTTGGATAACATCTCAATGGAGGAGCCGACCCAATCTTCTCTTACTTTTTTCTGTACTTGCAGTACAGTTGTTTTGTCCTCGATTCCGACGAGGACAGACGCGGCCAGCCAAGAAGGGGTCATTCCGGGGGGGGGGGGGGGGGGGGGGACGTGGGTCAGTTTGACCCTCACAATTTTTTGCCCGCAGTAGGAGGGCACCAACACCATTTCCTCGCTCCTTAGGGTCACTACTGATTGGGCCTTTGCCTCCTGGGGTGTGGCAAAAAGTACGTCTACGGTGGCGTATTTTTTGCCTCGGGTGATGTGCGTTTTCCTCTGCCACACAGACCCCAAGGCTTTTTGTATTTGGGCCTCTGTGGCTCTTTCCACCCTACGGGATTTTGTACTTACTGTACGGTACGTGACCGTACAGTGCTCTTGGGTTTCGAAAAAATTTTTCGCTGCCTTGCAGATTGCTCGGTGTCCGTTCTTTGTCACCATCTTCTTCGCTTCCTCTAATTCCTCATTTGTTATGAGGATTGTTTCCAAGTTTTTCGCAATACCTGCAAATGAGATTGGTTTTTCTCTGCTGTTGTTGTTGTCGTCAGAGCTGCTGGTACTTTTGTTGTTGCTGCAGGTACTACGACTACTGCCTCCGCCGCTGTTGCTGTGGTTGTTGTTGGTGTTGCTGCTGCTAATGCTGTTGTTGTTTATGCTGCTGGTGATGCTGTTGCGGCTGCTACTGTTGTTTTCATTGTCACTGTTGCTGTTGTTATTACGGCTGCTACTGCTATTATTCCTGACGTCAGACGAATGAACTGGGTTTTCGTATTTCCCGCACACCTGTTTCGTCGCTGTCGTCGTCGTCGTGGAGAAACCTTGCACGCTTTGCACGAGACTTTTCTTTTCTTTCGTCGCTTGCGAAAGAGAAGGGAGGGAGAGAGACACATTTAAAGAAGGGAGGGAGAGAGACAATCTTCTCTCTGCTGTAGTGATGATTGAGGAAGAAGAAGACGGAATGAGTGGGAGTGACGTATGAAATTTCTTTTTGGTAGCCATGTTTTTTTGTTTAAAATGAAATTTTGGGTACAAAACCCCAATAACTGGTTATTTAACCCCGAAGGGCCAAATAACGGACAGAAAGACCCCTCTCACGAGGAGGAGGGTGTCTTTATCAACAATTTGGTTCAAGTTTTAAACAATTTACAATTGTTTTAACGGTTAAAAATTACTATACCTTACAGAGCCGAGCCTCCGTCAACCATGGCATTCAATAATAATAATAATAATAATAATGATTTCATTTATTAGCCACAAGGGTCCACATGTAGGGGACAATACAAAGACAGGGACAGTGGGGGTTTACAATAAGGTCGAGTAAATGTGCACAATGGCAAGACTAATTTAACAATGAAGATATAAAAAATATAAAATAAACTATGCATAAATATAACAAAATAAATTCCCCTATAGGGGGTGGACGACCCAGGGTGACTCAGGTACCCCACTAATCTTGAATCACCCTGCGCTTCTAGGGCACCCAGGGAGAGCACCCCTCTCCAAAAGTTAGCTAGCTTATAGGCACATGGTAATGCAATCGTGCAATGCCTATGCGTGAAGAATATTTTTAAAGTGAGGAAAGACTGTGCACTGAGCCAATCCCACTCTCTGAGCGACAGTAGCTATAACCCGAAAAGAAGAAAAGATCAACATCATCGGTAACTACTGAGCCGCAGGGTTTATATCGGAGTTATCCTAGTTTCCTGAGTTGCCTTCTACAAGAATGCCCTGACAAAGGTGAGGAGTCCTTCACTCCCAGTGGTTTAACCGCGCGATCGGGTATCCAGTCTGACTATTTCTATGTCCCCGGGCATATACATACATACATACGCACACACACACATACACATATATATACATATACACACATATACACGTCTACACATATATATAGATATAATGCATATACACATATATATAGATATAATACATACATGTATATATATATATTTATATATATTAATATTTGATGAACATTTACATGTTTTAGTTGCAATTGACATGTAAATGTTCATCAAATATTAATTTATTCTGCTCAGAAGCGATTCTTAGAGCTGAAATGATTGTAAATGACCCCATTGAGTGTAAACTCTAAGTTAAATTATATTTATATATATACATGTATGTATGTATGTTTGTCAGGTCACTCTCAAGTACTACTGGTAACATGTAACCCAGTACAACTTTTCCAAGTACATTACTAAGAAAATTACCAAGCCTGCATTTTCCACTACACAATCCACACTTATTCGCATGAAATCATAACTCCATACAACCCTCTTCGCCACGTTGGACATTTCCACAACGTTCCTATACGACTAACATGTTCAGAGATTTATCTATTGATAGCAGGAAATTATCTATTTTAATTCAATTATACACGTTTATATATAAAACTGTGAACCTTTAAGGCAGTCAAGGGGTACAGTCCATATATGGGCATGCAGTCAAAGCAAAAAAAAATATATCCAAGGATTCTTTTTGCTTTTTTACTTTGACTGCATGCCCATATATGGACTGTACCCTTTGATAAGTCCAGCTAGATTCCCACCATTCTAATACTGGTGGCTTAGTTCGGATCTGGCTGCTGAAACGGCCGGAGCTCAGCCGTCGGGGTCCTGAATTGTTTCATATTACCTACTCTATTACCCCAAGTATCGAGTTCTCTGCTTCGTTATGGCCCACCTGGTATCGCACCACACCCTCTTTGTTATACACACACACACACACACACACACACACACACACACACACACACACACACACACACACACACACACACACACACACACACACACACACATACACATATATATATATTGGTAAACGGAATAGAAAATGCTGACAAATTGTTCACAGTGAAAAATAGTTTAATTAGGAATAAATGAGAATTAGTAATTGTATTGGTTAGTATTCAGTTTTGGTTTTAATTTTTACCGGTTGCGCATTTCTAATGCTTTTCAAAAATAATTTTGAGATAGAGCGTCCGTGATGTTTGCTCTGATCTGATTAGTTTTGGCAATTCTACCTGTTTTTATGTTAAAAAAGTGGCTCCAGCGGTATTAAAATAAGTTTTGCGCCAATTCGTGTTGCAAAAATTCTTGTGGTCAAAACAATTTTGATTGGTCGGTAGAGGTCATGCGAATGTAAAAATTGATTTTGCGCCAAATGTAGGTTTGTGTCGGCTGACTGAGAAATAACTCTTTCACCACAAATATGTGTGTGTGTGTGTGTGTGTAGTAGTAGTAGTAAAGTGTTCGTTGTTGTGATAATGGTCAGCAGGGATGTGTGTGCGAACCGCAGCCTGTTGACAGTTCAAATGCCCATTAAGACAAGTGTGTGTGTGTGTGTGTGTGTGTAGCAGAGTAATTCGTGGTAGAGGGATGGTCAGTAGGAATGTGTCTGTAAGTGTGTGGGGGATATTTTAACATGTTTAAAGATATTTTTTAGCTCTTGTCTTATACGGAGAAGTGTGTGTGTGTGTGTGTGTGTGTGTGTGTGTGTGTGTGTGTGTGTGTGTGTGTGTGTATATGTCTCTTTGTATGTTAATGTACGTGTGTGTATGTGTATGTGTATATATGTGTATGTGTGTGTGATAATGTGTGTGTGTGTGTGTGGGGGTGCACCAGTATTTTTTTCCTGGTAAAATGGTGTACATTATTCGATATTTTCAGTAAAATCGATTCTCTCAATAGAACATCAAAAACCTTAATATATATATATATATATATATATACATATAAGAAACTAAGTCCATAGAATCATTTGATAAAATATATACAATATTTCTCCTCCCAATCAGCATAATTAACCACACAAAAATCAATTAAATGAGGTATAAGTTTAAAATGTACCTATGAAGAAACAATAGATAAATAAATGATAGCCATCTTATCCGCGATCAACAGCCACAGAAGATTTACCCAGTATTTCTAATAGCCCGTAGAAATTGATTAGACATATAGCTAACCATAAACAATTAGGTACAAAATCAAAATTAGAAGAAAAATGTACATAAACATACCAAAATTATGTTTCAAAAAAAAAAAAAAAAAATATATATATATATATATATAAGAGGGTGTTAAAGTTTGCTTGAAGCATTGTGAAATATGTAAAATATGTAGTTTTCTCCTATTTCTCACTCACTTCCTACCTCGAGATTTCCTATCTGCATTGTTGTGGCTTTCTAAACTACATATTTTAAATATATATATATATATATATATATATATACCAACACACATTCAATCCAGTAAGAAGCCATGTTAGCCGGTCAGTGGCTTTAGTCTAAAAATAGATTGGGTGTTGACCTGTGTGAGTGTAAATGTGGTGGTGGGGAGGGAAACTCTGAAAAAGAAACCCGTTGACTAGTTCTCCTTTTCGGGTAGTGTTTTCGATGCTCAGAGAGTGGGATTGGTCGAGTGCAAGGCCTTTCCCTACTTAAAAAAACCTTCAAAGCACAGCCATTGCTTGTTCAGGATATTTTACAGGTTTGTGTGGCTGACCGTAGCCTAAAAGTGCACCAAACTCTATAATCTGACAAGCGATTGCAATACTCTTAGCAGAGTTTTCAGCCACCATGTATGTATGTATGTATGTATGTATGTATGTATGTATGTATGTATGTATGTATGTATGTATGTATGTATGTATGTATGTATGTATGTATGTATGCATATACGTATGTATGTATATATGTATGTATGTAAAAAGAAATAACAAAGCAAACGACAAAGTACAATGAAGAAATATATTAGTTTAACGCTTGAAATAATAGAAAAAGAGTCTTAATGTTTCGGATAATATTCCCTCATCAGAAGATACAATGAGAAATAAAAGACTAAATATAAAGAAAAGGGGTGAGAAGAAGCAGGTACGGAAAAAAATTGAGTAAAGAAACACACCTGCGTATTCAGTCAGCCATCTCACCAAAATAGCTTCTGATGGAGTGGTAGGGCGCCGTGTTGACATACGGCGTTTCTTGGGCATTTTAAAACCTGGCGGAGCCCATCTTCTCTCCAAGTCTGATTACAGAGAGGATAGGGAGTGAGAGAGGGAGGAAGAATCGACCCCAGTATTAAAATGGTACTTTTTTATCGACCTGGAATGGATGAAAGGCAAGGTTGATCTCGGTGTTATTTGAACTCAGAGCAGAAAGCCGGAACGAATACCACAACTATTCTACCCAACGTTCTAACATGTCTGCCAATACGCCGCTTATCGTAATTAAATACATAATTAATATTTGAAGATTTTAAAAATAAACTTATAATGCCGATAACTACCATTTTTGTATTAAACACCGGTGCTGTGAAAAGAATGAACTCTGAAGTGTAAACATTTTCAACTGTTATTGTGTGCCCATCAGAAAGGTAGTTGTACTTTGACGAGGACACAATAATATCTGAAGTGCATCAAAATAATCTTTTATGTTCTTCTGTGTAGAAAGGAATAGTTAAATTAAAAATATACTTACAAATTACAATCTCATATACACAGCGCCCACCTTCAACTCCCTACCCTACTTTTCAATGGTGTGCCTTCAGATTTAGAAAATTTACGATGGTATGTATATATATCATGTATCCAAGAGTCCGTCGTAGAATTATTACGAATTAGAGTAACCAATAAGAAATCTTCTGAAGCATCTCCCTTTCGTCAACGCGAACACCAAAGTTTGATTTGGGCCGGAGGTTTGCATTTTATCTATCACTTTTTTTCATATAAAAATCACGTTTGGCTATTTCAAATAACTACAATAAAAATCAGTTTTCACAACTTTGCCTAAAGAAACGATCTTCATTAATTTTACACGTAAAATAATCTCCAGTTATCACAATTATACGAGGGCAATCCCAAAAGTAAGGTCTCCAAAACGATGGGGACCTTACTTTTGCGATTGCCCTCGTATCCTAATTTAATTCAATTTCATAACAAAATTGATTTACGAGAAATTGATTTGTATAAATAATCAATACTAAACAAATTTTAAGTAACCCTTTTGATACCAACCCCTCCAAAACCGCCCTCTGGTTCTATGAAACAAAGCAACTGCCTATTTAAATAAAAATCTTTAATGTTTGTTCCCTTCTTCCAC
>OZ024741.1:371033100-371055600 GCA_964016885.1 Eledone cirrhosa | reverse complement strand
ATACTAATGGCTTCTGATTTAGGCACAAGGCCAACACTTTGAGGGAGGGTAAAGTCTATTAAATCTACTCCAGTGCATTACTGGTATTTTATTTTATCGATCCCGTAAGGATGAAAGGCAAAGTTAATCTTGGCGAGGTTTAAACTCCGTCAATCCGCCACCTCTATGATGATGATAATTGTTTCTACTTTTGGCACAAGGCCAGCAATTACCCCAGTGCATTACTGGTACTTTATTTTATCAACCCTGAAAGGATGAAAAGCAAAGTTAACCTCGGCGGGATTTGAATTCAGAACGTGAAGGGCCATAACTCTATGCTGCAAAGCACGGTGTCTGACGCTCTACCGATACTACCAATCTATGATAATAATAATAATTTCTTTATCGATTTCTACTATAGGCACAAGGCCAGCAATTTTGGGAGAGGGGAAAGTCGATTAAATCGACTCCAGTGCATTACTGGTACTTTATTTTATCGACCTCGTAAGGATGAAAGGCAAAGCTAGCCTCAGCTTCTTTTAAACTTAGAACATAAAGTTCAGTAACTCTATGCCGCAAAGCATTTTGTCCGACGCTCTATTAATTCTGCCATATGCGGGTGGAGATGATAATAATTGTTTCTACTTTTGGCACAAGGCCAGCAATTACCCAGTACATTACTGGTACTTTATTTTATCGACCCCATAAGGATGAAAGGCAAAGTTAACCTCGCCGGGATTTGAACTCAGACCATAAATGGCCGTATGATAATAATAATTGTTTCTACTTTTGGCACAAGGCCAGCAATTACCCAGTGTATTACTGGTACTTTATTTTATCGACCCCGTAAGGATGAAAGGCAAAGTTAACCTCGGCGGGATTTGAACTCAGAATGGCAAGGGCCGTAACTCTATGCGTCAAAGCATGGCGTCCGACCCTTTACCGATACTGCCAATCCATCGAATAATGGTTTCTGATTCAGACACACAGTTTTACAAACTTCTGCATTGTTCAGTAACACCACAATAGTTCTAAAACGTCATAGAATTTAGCAATTGTACATTCCTTTGGTGTTTATTAGTTGTACATTTTTGCTTATACAAATGTCTGTTTTGTTTGTGATATCAAATAACATCTAGAAGTGATGCATACTTATATATTTGTATGCATGAGTATTTTTTTTTTTCCTGTCTATTATTATGAATGTGTTGATTGGTTAAAATGGTTACAATGGAACGTTTGTAAAATACATTTAATCCTTTTTTTTTACATTATTGACATGTGGGGCTGCATTTAGGTTTTGAGTTATATTCCTGCTGGAGGTGGATAAAATAGAAGGACTTGTCAAGTACTGGATCGATTAATATTCTTGTCATCGAGACCTCAGGTGTCCTTGGTCCCCGGGCTGCAGTTTTCCTCCGCAAAATCGGAAAGAGCGCAGCTTGCCCAAGGAAGGAGCCTCGTAAAGTAGGACGGCGGTTGCAGCGAGTGACACTGGCCATTCTCCGCTACAATGTTTTCGCCATTTTGCCCGCAGGGTGCATTTGAAATATACCACGCATACCGGGTGAACACTGCAGACCTGCCAACCTCTAAAATCGTACCATGAAAAAAAGTGCCCTAAAAAAACGGGGAGAAATGAGACAAAATGGGGGAGATTTTACATAATGAAAGCTATACCCATTTTCACAAGAGAAGACATCTCTCACCCGCTCCAAAGTGGGTGGGAGATCTCCCCGTCGGACGAGGAGAGTTGATAGGTCTGACACTGCCCGTTTTTGTTTTTGCTTTTTATTTATTTATTTATTTTTTGTATAAGGGTCATTGGCCGCAGAACATTTGTCATGTTTCTACAAAGGAGATTTTAACAATAACAGCTTTTTAAAAACAATGCTATGCTGACATAGCTGCAATCGGAGATCGGTATAATTCCTGTTATGTAATGCTTATGCAGTGATATGCTCATTTCAGTTTTTAGACAATCCTGTTTTGCAGGATGGATTCCATCCCTCACAATGCTTTAATTTACACGTTCTGAAGATGAAGTCAGGCCATGATTCGCTCTTAATAACACGTGGACCTATTGATTCATATATTGATAGGGTTCAATCTTATGGATTAAATTGTGTTTTGTCCTCTGAAACATTGTAAACACTTTTTCAAGAATTTTTGGTTGTATTTTCTCCTGCTATAATTTTGATATTTGCGCTCTGCCTATAAATTTAGTGCTTGGCTTGTATTTCTTTTGTACGCTCTCGCTGTACGCTTGTTTTGCATCATATACGCATAGAGCACACTTCCCTCTTTGTTACTGACTTATAATATGTATGTATGTATGTATGTATGTATGTATGTATGTATGTATGTATGTATGTATGTATGTATGTGCTCTTGTCTCATAAACAGGCAAGACTCCAGCGAAACAAGACTCCCTATACAACCTTAATAAAGTGAATATATATATATATATATATATATATATATATAACTAGCTGAATTACCCGGCGTTGCCCGGGTTACTTCTGTTACCAACAATAAATATGAAGATATGTTTTTTTTCTCGTAATTATTTCAAAATATCTATATTTTATTTTTAAAATATGAAAATTGTAATGATAATAGAATTTAGAAATGAAAATCTGTCAGTCTTGAAGCACCTTAGGTTAAACAATATTCATTGTGTAATATTTTGTTGGTGTCCAAATGAATAAATTGTTGCTCACACACATACACTCTCATATACATATACTAAGACAGACACACACAGACATACATTCACGCATACACACGCATAGCTTTTCACCTCATTTTTGGTCAGTTGCTGTGTAGATGTGTGTGTGTATTTCATCACGTACCTAATGAACGCACACACAGACACTTACAGATACATATATATTCATATACAAAATGTGACGTCGTGTTGTTTTCTATTGTTTTAATGCAAATAAAAATAAAAATTATTACACATACACTCACACACAAACACTCTCACATACACTCATACACACATACACCCACACACACATACACTCTCACATACACTCACACACACTCTCACATACATTCACATACATAATCTAAGACAGATATACACAGACATACATTCATGCACACCTGTCTGTCATCACATATGTATCGGTATGTGTAGATGTGTGTGCGTGTTTGATTGTCTGTGTGTGAAGATAATGTCTATGCAACTTACATAGTAACGAACTCGCAAACCCACTCACAGACACATACACACTCATATACAAAATGTGACTCCTCGTGGTGGTGGTGGTGGTGGTGTTTTACTATAGTTCACTATCGGAATGTTATTTTAGATAACATATTTTTTAAATCCAAATGAAAATAAAAATTACACGTTGACACTCCCGGGAGTCTAATACTATACTTGTAAAATTTGATTTGATTTGGTCCAGCCGTTTGAGAATGCATAGGAAAAGACAGACAGGCAGACAGACAGAGAGACAAAGAATTTTATATAGAGATTATATATAGAGATTATATATATATATATATATATATATATATATATATATATATATATATATATATATATATATATATATATATATATATATATATATATAGCGGCGATGAATTAGTTTTGCGAGGTTTAGTTTAACAATATATATATATATTTCGTTTCTGAATTTGTTTAGCAAGATTCTTTATCTGAAATCGTGTGTTGAAACCGATATTGTTATACTTTGGGAGGGTCATGTTGCCAATAAGAAACACACGCACCAGTTGCTTTCACTTCAATTTATTATATATGTATAAATTTATAAATTTACAAATCTACAAACTCATAAATTTCTGGTTGGTTGGTTGGTTCCACAACCAGATAGTTGTTTATATATAGTCATAGTCCTTTCGTCACACACTCTGTGACCTCTTCAGTGACTGGGGATTCCTTTATTTGTTTCTGTGCCTTTCCTTTCTTCTGTCCTACGCCATTTTGTTTCTTTTGTACGCTCTCGCTGTACAAAGAGAAACAAAATGGCGTAGGACAGAAGAAAGGAAAGGCACAGAAACAAATAAAGGAATCCCCAGTCACTGAAGAGGTCACAGAGTGTGTGACGAAAGGACTATGACTATATATAAACAACTATCTGGTTGTGGAACCAACCAACCAACCAGAAATTTATAAATTTGTAGATTTGTAAATTTATAAATTTATAAATATATAATAAATTGAAGTGAAAGCAACTGGTGCGTGTGTTTCTTATTGGCAACATGACCCTCCCAAAGTATAACAATATATATATATATATATATATATATATATATATAACATTATATATATATATATATATATATATATATATATATATATATATATATAACAATATATATATATATATATATATATATATATATATATATATATATATATATATATATATATATATATATATATATATATAAATATATATATGTGTCTGATGGTAGCTAAGAAGCTTCCATAGGCGGTATGCTGGTTGAGCACTCTATGTTATTACAGAGCAGAGTGTGATATAATATTAAACGAAAAATCAGTGATACATCTGAACTCAATTTATTGTGCGTTACAATTGTTTCGCCGGCAGACAGCTCGAGACACGTGAGAAAATTTGATCCGAAGTTATTAGAAGTGCCCGACAAACCTGCAAATCCAGAATCAGACAGATCCACACAATGATCGTGTCTCAAGCTGTCTGCCGGCGAAACAATTGTAACGCACAATAAATTGAGTTCAGATGTATCACTGATTTTTCGTTTTATATTATAAATATATATATAAATACATATATATATTCCTTTTAAATAATTTCAGCCAATCAGAGCCACCCATTCTTTTCACGATCACAATTTCAGCAATGTCACAAAAACAACAAAAATATCAACAGAAATGCAACTACAGTTAGAAATAACAACATTTTTTAATTTTGATACAAGGTCAGCAATTTTTGGAGGAAGTGTAAGTCGATTATATCAACCCCAGTACTTGACTGGTACTTTATTTTATCGACCTCGAAAGGATGAAAAGCAAAGCAGAACTCGGTGAAATTTGATTTAGTGCGTAAAGAGCTGGAATGAATTACTGCTAAATATTTGGTCGACTCTCTAACGACTCGGCCAATCCACCAGCCCTAGTAAGTTCATCATGGTCCCGTAACTCTCCAGGTCTGAATACAGAAGATTTCTTCCAGAGAATAGAGAGTGTGAAAGAGATATAGAGCAAGAATCGACTCCCAGTACTAGACTGGTACTTTTTTTATTGACCTCGGAGAGATGAAAAGCAAAGTTGACCTTGGTAGAATTCGAACACAGAGAGCAGAAAGCCGGAACAAATATCTCAAAGCATTCTACACGACGTTTTAAAAACTCTGCAAATTTGCCGTCTACTAATGAGTAAAAACAATACAAAATTCCATCAGACACATAAAAACCAATGAGAAGTCTCGAAAATGTCTTCAAATTTAGTCTGAAGGACACAGACTCCATCAAGATGATACGTTCTGACCTTCGAGTCTAGTTGAAAACTAGCAAGTAAATGCTTCCAGAAAAATCAGAGGTTGCAAGAACCTTCAAGCCACCACCTACCTATAACTGTAGTGGAAATTCCGTTATATATATACTTCGTTTTTGTATTTGTTTTGCAAGATTTCTTATCTGAAAACGTGTTGAAACAGATATTGTTATAGTCTGCTGCCAATAAAAACACACGCACCTGTTGGTTTTCACTTTAATTTAATATATACTTCCAGTTAGTTTTTTTTAATAACCGGATGGTTGTTTATTTATTTATTGTCAAAGCTCTTTCGTCACACATTCTGTGACTTCTTCAGTGATTAATTTGTTATTTTGTTTTACATATATTAAATTCCGCGAGGAAAGCCTATTCCCAAGTCTAAGGAACTCACTGCTAAGTTTGAACATGATTGGTGCACAGGTTTATAAGTGCATTGGAGACAAACAGACAAACAAACGAGTTATTTTATATATATATATATATATATATATATATATATATATAGTTTTGCGAGGTTTTTGATATGAAATCATGTGTCGAAACAAATATTGTTATACTTGGGGAGGTTCATATTTGTGTAATATTGCCAGAATTAATAACAGAACACACTCACTGTTTGGTTGGTTTTCGCTCCTGTGTCTTTTATATCGGTTAATTTAATTTATTCGGTCCTCAATGTTACCATTGACTGACCAACGGTCAAAAATACAGATACAATATAGACACAAACACATATATATAGTCTAACAAAGTTCTTTCGTTGCACATCTGAAACATCGTCAGTGGTGCTATTATGTTTCCTCCCGTTGTATTGTGTGCCTACGCCATCTTTATTTAGATATAAAAGACACAGAAGCGAAAACCAACCAAACAGTGAGTGTGTTCTGTTATTAATTCTGGCAATATTATTACACAAATATGGCCCTCCCCAAGTATAACAATATATATATATATATATATATATATATATATATATATATGAAAAATATGGGGAGAAGAATACTGCATGGTTGCACATGGATAACATGTTATAAAATGAGTCCCTCATCAGTGATTTGCCAACGATCATTGGTATTTCATATACCTCACGTTGGTGCAATAATAACTAAAATAAGTTATTAGGACAATTGAAACGCGTAAAGCGAGTGAGACAAGTAAACAACACAGGGGAAAGCTAACCGAAAATATAAAGAAACACAAGCTACATGGTTATTCTGTCAGTATAAGCTGGGTGAATATATGAGCGAGTAAGAAATAGACCTTCCGCTAGTGAATCCAATGTAAGAAAGAAGAAAAATCGTTTTCGTAGCGAACGGGGGGGGGGGGGGGGGGGGCGAGAAGAGGAGAAACAGAGAGTGAGTGAGTAGAAGTGCAAGGAAGAGGTCAGTAGAGAGAAAGTGTTAACTGACATGACAGAGGGGACGAAAGAAAGTAAGAGAAACAGAGAGAACGAGGGAGCAGTAAGAGAGAAAGAGAGAAACACAGAATCGCAGTTTAGGTAAATATATGTGAAAAATATGGGGATAAGAATACTGCATGGTTGCACATGGATAACATGTCATAAAATGAGTCCCTCATCAGTGATTTACCAACGATCATTGGTATTTCATTGCATTAAAAATCATATACCTCACGTTGGAGCGATAATAACTAAAATAAGTTATTAGGACAATTGAAACGCGTAAAGCGAGTGAGACAAGTAAACAACACAGGGGAAAGCTATATATATATATATATATTTCGTTTCTGAATTTGTTTAGCAATATATATAAGAATGTATTGCACCAAGAGAAATATAAACATCAGTGAGAAAGGAGTTTAGGAATTTATTCCTGTGTCTATTATAATTGTCTATTTATGCTGAAAAAGAGGAAAAGGAATTAAGAAATTGAGAAACTGGATGTGGCATTTGAACTTTTCACACCCACCCAAAGAATTCAAAACAATCGCAATTTCTTAATTCTTTTTCCTCCCTACCCACACTACCCTACTCTTAATTTCTACCTTCTCCTTTTCAATCCTTCTCTTTATACCTTCTCTACCCTCTCGACCATATATGGCAAACATCAAAACCTTCACCCATACCAATGGTTAAAAAATAATTGTTCCACACAGATTGATAATGAGAAACTCTTACCCCCACTCTCTCTCCTCTTAACTCCTCTCTCTACTATCACACTATATTTTATGCTATTTTTATTGTCATTTTGATTTATTTATATTTTCTTAAACGAAAATCCCATGCCTGAATTCTACAGTGTAGTGAATAGCCACTTCCACAATTATAGGTTTTCAGATGAAGTGTGATAAATAATTGAGTATTGTATATGATTGAACAATATACATTGTAGTCAGTATATGTAGACAATTATAATTGACACAGAAACATATGTTAAAGCAAATAAATTCCTAATCTCCTTTCTCGCCGATGTTTATATTTGTCTTCGTACAATGCTCCCATATATTAATATACTCCGTGATCTCTTCTGGACCTATATACCATATTCCCCTGCTTGGATATTAATGGTACATGATTCAAAGGATACTGTCGAGTCAAACCCTCTGGTAACTAGTTTTTATTGTTTAAACATTCATTCCTGATATACATAAACAAAACCGTATCTACATTTCACACACACACACACACACACACACACACACACACACACACACACACACACACACACACACACACACACACACACACACACGTACACACACGTACACACATATATAAATATACATATACAGTATTAAATACATTGAAGGCCATATGCAGTTGTAATCAGGTTTATTTTCATTTCCATTATAGATATTTCGCTGACATTTTGGATGTCAAAAATAGCAAGTCATAGTTATAGGAACTAATTCTGTAAGTAGCCCGCTTCCCTCCTACTCTCTACCAGACAGTAGTTGCTATTGTAGTAGTGACAGATATATCACCTCTCATCTCACTAGTTTACTCATCGGCAACACTACAAAACCATTACAGTTATTTGGGGAAGGAGGGGATAATTGTGAAAGAGAGGTTGGGATATTCTAACTAATAACATGAAATAAATATAAAATATCATATTTCCAGGCGTCGAAGACGCTACTTTTTTCCTAAAATAAGTCTCAAAAATCTATGATACGTCCTGGAGACCGAAGGTTGTTTATTATTTTTTTTGAAATTTTTGGTTGTCAAAATTTGGGTGCGTCTTCGCCGCCGGGAAATACGGTACATTAAATTGAGGATCAAATTAAATTAAATGGATATACTTAAAATAGATAACGTTATAGCTTAACAAGAATATAAAGTAGCTATTATAAAGTTTAACTGGGCTCTAAGGTGTGGGAGCCCTTCTCCATCCCTTGGTCTATGCTTAACTATATCCCAATGGAATTAACTTATATGACCAGAGCCTCAGCTGAGAGGGGATTCATGCACTCGATGAGTGAACATTAGAGTGAAATCTTTCAATATAAAGGGAATGTCCAGGGTGAGGCGTGGATTGTGAGAATGTTCCCCACAATTTGCCGCAGACAGCAGTGAAACCGATCGAGATCTTCATGTCAACGTGTCTAATCGATACGAAACTATTAGTGAGTGATATAAACAAATAAATAGGGTGACTGTTAATAGTATAGGCTGGCCCAAAGTAAATATAAGAATAAGAAACATAAAGATAAATTAAAGTACCGCATTTCCCGGCGACGAAGACGCTACTTTCCTCTAAAATAAGTCTAAAAAATCTACCATGCGTCCTGGAGGCCGAAGGTTGTTTATTATTTTTTTCAAAGAGTTACGGTCCTTTATGGTCAGAGTTCGAATCCCACCGAGGTTAACTTTGCCTTTCATCCTTACGGGGCCGATAAAATAAAGTACCAGTAATACACTGGGATAATAGCTGGCCTTGTGCCAAAAATAGAAATAATTATTTTTTTCAAATTTTTGGTTGTCAAAATTAGTTTGCGTCGTCGAGGACGAAGCGTCTTCGGCGCCGGGAAATACGGACAGTTAAATTAAGGTATAGTCAGAAATGTACAATATAATAAACTAGGATTTTTTTCAACACGCTGACGCGTATGTATATATATATGTGTGTGTGTGTATGTGCATACATTTATATGTATGAGTATATAAATATAAACACGCAAACACAGACACACAAAAATATACACTCACAGACATACATTCACACAAATACACACATATATTTTTACACAAACACACACATACACATACACTCACACACAGTGTAGCAAATGGAACGCCAGCTGCTGTTTTGGTATAGTTTTTTCACCATCCCCTTCCTTCTTTTTACACACATATACATTCACACATACACACACACATATTGTGTGATGGACGGACGGAAGTCGCTCAAATTTATATATAGATGAAACAACATGGTACAAAATATAAAAATATACGAGATAAAAAATAGAAAACAAGCAGTGGATAACTCGTGATTATACAAGAAGTAAATGAAAATGTACATATACTAAATACAATAAAATAACTCGAGATTCCGCACCAAGGTAACTGAAAATGTATCTAAATATATTTAGAAATAAATAAAGAAAATCGATTAGGAAATTATTCAGATAGTGAGGCGAAAATGGGGATAGGAATAGAGTTTATATTGGGTCTTCCACATATTGGGTCTTTTTAATAACACTATATTTTCAATAATGTCACTTTGACGAATCAAAAAAGAAAAATAGACCCTTAAATATATCTCCCGTGCTATTTCCAACTTCATCTTTTCTCTCTCTCTCTATATATATATATGGTGGCTGCAAACTCTGCTAAGAGTATTGCAATCGCTTGTCAGATTATAGAGTTTGGTGCACTTTTAAGCTATGGCCAGTCACAGAACCTGCAACAGATCCTGAACACCAATGCCTGTGATTTGAAGGTTTTTTAAGTGGGGAAAGGCATTGCACTCGCCAATCCCACTCTCTGAGCATCGAAAACACTACCAGAAAATGAGAACTGGTCAACATCATCGGATGCTTCAGAAGCCAGAGGTTTTTTTTCAGAGTTTCCCTCTCCTAGAAAGGTGTTGTGACAACGACTGGGGGCCTTTCACTCCAGGTGACCCCCCCCCAACCCCCCAAAACAAAACAAAACAAATAAAAAAACCTACTATTTGGATGGCCGTTGACTCTGCTGAGTTCCCCCGCCCTATTCCGTGTGTGTATATATATATATATATATATATATATATAAATGGAAAAAATGAAACGAAATTTCATTTCTCACTCTTAGTACGGCTGTTACTTAAATATAAGTATGTATACGTACATACATATATGTATACAGACGTACAATAGTATGTATATATATATACATACATGCACACATATATATATGTACGTATGGATTTACCGAACATTTATTATAATGCTCGGTTTGTTTGTAAACAAACAAACATCCCGAATTAAGCTTTACAGTGGTTAGCAACCATCGTTGCTCTTTTGTTCAACACTGACAAAGGAACGATGTACTAGTTTCAAGCTTATTAGCTATCGTCAGCACCGTATACCTTCCTGCCAGATAATTGAACGTGTGAAAGTATATACTTTCCTTATGCATATTAACGGCTGAGCAGCCTAATTTGCATATCGAGTGAGTTAATCGGCCGGGCGCAGCGAAAACGATAAACGGAAAAAATGAAACGAAATTTCTTTTCTCACTCTTAGTACGGCTGTTACTTAAATATAAGTATGTATAAGTACATACATATATGTATTCAGACGTACTGTAGTATGTTTATCGTTTTCGGTGCGCCCGGCCGATTAACTCACTCGATATGCAAATTAGGCTGCTCAGCCGTTGATATGCATAAGGAAAGTATATAATCATCTGGCAGGAAGGTATACGGTGCTGACGATAGCTAATAAGCTTGAAACTAGTACATCGTTCCTTTGTCAGTGTTGAACAAAAGAGCAACGATCGTTGCTAGACACTACGGCTTAATACGGGATGTTTGTTTACAAACACACCGAGCATTATAATAAATGTTTTATTATAATAAATATTTTTGGCACAAGGCCAGCTATTATCCCAGTGTATTTCGTGCATGTATGTATATATATATATATACATACTACTGTACGTCTGTATACATATATGTATGTACGTATACATACTTATATATATATATATATATATATATATATATATATATATATATATATATATATATATATATACTAGCTTTCTTACCACTCCTCCTCTCTTGATACACACTATATTTGTTTGTTTCGTGTCTCTGCGCCAACATACACATAGCTGTAGATGTATGGACTTACCAACACGGTCACAATAACCTCCTCGTTTATTCCCCCTTTACAAACGCCATGATTTAGAAATAATCCCAAAGGTGCTTTCGTTTTCTCTGGTTTTTCTTTTTTCTTTCTTGACCCCCACCGTGTATTGGCATTTTAAAATTGGCCATGCTCACTCCTGCACAGGTCTGAACATAATCGATTTTGCCTCTAACTCGTTCTCTCTCTCTCTCTCTCTCTCTCTCTCTCTCTCTCTCTCTCTCTCTCTCTCTCTCTCTCTATATATATATATATATATATATATATATATATATATAAAGAAAAAGAGATGAAATCGAAAATGCAACTGGAGTCTTATTTTAAAAAAAATATATATATTTATTTGGTTCCTTTACCGGTTTCGCAGTTCTTCTGCTTTTCAAAAGGTGAGTTGAGATGGGGGGTCTGTGGTTTTTCTCACATCTGATGTAAAGGAACCAAATAAATATATATATTTTAAAATAAAATAAGACTCCAGTTGCATTTTCGATTTCATCTCTTTTTCTTTATACTTTCACTCGTGTAGGACACCTCGGTTATTTTTCAATTTGTAAAAAAAACCTCACTTTCTAATATATATATATATATATATATATATATATATATATATATATATATATATATATATATATATACAAAGTTGTATTCCTGTCTGTTTGTTTGTTTGTTTGTTTGTTCATGAACTACTCCTATGGTTTTGGAGATAGACCCCCATAACCATATATATTCTGAAACTACATTTCCCAGGGTACTTGGATAAGTGTATTTCATTTTAATCAAAGGGTTCCTCGGGGGAACAAAACCACCGCTGAAAATTCTTTCCCTTTGATTTATAGGAAATTTAAACTATAGGTAAATGACAACATATGATGCCTATTCACAAAATTTCAGCAAATTTCAATAATATTAAGAACCCTAATGGGGTTTAAACCCCCTACTAGTGTTCCTCGGAGGCACAAATCCCTGTTGAAAATGTTAAACCATAGGTAAATGACAAGATATAATGCCTATTCATAAAAGGTTTGAATTGATATTTTGAAAAAAATTATTTACAATAAACAAAATAAGAATAAGATTTAATAATGTAATTTTGATTTGATATATTACAAAAAATAATGTTTTCCTATTTTTCATGCATTACATTTTACATTGAATAATATTGAAATGCAGAGTTTTTCTCCATAAATTATATCACTGATTAAAAATCAATCATCATTTTCTTACAAAAAAGAATGTGTGAAACGCAGCAAGGCGCGGGTAATTCGGCTAGTATATATATATATGTATATATATATATATGAAAAGAGTGAGGTCCCCGACGGCTGAGCTTCGGCCGTTTCGACTGCTAGATTCGAACCCTCGAATCTAGCTGTCGAATCTAACTTTCGAAACGGTCGGAGTTCGGCCGTCGGGCTCCTGACTCTTTTCCTATTACCCATTCTACTACCCTAAGTATCGAGTACTCTGGTGTATCTTACCACACCTTCTTTGTTATCTCCTTATAATATATAACCAGCAATTTTTCTGTCTGTCTGTCCGACGCGTAGAGAGAGAGAGTGAGAGTGAAAGAAAGAGACAGACTACAAGAGGGGGATAGCGGGAGGGAGAGAGAGAGGGACGCTGGAAGAGGGGAAGGAAAGCTATGTCTTGCTGTCTGCATTACGATACATATATATATACACACACACACTGAGCGCGTCATAATGACGTAATGCAGACAGCCAGACATACAGACAGATATTATAAGGGCGCAACGTTATATCTATGTATCTATCTAAAAAGAAAGACTAAGAATTATATAGAGAGAACGCTAAATCGCCTAATGCGGTCCCTAGGGCATTGAAAATTTGAAATATTTTTTGCTCAAAACACTCACAGGACCATAAGTATTACATGTCTAAAGTTTGAAAACAATCGGTAGGATGGTTCTCAAGTTTTAGTGAGCTGACAGACAGACATTCTCTGTTTTAGATATATAGACTAGCAGAAAGCCGTCTACGTGTGGTTTTCTGCTAGTCTATATATAAAACGGAAGATGTCTGTCTGTGTGTGTGTGTGTGTATGATTTTTATGCATTTCCACATTTCTCTACCGATTTTGATGATCTTTTTTCCAATGTGCTCCAAATTTACCAAGGATGGTCAACGCGTAATAAAATTTGCCAAATATTTCCTGCTTCAATGAAAAATAATTGATAAAACTAAATACATGCTGTAACCCTCTCTCTTACACGCTTATTCACTCTGTCTACTACCATCAACAATCTATGAAACTACATACATGTTGCAACTCTCTTTAAAAGGTTAATTCCTCCCTCAACCCCACTCTCAATCTCCTCTGCAACTCTCTTTAAAAGGTTCATCCCTCCCTCTACTCCCCCCATCAATCTCCTCTTTAAAAGGTTACTGTCTCCGTCTACTACCCTATCACCATTACAGTTTACAACAGCGACAAAACTTCTTTTCAAGGAACGCGACACATCAATTTATACAACAACAAACATAGCTTTACTCTCTCCGTCGCTCTCCCTCTCTCTAAAATAGATTATTCCCCCTCTCTATAATTTAACTGCTTTACTCACTTCATGCTTCGAGGTTTAACACACCTCCTTATGGTTTCTTAGCTTTACTCTCTCCGTCGCTCTTCCCTCTCTCTATAATAGATCCTTCCCCTCTTCGTTCAGGAACGCGAAATATCTTTGATAACTAAGCAACACATCATTTTATACAACAACAAACATAGTCATAGCGACGCTCATGCATCAAATAACAAAACTTAAAAAGCCGATAACACTAAATACATATTCCTCTCTCACCGTTATATTTTACATCAAATAACAAATATTCAAAAGCAACAGATGACTTTATAAAACAACAAACGTAATCATAACGACGCTTAAGCATTTATTTACTTGAATCTCAACAAAGACATTTTATTGTTGTCCTTTTTGGAAATTTTTTTCTTTGTTTTTCGCAATATGAGACAAAAAAATAATGAGAAAACTTTTTTCAGGAACCTCCGATTTCGATGATTTATTTTCCAGTGTGCTCCAAAATACCGCCCCTGTTTACGCTCCTTTGTGCTATAACTCAGACGGGCTTGGCTTACAGGTTTGACCTATTATTTAAACAGTTGGCGGTGCAACTTGAAAACGGTCAAAGAGTCTACTTCACCGCCTCCGCCGGTGCTGAGATAGCAGAGGAACCCAAGGACACCACACTTACAGCATTTTATAAGTTATGCCGAAACGACCCCTTCGCCAAGACCCTCTTCTACTCTTAGGTGCCATCATACTACACATGGAACACAGACAACAGAATTTGGTTAAGAAGGGTGAAAGGACAACCCGTCGAGGGACATCCAGACATTTAAATGTCCCCTACCCTCGGAGAGTGTACACCATTCATCCTAACCAACACGAATGCTTTTATCTCCGCCTTCTACTGCATGAGGTGGCAGGACCGACATCTTTCGACGATCTGAAAACAATCAACGGAGAGCTTTGTACTTCATTCCGCGCAGCCTGCCTTACACGGGGTCTACTGGAAGATGGCGCTCAGTGGGATGCGACATTGGCGGAGGCAGCTACAATACGCTCAGCGCGAACTCTTCGGCAACTCTTTGCGGTGCTACTGCAGACATGCGAGTTAAGCGACCCTGTATCCTTATGGTACAAATACAGAGAGGACCTTTCCGATGACTACATACACTAAGGACAACTGCTACTTCCTCATTCCGACGTACGACTCAGCGACGAATTCTTCAACAAAGCTCTCATTGACATCGAGGACAAAATCCTAACTGCCGGCGGAAATGACCTTCCATTCTATGGACTGCCAAAAGTTCAGCAAACGGGCTCAGACAAACTTCTGACGGGCATAATTCAGGAAACTGCCTACGACGTCGACGCTCTCGAACTGTTCATCAACGAAAACGAGCCGAAATTGTTGCAGGATCAACGGCGGGCCGCCAAAGTGCGACAGCAAAAAGGAATCGCCCTGGCTGTGGCTTCTTCTGGGATTGCCACAACTCTGCTGCCCGGAGGTAGGACAGCTCATTCCGCATTTAAATTACCATTCAGACGACACAATAACCTGCAACATCACCAAGGACTCTGACAAAGCGGAAGTCTTGAAAAGATGCCACCTAATTGTGTGGGACGAATGTACAAAGGCTCATAAAGTTCCCTTGAGGCGTTAGACAGGAACCTATGAGACATCAGAGAATGCAACCGGCCCATTGCTGTCTGGTGATTTTCGACAAACTCTTCCAGTTGTTCTAAAAGCCACCAGGGCAGACTCTGTGGAGGCTTGCATTAGATCATCTCCCCTGTGGCAGGAAGTGACAATTCTGACCCTCACAACAAACATGAGAGCCCAACTGTTCGGCGACCACTCATCAGCCGACTTCTCAAAGGACCTCTTAACAGTTGGTGACGGCACTGCACCTTCAGATACAGCTGGAGAAATGGCAGTCTCGCAAGTAGGCACCGTTGTCGACACTGTTGACAACCTCACAGCCTCTGTCTTTCCAGATAAGGCCATCAACTACAAAAACACGAGTTGGCTGTGCGATAGAGTCATGTTGGCTCCCAAAAATGTCTCCGTTGCAAAAATCAATGTGGACCTTCTGCAACGCATTCCTGGACACCTCCGTACCTACAAATCTGTGGACAAAGATGAGGTTGACGATTTTCCCACACAATTCCTCAATTCCTTGGACCTCTCTGGACTGCCACCTCATGAACTGCGAGTCAAAGTTGGGACTCCAGTGATGCTGTTGAGGAACCTGGAACCACCGTCTCTGCAACGGAACACGGTTAGTGGTAAGAACCTCCTGCCGCATGTAATTGAAGCCACAATTCTCACAGGCTGCGGCGCTGGAGAAAACGTCTTCATACCCAGAATACCATTAACTCCATCAGGTAAGGAATGCCCCTGTACTCTGCGCCAACTTCAATTACCCGTTAAACTTTGCTTCGCGATGTCAATCAACAAGTCCCAAGGCCAAACGCTATCAACAGCAGGCCTCCATTTAGCCCAGCCGTGCTTCTCACACGGCCAATTATACGTCGCCCGCTCAAGAGTGGGATGCAAGCAGAACTTATTCATACTTGCGCCCAAAGGCAGAACAAAAAATGTGGTCTACAGAGAGGTGTTGTGACTCCTCTATTCAGCACCACTACAGTCTTGTCGGTCTGACATATGGTGAGCAGATGCTATTGTTGTATATTTTCAAACTTACCCGTATTTACTTTCAATGCCTCAATAATCATAATTGAGTGGAATCATTAAAAGTACTTTAAAGCAATTAAACTCTGAGCAACGCCGGGCACTTCTGCTAGTATATATATATATATATATATATATATATATATATATATATACGAGAATCGACTGAAAAGTTCATAGGCTGACCAAGATACTCTTATGGAATGACCAAATGAGGTATATTTTTCAATATAGTCCCTGGAAAGAAACATAAGAAAAGTTGAAATTTTAATGCATGCACAATTTCGCAGCTCTAGCATCAGTCCTTCAGGGTAAGCCTATGAAAACACACACACACGCACACACACACACACACACACACACACACACACACACACACACACACACACACACACACACACACACACATATATATATTCACACACATATAATATATATATTGAGAGAGAGAGAGAGAGAGAGAGAGAGAGAGAGAGAGAGAGGGGGGGGGGGAGAGTATTTAGAGAAGAACTGAACTGATACTTTATCTATCGACCTTGAAAGTACGAAAGACAAAGTTGACCTCGGGAGCATTTGAACTCGGGGTTCAGTGAGCCGGAACAAATACCGAGTCATATTTAATTGGACACTCTAACGACTCTGTCAATTCGCCACTTCCATGCATGTCTAAATATATATATTCATTTACGTTTAGCAGAATTGGTAGAGCTTCAGATAAAATGCCATTGCGGGATTTTATTCTGCCTCTTTACATTGATTTAACCCGGTCATTTCTGGCCAGAATTCTCTCACCTCTTTCTGTTCAAACCGGCCGTAACCGTCTGTTCATACTTATGTTAAGGTATTTTTCTCAATATAAATAATATCAAAATCTCATAGATTCGATATTATATGAGATAATTATGTGAGATAAAGTGTTTACGGTGAAAATACAATAGTAAATATAGAGTAATATAAATGTTAAAGGGTTAAATCCCACCATGACGAACTTAGATTTTCATTCTTTTGGTGTCGATAAAACAATGTACCAGCCAATCACTAGAGTCGTTGTAATCGCCTCCTTTCCCCGGGTACCGTGGCCCACAATTTGTTGGCCTTGTGCCTAAACTAGAAATCATTTACGTTTAACATGCCAGTGAATGTTACCTAAGAGATCAGGATAACATAACAGGCTTGGTAACACCCTGTGTGAGGTCGCATATAATTAATATATATATATATATATATATATATATACTTCGTTTTTTTAATTTGTTTTGCAAGATATCTTAATCTGAAAACATGTTGAAACAGATATTGTTATACTTTGGGAAGGTCATGCTGCCAATAAAAACACACGCACGTGTGGGTTTTCTCTCCAATTTATTATAAATTTCCGATTGGTTGGTTCGCTAACCGGATGGTTGTTTATATATTGTCAAAGCTCCTTCGTCACACATTCTGGGACCTCCTCAGTGACTAGGTTTTTATTTTTATTTTGTGTCTCTCCTTTGTTCTGTCCCAGACCAGCCAAGCTCATGGATGTTATCTGGGTCTCCTGTTGGTTTTGCCAACAGGAGACCCAGATAACATCCATGAGCTTTTGTAAAATCTGTCCAGCGATTCTTTTCTGAGACATTCTCACCACATACCCTTAGTATCGGAGCTCTTGTTGAGTCATCCCTCTTTCGAAGCTGAACAGTGTTTCCATTGGTCTTTCCAATTGCTAATATCTGTCGCAACTCCTGGCAGAAAGAGCAACGTGAAGTAAAAGTTTAAATAATGCCATAGAAACGCAGTATGTCAATATGGTGCCCCTACCATCCCCCCCTCACCAGGAGTTACGAGACCATGCATGCATATTTGTAAGAAAATGCTGGTAAATTTTTATTATTACACCCGTCTCCGCTACGAGTGTTATGGAGTTTTCCGGTGAGTCAACCACAGACAACGAGTTATTTACGACGGCTTTGAAGACCATATTCGTCCACGACACATAAAAAATCATAGGAAAAACATAAGTTTCACCTTCGAAATTCTAAACCAAATCTATCAACTTAAAACTAATTAATTTTTTACTGTTACACCCGTCTCCGAGAATTTTAAGTGATAAACACCAGCTTAAAAATGAAACATTTGTTTATGTTACTAAATGTCTCAAAATTATCAATATTTCCAAAATTAATTGAAAATCATAGGCAATGTATTTCATTACGTCCCTCTACGATCTGAGTTCAAATCCCGCCGAAGTTGACTTTGCCTTTCATCCTTATGGGGTCGATAAAATAAAGTACCAGTAATGCACTGGGTAATTGCTGGCATTGTGCCTAAAGTAGAAACAATTATAAATAAGGTAAAAAAAAATTAATGTGGTGAAAGTAGTTTGCACAAAAGATACTGATACTTTTAAATAAGTAAAATCGCTGCATGTTTGTTTGCAAGTGAAGATATTCGTAAACATTTTTTTCTCTTCACTTTTTATCTGTTCAGAGGGTGACTCAATAAAAGATTATATTCTGAATTCTTTTATTGTTTTCGGTCATTGGACTACACTTATACTTAGATAACATATCCAAGGAAACCCGTTATTATTAATCTAAAGGGCGGTGGATTGGCAGTATCAGTAGAGCGTCGGACGCCATGCTTTCCAGCATAGTTACGTCCCTTTACGATCTGAGTTCAAATCCCGCCGAGGTTGACTTTGCCTTTCATCCTTACGGGGTTGATAAAATAAAGTACCAGTAATGCACTGGGTAATTGCCTAGTATGAAACAATTATTAATCTAAAGTTTCCAAAATGCAGTCAGTTAGTTGGCAGTGCCGTTACAATGTAAGACAAAATACCTTGTGGTATTTACTCCAGCTCATTACTTTCTGAGTTCATGTTCCGCCGAAATATAATTTTGTTTTTCTTCCTTTCGAGGTCGATAAAAAAGTACCAATCCAATACTGGAGTCGATTCTTCCTTGATATATCTTTTTATTAGGTGATAGCATTAAATCAAGTTTACAGATCCCATTGTGGAATCGTAAGCAATTAAATTCTTTATCGTTTTGATCGCTCAACTGTCTGGATAATCTGTGATCACAGATTATCCAGAGAGTTGAGCGAGAAAAACGATAAATAATCCCCCCTTTTTTTTTTATAAAAAAACAAACAAAAACAAACCTTTTGTCACAACAAATATCAATTTCTAATTTAAGCACAAGGCTAGCAAAGCTGGAGGAAAGATAAAGCTGATTAAATTAACTCCAGTATTTGACTGGTACTTTATTTTATTGACCCGAGAAGGATGAAAGGTATTGTTGGCATCTGAGGGATTTGAACTCAGAACGTAAATGACATAAACAAATACTCCATTGCATTTGTTCGACACTCTAACAACTCTGCCAATTCACTGCCCTCTTCCACAACATTGATTCTCCTTTGGTATTTAGTACCAAATGTCAGACAAATAAAGCTTTTAGGTTATTTCTTCTGCTTTTATAATCTGAATGCAAGTTTAGTCTTGCTTCTCTGCTCGGGTTGATTAAATCAGCAGAAACGAAAATAGAGCAGTTCTAAATATAAAACTAAAAAAAATTTACACAATCTTACTCATTCCGTCAATTCGTCGTTATAGTATGGAATTTTATAAATCACTAGTTGGCCCGTCTGGCTGGTGCCCGGCTACGTTTGGTGTGTTCTACGGCATCCATATATATATATAGTTGACGTACCTAGCTTCGCTTGGATAAACACACGATGAGCCGTCTGTGTAGTATAGTATTACTATTGAAAATGTATAGTATAGTATTACTGTTGAAAATATATAGTACTAGCAGAATGAATATAGTACTAGCAGGTGTTGCTCGGGATTCTAAACATAGATTGGCATGTTTAATCCTCCTTCCTGAACAGTACAGAGAAGTACGGAATATCTCGGCCTCGGGATGGTGTCTACATTTTGTGCTTATAAAAAACATTCGTCGTAGATTACCAGGGGTTTAACTTAATTGGGTGCCTGAGATAACAGATTAAAGTTTAAGCAAATAATCGTTGCTTTCACCCTTAACGGGATCTTCTGAAACTAAAAAAAATCAATCTGTGAACGCAGAAGTAAATATTTCGAAAAACGTTGCAACAAAGGAAAACAGGAAGACGATACTTTGGTTCGTGAAAACGTTCCCTGGCAATGAACGAAAAATAGCGAAGATAATACGTCAGCAATGAGTACAATATTTGCTCTAGGGCACAGGTTCTCAACCCATTTAGGCCAAACGCCCCCTTTTGTCCCTCCAAATCACGAAACGCCCCTACCCTATTTTTCCATTTTTCAATATACTACTGATTTTGATATCAGTAGATTACTAAAAAATTGATTAACAATATTCCAAAGATACCATTCCAGGCAGCTGAGAGTATAAATATATTCCTTGAAAGGAAATATATAAATTTCAAAAAAAGGAACATAAATGTTCTTTTTTATGAATAAGGGCCAGTTGAATTTGTTATATTCGCACCAGGCGATACCAGCTATTTTGAACATTTATACAAGAGCAACTCTGTCTATCCCAAGAGTGCTCTTATCTGGAAGAAAGTGGCAATTATATAATTTGAAAGCTTTCCAATTTTCCCTTTAATGAAACGGACAGAATAAATGTTGATATCTAACTTGATGTCCCCTCTGCTTTGTGAGCTTAGAGGCCACGGAAGAGGGGTTTCATGACCACGCGGGAGGGTATATTTATTATTAAATGGTAAAATATATACAACAAATGAGTAAGTGAATTGTAGTAGATGGTTACCAGTTCATTCAGACTGCAACTACAAATAAAAAAATTGTTAGTTTGCTTTGTAACAAGAGCATATCCAAGTTTTCGGATAAATCAACTTACTTTAACTTTGACCTCATTTAAATGGGACCCTTGAGCTTCATGGAGTCTAGCTAACTCTTTGACGTGAGGCTGAATTTTCCTAAGATGTAACCGGAGATCTCCACGTGTAATTACATTGTAGCGGTTGCGAGATTACTGTGCAGTCTGGAAACAGCACCAAACCTCCTCTCGAATAAGTATGAGCTTGGAAAAGGCAGAGCAAATCTCTTGGACTCTGCATGTGGGTGTGGAAATCAATATTGAATTTCCTCTTGCATCCCAAAAAGGGGTTCACCTATTTTGGGAAATCTAATTTTGATCATGTCATCTGCTTGAAGTTCAATGAATTCTTACTGAAATTTAACGTCCAAATTGTCGACTAGCTATGAAGGGATCTGCTATCCACATTGGGATGTCCATCGGCAAAAAAGTCGACAAACCGTTCTCTCATGTTGTCTTGTAGCGCACGGAGGTGAGTGGTATAAATTTGGAGTTGGTCATCGCTTACAATGTTTTGAACATTGGCGACACTAGGAAAATTATAGAATTCCCGTCAACAAAGATTCCTTTCGATGACATTCAATTTGGCCAGGAATGTTTTCACAGCATTCCTTGC
>OZ024741.1:370888100-371028100 GCA_964016885.1 Eledone cirrhosa | reverse complement strand
TACCCTTTCTAGCAGTCTCTCTCTGTTAGCCTTTTCCTCACCTTTCACTCACTCACTCTCTGTCACTACCTCTCCTCCTCCCCTTTCTTCCCGTTTGACCTGTCCACAATCCTTTTCTCGCGGGCACTTGGCCAAGCCGGTATGAATTTTTTTTCTCTCTATCTCTCGTCTGCGACTTCACAGAACTTATGTTTACCGAATTCGCAGATCAGACCCCTTCTTTCTCCCGTTAGACCTGTGCGAAATTCCTTCCTTGCTCACATTTCAACCAGGTTTGATGGTCTTTATTCTCTCGTTCACGATTCCACCGAATTTATATTCATAGAAATCTGGGACTTGTTTCCTTCTTCCTCTCTTTCTGCTGCTTAAACCATTTTGTTTGTTTACCCTAGCGTCCCCTTTATTTACGGGTCCCAACGACTTTTTTTTTTAGCCGTTGCTCGCACCAACCTGAGGTATATGGCCTTTAATGCGACGAAATGCCTACGACGGTTGGATGGCCACTGATGAGGACAAACTTTTTCATATATATATATATATATATATAAATAACAGATTAAAGTTTAAGCAAAGAATCGCTGCTTTCACCCTTAAAGGGATATTCTGAAACTAAAAAATTCAATCTGTGAAGGCAGAGTAAAAATTTCGACAAACATTACACACTCTATATATATATACACACACTATATACATACACACACACACACACACACACACATGTAACGTCATAATGTTGTAATGGAGACAGTCAGACATACAGACAGATATTATAAGGGCGCGACGTTGTAGCTATGTATCTATCTAAAAAGACAGACTAAGAATTATAAAGATATCATTAAATCGTCTAATGCGGTCCCTAGGGCATTGAAAATTTGAAATATCTTTTGCTCAAAACACTCACCCGACCAGAAGTATTACATGTGTAAAGTTTGAAAACAATCAGTTAAACAACGCTTTTCACGTCGCTCCACTTCTCATTGTACACCGTTCAGCCCCAAGTGTATATTTCTATTTTTTTTCCTGATACTGCTTCTTTATAATAAACTTTCAATAATATTTTTCAAATTATTAACTTAATAAAAAGTGGCCCCGGGTGCAACCGGGCTCAGTTGCTACTACGTATATATATGTATAAAGGAATGCTGTAATAAAATGTACAAATTAAACTGTCTCTTATATATATATATATATATATATATATATATATATATATATATACACACACTATATATATATATATATATATAGTGTATATATATATATATATATATATATATATATACACTATATATATACACACTATATATATACATATATATATACACACACAGCGAAGTCAATGTGCAGAATGGTTTTCATAATGCAGGCATCCAGACATACAGAGACATATTATAAGGGCGCGACGTTATAGCTATGTATCTATCTAAAAAGACAAACTAAGAAAGAGAGAGGAATGTCGTATAAACGATCGCTAACCGAAAGTGTTGATATTTGAAAAGTTTAAAGAAGTGAATATTTAAATAAACAATAAAATATCTTTAATCTTTTAACAAAATTTAGTAGACAAAAATACCCTCACTTTCTTACTTGGAGAAAGTTACATCTATGGTGCAAATTTGGTGCCTTCTCTTTACCCTGGACATCACCTCTCTCTATACCGTCATCGTTCACGATGACGGCCTTCACGCTCTCCAACATTTTTTAGATTTACACCCTACCCCTTACCCCAGCACTACCACTCTTCTCCGTCTGGCTGAGCTTGTTCTCAACCTCAATGGATTTTCTTTTTCTGGGGAATTTTATCAGCAGGTCTCTGGGTAGCGATGGGAACCAGATTGGGTCCAAACTATGCCAACATGTTTGTTGGCTACGTCGAAGCCCAGATCTTTTCCCAGTACGCTGGACCGACTCCTGAGCTATACGGTCGTTATATCGACGACTTATCGGCGCCACCTCTCTATCACGAGAACGGCTCGACTGTTTTCTTTCTTTTGTCCAATCTTTCCATCCTGCTCTCAATTTCACCGCCTCTGTCTCCGATTTTTCTGTCGCTTTTCTAGATATCTCTCTATCTATTAACCACTCTCACCACACCCTCTCTACTTCCATCTTCATTAAACCAACAGACTCCCAATCTTACCTTGACTTCACCTCCTCCCATCCTACCCACACCAAACAGTCCATAGCCTATTCCCAATTCCTCCGTCTTCGTCGACTCTGTAGCCAGGACGACGATTTCGAAACCCATTCCCTTCGCATGGCTTCCTGCTTCATCCAGTGTGGATACCCCCCTCCCTGATCCAAGCTGCTCTCACCCGCGCCCGTGAAACAGACCGCACCACAGCCCTCTCACCTCATCCCCGCCCTTCCAACACCCAAGTTCCTTTCCCTCTCACCTACCACCCATCTCCCTACCACTCCGGTGACATATCTCTGTTCCTTCCGTATCCTCTCTTCTGACCCCGTCACTTCTCTCTTTTTTCTAAACCCACCCATTACTGCTTTTAAGCGCGCCCGCAACCTCCGAAACCTCCTGGTTCGCAGTTCCTTTTCGTCCTCTCCCACGACTCCACCCGGCTCTCACCCTTGTTCCCGTTCCAGCTGCAACACTTGTCCTTTTATTTCCACCCTCACCACTCTTACAGGCTCTAACGGGTCTTTCCGTATCTGCCATTCCTTCACCTACACATCTACCCACGTTGTCTATGCCCTCCGGTGTTCCCTTTGCGGGTCTTTATATGTCGGACAAACGGGACGCCGTATGGCGGACCGTTATGCCGAACATTTGCGGGACATACGACTTGGTTTGGATACTCCTGTTGCCTGTCATTTCTGTTCTCCTGGTCATTCTTCCCTACATGTTTGAGTCCTGTGTGTCCTTTTACATCATGGATCACAGGCCTCGCGCACCAGGACTGAACAAAGTCTGATTCACCGCCTTGGGTCCTATTCCCCTCTTGGACTCAATTCACCTCCCCAATTTCTCTAATACCCCGTCCATTATCACACCCCTAGATTCATATCGCTTTCTCTTGATCATTAACATCTTCTCTTACAACTAATACATGCCGACTATATATGCTCACTCAACTTTTCCCTTCACTGCTCTGTATACACACACACACACACACACACACACACACACACATACATACACACACACACACGCACACGCGCGCGCACACACACACACACACACACACACACACACACACACACTTTATTAACATACTTTTGCTCATAGCGTCATACTTACATGCACACACACTCTTTTACTCACATCTACACACACACTTCTTCTTAGCTTCGTACGGACGTATAATAACACACACACACACACACACACACACAAACACATGCTTATGCACGTGCTCAAGTATAGCTCTTTTTACAAAACGTTTCTTTTCCATTTCAGGTAGACGTGCTCCATCATCCACTTTTCTAAAAAATAAATCATACACAAAACGCCAGCACCAACAGTTTTGCAAGAGATGTCAACATGAATGGACCTGTTATTTTTATCTAAAGACATTTATTCCAATTCCATCCCGCCTGTCCCCTCAATCTTTCTTATTTCTCATTCTTTCTTCTGATGAAGAACTAGCGTCGGAAACGTTAGGACCCTCTTCTTGCTATATCAAGCGTTAACCTAATATATCCCTTCCATATACTGTACCGATTGTGTTGTTATTTCTGTTTACCTTTTACACACACGCGCACACACACACACACACACACACACACACACACACACACACACACACACACACACACACACACACACACGTATATATATATATATATATATATATATATATATATATATTTATATATATATACGAATCACAGGCCTCGCGCACCAGGACTGAAGAGTGTCGGATTTACCGCCTTGGATCCTGTTTTCCTCATGAACTCAACTCCCCTCCCCAATTTCTTTAATATTACACACATACGTTCGCGCTTACTTCTCTACCATTTTCCTCCGTCACGTTTACCCCGTCCGTTATCGCACACGCACTTGTACATTCACCCCTAGATTCATATAGCTCTCTTATAGTCAGAAAAATATACTCTTACAGCTGATACAGACCAACAAAATACACACGCTACACTTTTCCCTTCACAGCTCTGTATACACACACACACCCTTATATTAACATACTTTTGCTCACAGTTTTGTACTTACAAGCACACAGACACACACTCTTTTACTTACATATACACACACATATCCTCTTAGCTTCGTACGGACGTATAATAACACACACACACACACGTGCACACACACACACACACATATACGCACGGGAATCACCGGGTAGCTCAACTAGTATATAATATAACACTCTTGCTATATTAACACATTTTGATCTGCTTAACTTCAATGACTTTGCTTGTAAATAACATTATTTTTTCTTCCACATTGACTTTTTATGTTCTACATTATGCACGTTTTTTTTCCTTTTTCTTTTTTCTTTTCACTTCATAAACCTTGTTTGTAAATAACATTATTCTTTCTGCAACTTCTCTTTAACATGTGTGACACCACACTAATACATTTCACTATCATTTGATAATGCATAAAAATGCTGAAACCGGTAATAGACAATAATTAAATATATAAATAGATAAATAAATGCCATTGTTAATTAATAAATAAATCAACTAATACCTTAACACTTCACACAAAGTAAAATATTTCGTTTTAATCATTTTCTAACCCAGAAAAAAGAGAGAAACAAAAAAGGAAAAAAATATATTTTTCTTCCTAATAATCGTCTCTTTCTCCCTGTTTTCATATATATATATATATATACATATAATTTTTATAGTTCTGGTATCTCAAATTAGTACCATAGAACAACAGTTATATTATAGACACCCTATACATCTCTATGGGTACTTAGTACTCAGAGAGATATTTACCTCATTTTCTATATATATATGTATATATATATATAAAAGCTGAGCTACCCGGTGATTCCCGGGTATTTTATTAAAGTTACAATATATGATGTGAATTCGAAATATATAGGGACAATTAAATCTCTCCCAAGGTAACTCTCTCGTGTTGTTATTTTTATTTTTATCCTTTACGCTCTATCCTTCATTCCTCTACACGTCTTTTACACGCCACGCATCTCAACGTACACCCACTTACATCTCTCTCTCTCTACCACCGGATCCTGTTACCCGGAGATTTACCCATCTGCATTGTCGAGGCTTCCAAACGACTTAAAGAAATTTACCTTATTATTCCACAATGCTTCAAGCAAACTTCAATACTCTCTTATATATATAAATGTTCATGTACAGTGCTGTTACTATATATATATATATATATATATATATATATATATATATATATATATATATATATATATATATATATATATATGTAAACAATGAGTTATTTGGTTTGTTGATTATTCAACAAAGTTAATTGGTCTTTAAAAAACAGTAACGCTGACTATTCATTCTCTTGGCGAAAGATATCGAATGCGGCAGTTTACCAAAATATGGCTCTCTCAAGAATTTGTCAGCTCTGTATTGAAGAAATCTTTCATATAATTACCAATCCTGGTAATATTATTAACAAAAAAAAAAAGAAATATTTAATTCTTGTTTGCATCGATTCTCCAGAACATTTCACAATATTTATAATTTATAGAAAATACTGCACTATGGTCTATATAAGTTGCTTATGTACAATATATATTTTTGGTTGTCTTTCAATGTTCTTAAATTTATACATAGAAATATTTATTATTATCAAATTTATACATAGAAATACTTATTATTATCAACATTTATACATAGAAATATTTATCTATTATTATCAAAACCATATTTACTATATGGTGCTCTGAAATCTTATAGAAATTTTTACTTATAATATAAAAAATAATTAATTATTAGGTTAAACATTAGATAAAATAATATATTTTTAAATAATATATTTTTAAATAATATACATTCCTTAAATTACTAAACACTAAAAAAAGTTTTGTTTACAATTCACATATACGATACATTCAATTTTACATAAATGTTTAAATTTATATTACTAACCTTATACAATAATAGATTATGCATAATACTACACATCTTAACTTAAAAAATATATAATTACTTTCACATTCTTAAAGTATATATAAAACATGCATATATATTATTGCTTGATATATCTTACGCTCATTTATAATTCTATGTCTATATATATACTTAAATAAGATCTATATTCACGTATAACTATTTATGTACTAAATAACATTTTTTAACAACGATATACAATAATGTCTTATACTACAATACATTATATTTATAACTGCACTCATCATAATATTAAAATATATGCGAAAAATATATCCACTCGTATATCTAAATACAGGGTATCTTTCACATATTATATTGTTGTAATTGCTTTAATAAATTAATAGTTCTCAATTTAATACAATACGTTATAATTCTCACCTAAATATTATAAATACTTCCATATTCTTAAAATATATTAAAAAATTAAATAAATAAATATAATTATTTCATTCTTTCTATACCCTTGTAAATATACCCATGTAAATGTTTGGGTGTATATATGCATATTTCTATAAATAATCCTAAAATAACTCTACAATATTTTTTCTCAAATTTAATAGCAAACTCTTTAAAAAAAATTTTAGATAATTATTTAAAATCTATCTAGCGTCTGAACTTAACGGACCTTTTCAGTTTTAACGTTATCCTCATTAGCATATTTATCCTGAGTTTTGAAAAATTATATTCACTATCTTCAATGAACTTATAACATGAAGTTCACATGAAGATATGTCATTATCTTTACACTAATTATTATATGTTATCTAACGAAAGCGTACTAAAATATTAGTACCCTTGAAATACGTATAATAAAATAAATATGGTTTTATAAAGATATTTTCCATTTATTAATATTATATATATATATATATATATATATATATATATATATATATATATATATATATATGTGTGTGTGTGTGTGTGTGTGTGTGTGTGTGTGTGTGTGTGTGTGTGTGTGTGTGTGTGTGTGTGTGTGTGTGTGCGCGCGTGTGTGTGTATGTATGTATGTATGTATGTATTGCAAATTAAGCATCTAGGTCATATATTGTTTACATGTTGCGGAATAGAATCATATCTTAAATATTCATGTACAGTGCTTTTGACATTTCTTCTTTGGATCCGTCATAGAAATAGCTATAAATATATAGTATTATAGAAGTATGTATTATTTTCATACTATTCCTTAAATAAGATCAGGTTATCACAAAACGTTTCTATGTAATCTGCATTCTTCACCTTTTACAACCTCACCACTCTTGCCTTTCGGTGCCCCCTACTAATACCTTCTCATTCCAACGCTCCTATCGAGTCTTCTAACATTCCTAAAGAGGAGCTAGCATCTACCCCGAGAATCACTGGCGTAGAGGATCCCCCCTCCTTGTTTTGAATATAAGTATGTTATTTACTCTGAAAAGACTATGTTAAAAGTAAACAGAGTGGCAGATACGGTAGAGTAACGCTGACAATTACTTTGGAATGGACCTTCGTCGGTTTCGAAGATGACTCTTCCAGTTGTTCGATCAACGGAACAGCCTGCTCATGAAGTAAACATGTAAGTGGCTGAGCATTCCACAGACGCATGCATCCTTGACGTAATTCTCAGGCAAATTCGATGTGAAACTGCACAGATAGGCAGACTAATAGATAGATATGTTTCTTTATTAGCCACAGGGGCACAAAAGAAGGGGACAAATACAAAGGGGGAAGTTTACATACAATAAAAACGTGTAAAATATCACAAATGCAATTTAAAAAATTAGTCGATTTTCCCCAATAGGGGGAGACAGTTTATATGGGTAACACATACCCCCGAAAAAATGTGCAACCCTCATCTCCAGGAGTACGAAGAGTTTGTACTCCTTTCCTCTCCTCCTCCTTTTCCTTAACCTACAGGCTGATATAGAGAGAAGGCCCATTCACTCGGGCCATTCTCGCCACTTTCACCCACCTTTCATAAAACTTGCTGGGGTATACAGCACCTCTCTCTCCATCCTGATTCTTCTTCCAAAGTGGTATTTGAAAAAAAAGAATCAGTTGTTGGCCGGAGAGAAAGGTATCTGACCTCAGCCCTTTCAACATTGTCCACCATATAACCTCTTTCGCCATAGCTATCACACAAAGGAAAACCGCCTCTCCTTCGTTTTTGAAGGAGGGTGGCGGTTTGATCATGACAATGGACTCGGTGGTCAACCGGATTGGTCCCACCCGCGACAATAGTCGTTCTACATAGCCCCACTGGTCAGTGACGCCTAGGCAGTGTATGAATGCGTGCGCGACGGTTTCTTCGTCTCGCACGCACCTCGGACAGATCTTTTTTGCAGGGCTCCTGCCCGGGCGCCCATGTCTGTAGAGCTTGTCTCGAACTGGTAGAGCTCCTCGGTAGCACTGCCAGGCCAGGGACTTTTGGAAGTTGTCCATCGGTCCCGGGCGGAAGGTTCTACCGAACAGACTGGCCAGTTCATCTTCCTCTACGCCTAGAGTTTCACCGAGCGCGTCGTCGCACTTGCTGCGGACTAACCCTCTATAGAATGACGAAGTGGAGTCTCCACTGATCGCCGGGTCCGCCTGCCAGAGGGCTGTGAGCGCCTGAGCACATTCGATGTGCCAGTCGCCCATTTTCCTCGGTCTTTGCTTGACCCAGGACTGCAGCTCGGTCAGCGAGACGAGTCGTGGGAAGGCTCGCCTCACGAACGGGGCCCACACCGGTTGTCCGGTGAGGAATACGTAGAGATGCCGCAGCCTGAGCGCGTGTTTGCGCATCGACAACCACGGCATCCCCAGCCCTCCGTTAGAAGGGTGTTGGCAGCAGATGGATCTTCTCACCAAAGGAGCCTGCCTCTGCGAAAGGAATTGGAAGAGCGTGCGCTCCATTTTGGTGAGCGCTTTGGCTGGACAAGGCACGACGGTCAAGCGGTAGTAGATGGCGGACGCTATAAAAGTGTTCGCCACCTCGGCTCGACCTTTCAAGGATAGTTTGCACTCGGCCCACTTCTGGGTGAGTGCAAACACCTTGGCCGTCACTTCGTTCCAGTTCTTCTCCACCTGGAGGTCCGGACCAAACCAGACCCCGAGCAGCTTTACCGGTCCTTCCGTCCAGCGTCCGACGACGCCATCGGAAGGCATCGGTTTGCCTCTCCACGATCCGAGTTGCAAACCGATGGACTTGTCCCGGTTCAGCTTCGCTCCTGTGAAACTTTCGTATTCCTTCAGTAAGGTGCCGACTTCCTCGATTTACGAGGCGCTCGACACCATTACTGTCACGTCGTCGGCGTAGGCCGACGCCGCTTTCCGCAGTCCCGGTTCCAGAGGGTTGCCCTGCAATAGCTCCAACTTCCGCAGTAGTGGCTCGAGAGTCAGTACGTACAGAAGGGAGGAGAGAGGGCATCCCTGTGGAATGGATCGCGTAATATGGAACGGCTCCGAGAGGTAGCCGTTCACCTTGACCCTTGAGCAGATGTTTCTGTTGTGCATTGCAGCAATCCAGCCCATGAACACGGGTCCGAAGCCTGCCGCCTCGAGCACCGCATCCAAGTAACGATGGTCAACCCTATCGAAAGCCTTAGACTGATCCAAGTTGATCAGGGCCCCACCGAAGCCGGGTTTACACCCTACTCTCTCTATGATGTAGCGCATGAGGTGGAGGTTGTCGTGTATGGACCTGGTCGGGATTGCGCATGTCTGCGCTTCTCCCACCGGGTTCCCGACGACAAGCGCCAGCCTCTTTGCCAACACCTTGGCCAAAATCTGTAACTCTGTGTTTAGCAGAGTTATGGGCCGGAAGTTGCCTATGTCATCCCCCTTATTCTCGTTCTTCCTGACTAGTGTGACTACGCCCCGGTTACAGAACTGGGAATTCTCCCGTTCTGTTGCCAGTTGCAGTAGACCGCTTCCAGGAGACCGGAGAATAAGTCCGGCATTGCTACGTAAAATTCGTAGGGTAGACCGTCGAGACCTGGAGATTTGCGTTTGCCGCATTAGCTCAGCGCGTCCCCTATCTCAGCGGCTGAAATCGGCTTTTCGCAGAACTTTGCCTCGCTGTCCGAGAGTCGCGGTAGGCCGTCGAGGTATGGATAGATAGATAGATAGATAGATAGATTATATGGATACATAGATAGATGGATATATATATATATATATATATATATATATATATATATATATATATATATATATATATATATATTCGACTGACCGCTTCCTCGCACTTCCACTCACTCACTCTCTGCTTCTCCCCTTCTCACTTCCTCCCGTTTGGCTAACAGTGGGCCTTTTCTTGCTTCCATCTTACTCACGTCGGACGTCTGTACTAATCGCTCATGAAATCCACCCAGATTATGCTGACCAGGACTACCATGTTGCTTGTTTATTTCCTTTCTTTGGTTTGTTTTTATCCTTCTATGTTGTTCACTTGTCCCCCTCGCTTTACGCGATTACTGGTCCCAATAACTTTTTTTAACTTATTGCTCGCACCAACCTGAGGTATCTGATTTTTAATGCGATGAAATACCAATGATGGTTGGCAAATCACTGACGAAGGACTATTTTTATCATATGTAACCCATGTGCAAACCACGCAGTATTCTTCTTTCTTCTCATATTTTATATATATATATATATATATATATATATATATATATATATATATATATATATATATATATAGTTTGATGGGCCCTATGTCTGTTTTATACAATAAGCATTAAGGTGTTCGCTCAACTGAACATCCTAATCATTAAATTAATGTTTAAGTGGCTGAGTATTCCACAAACATGTTCTTTGACAGAATCAATATGACTCAATGTAACAAGGTTGGTCCTTTGAATTACAGGTACAGCTGATTCTCCTGGCTTCCAAACAATTTCCATCTACAGAATTTCACTCACAAGACATTGGTCGTCCCGGAGCTACAGTAAATTGCACTTGCCCAAGACGCCACGCAGTGGAATTGAACTCGAGATCTAACAATTGAGAAACGAATTTCTTGACCATTAACAGCATACATAAATATGTTTACAGCATACATAAATATGTTTACAGCATACATAAATATGTTTACAGCATACATAAATATGTTTACAACATACATAAATATGTATACAACATACATAAATATGTATACAGCATACATAAATATGTATACAGCATACATAAATATGTATACAACATACATAAATATGTATACAACATACATAAATATGTATACAACATACATAAATATGTTTACAACATACATAAATATGTATACAACATACATAAATATGTATACAACATACATAAATATGTTTACAACATACATAAATATGTATACAACATACATAAATATGTTTACAGCATACATAAATATGTTTACAACATACATAAATATGTATACAACATACATAAATATGTATACAACATACATAAATATGTATACAACATACATAAATATGTATACTAAGTCATATTCATGTTTGTTAACAATATAGTTTAGTATCGCTGTGAAATTTGACCTCATGATTTAAAAATGTAGTTACCAGTAGCTTGTAATGAGGGTCGAACCAATTTTCATTACAGTCAGCGAATTGGCAGACTCAGTAGAGCGATGTCGATATTGGTATAGATAATTAAATTACTAAATAATCAATTTTCAAAATCATCTGGATTAAAACTAACAAAAAAACAAACAAAAAAAACATTACTAAATTTAAATGGTAGCACCATTTATGGGCCGCCCTACACACACACACACACACGCACACACACACACACACACACACACACACACACACACACACACACACACACACACACACACACACACACACACACACACACACACACACACACACACACACACACACACACACACACACACACACACACACACACACACACACACACACACACCACACACATATATCTGATTTCTTACGAAAGAAACAGTTCTAGTCCTGTTTAAGTTATTTCTATGTTAAAATAAATATACATATACTAACGCATTGAGTACCTTTTTTAAACTATGATCACCTCCTGATATACACCGGGAATCCAACTATATATATATGTATATATATATATATATAGTTGTGTATAGTGGTAGCTATGGTGCTTCCATAGGCGGTATGCCAAAATTAGCACTCGATATTCATCAGATTAGAGTGTAAATATTATAACGAAAACGAAAAAAAGTGATGCATCTGGACTTAGTTTATTTCGTTTTACAAATGTTTCGCCGAACCTGCAGAAGTAGAATCAGCCAGATCCATACAAAGACCATGACTCGAGCTACATGCCGACGAAACATTTGTAACACGAAATAAACTAAGTCCAGATGCATCACTTTTTTTCGTTTTCTTTATAATATATATATATAGTTCCGAAATATATATAGATCCGAAATATATATATATTTCGGATCTAGCTGTCGAAACGGCCGGAGCTCAGCCGTCGGGATCCTGACTACTTTCTAATATATATATATATATGCAGAGAGAGAGAGAGAGAGAGAGAGAGAGAGAGAGAGAGAGAGAGAGAGAGAGAGAGAGAGAGTATATTTTAGGGTCTGTTTTTCTTTTTTTCCCTTGCTTTGATTTGTCAAAGTGACATTATTGAAAAAATGAGAGGGAGAATTGTTTTAAAAAAGAGTTTTATAATGTACTAGCATTAAAGCCCGGCGTTGCTCGGGGTCATTAAGTTACCAAAGTTAGGTTGCACCATCCATTTTATGGCAGCACTTTTTTGTCTGCCAGGCACTGGGTGAATGAATGGCAGACCTGGAAGCATGAGCTGCGCCAGCAGTGACAATTGTAGTTTCGCCTATGGATATTATCTCTGTGCAAAAAAGTGTTGAAATTTATTGTTTCACAGTACTTGCGCAACACACGCGTAGACGATGCCAGCCGAACAACAGAGCTGCAATGGAGTTGTTCTGCATGGTTGTCTGTGTGTTTTCTAAATTTAAGACAGTAGGGAGGGTTGTGATATGAGGGAGAGTTAGCTGTTGTTTCTAGCAGGTTTAGTGACCTCATAGAAGATATGTTTTCTAAATTTAAGACAGTAGGGAGGGGTGTGATATTGGGGAGAGTTAGCTGCTGTTTCTAGCAGGTTTAGTAACCTCATAGAGGATATGTGTTTTCTAAATTTAAGACAGTAGGGAGTGGTGTGAACGGACAGTATCACCATCAAGCTTGGAAAGAGAAAGTAGCAGAAAGTATGAAGTTGTATAGATTTTGAATGGTAGTAGAAAGATTTCAGCAGTTTAAACGAGAGAGAAAAATCGTAAAATATTGAGTTTTATCTATTTTTTGCGTAATTGTGGGTGACATTGAAAAAATTATCTGCGTCAAGACGCAATCGACGCTATTTCGAATACTGAATTGTAAATTTCAATTGAAGAAATTCTATATCGTAGATTTCTATAACGAAGGAGCATGACCACACACTGAGCTTTATAGATTATGATATAAAGTATTACCGGTTTCGATGTATTAGTAAAATTCATCTTATCAAATGTTTAGTGTTACAATTAAAAAGAATTAATAAGAATTAAACACTAAAAATTAAAAGTGTTGGAGTAAGTTTTTTTCCCATCTTCTTTGCTCAGAGGGGGACTGGAGAATGAGTTCTTGTGTATAGAGAGAGAGGTGTGTAGTCATAATAGTAGCAGCAGTGTTGGTAGGTGTGTTTCTTCACAGAACAAAATTGTTTTTTGGGGGCAAAGGAAATATTCTGTAAATATGTGTGTGTATATCTGATTGTGTTACTTGACTGGTCAAGAGTTCAAATGGGGATGGGGAATTGTAAGCTAGAGACAAATTATATGGCAGCAGTAGGGTTGTAAAAGAAATTCTATTATTGGAATATGGTTTCAGGGTGTGTGTGTATAATGTGAGGGTGTACATATGACAATACACACGTCTGTAGGTGGGAGGTGGGGGCTTCAGCCTGTCTGTCACAGGTCCCTTTGTGGTGGGAAATAAAAAAAAATCCAGAGCAGAGTATCCGTGGCGGCTCTCAAACAGGAACTTCTGGAAAATATGTGAATGAGTAATTTTTTCTCTCTTATTTTGTGCTGTGTGGGGGTAGAACATCTAATGGTGTCATTACATTTCGTAATTTTGGTTTAAATTTGTTAATAAATAGTTTTTCTTTATTTATTCTTTGTTGTTGAATGAAAGAATCGGAGCACTTGTAAAGGGGAAGGATTTTAAAGTTGGGTAGAGTCATTCCTGCACAATCTACAATGTGGCTACTTAAGGGGATTTTTCTTGTGATTACGTCTCGGATTTGCATGTGAAGTTGTTTTTCACTGTGAAAGTTTGGGTATCTTTAATTATAGGCATGTTCCACAGTTTGTTCTTCCGGATTTTGTTACCGTAAGGCTGGAGATTGGTTTATGTATCTTTGTTCCAGTGAGAATGTGTTTTAGTTAACTGGGTTGCTGCAAAGCATGGCGTCCGACCATTTACCAATACTGCCAACCCACCGCCCTTGACCATATCAATAATAATAAGATCAAGGAAAAAAGATGAGAGAAAAAAATATACCGTATTCCCGGGGTTTTTTCCTCAAAAATCTACCATGTGTCCTGGAGGCCGAAGGTTTATTATTATTTTTTTCCAAATTTGGGTGTCAAAATTAGGGTGCGTCCTCGAGGACGAAGCGTCTTCGGCGCCGGGAAATACAGTAATTAAAATATGTAAATAAATAAACAAACAAATACATAAACAGATAAATACACAAATAGATAAATATCTGGAGAAATAAATAGATAGATGATAGCACTTAATGTAATGTGATAAGCTATTGGCCTTCTTGAGATATGGTAGCAATGCTTGAGACGTAGCTAAATTCTTTTCGTGCCGATAACAACGTCATTTAACAGCTCAGTTCAGAATCATTTGGCAGTGATTTTAAACAACACAAACGAAAGTGTGTATGTTTGGAGTGATAGTGAATGGTTGGGGGAACACATTACATGGACACTTACCTCGCAACGAAGAGAGATGCCAATAAAATACTTAGCAATTCGGCTTGGTGTTGTTGCTGCTGCTGTTATCGTTTTTTTGTTTTTAGACCCAGATTAGTAGTGGTCAAGCAGACCTATGATCAAAGGCATCGCTTGAGTCACTATCACGTTCACACTTCTACTTCAGATACTGTGTATGTATCTAAAATCAGACTAACTATTTAAGGCAGAGGTGTGTAACATATTCCATTGGCGGACCACTTTTGAACATTGAAACAACTATTAGGGCCATTAATATTTATTCAGCACTATTCCAAAGTTTCACCACAATTTCTTTCCATAATATGGAACTGGGAAATTATAATACACATAACCCTATCAGTGAAGCCCTTTAGTATAGGTCAACTAACAGAAAATTGTATTACGGTTACAAAAAAAAAATCTAAATAAGTCAACAAGGTAAAAATTAAAAACGATCATCGCAGGCCACTCTGGCGGGCCGGATTCTGGCCCGCGGGCCGCCTGTTGCACGCCCCTGATTTACGGTGTTTCTTTTTCTTTTCAAGACATTAGAGCAGAGGTTCTCAAAGTGGGCGCTACCGCCCCTGGGGGGCGTTGAGAATGTCCAGGGAGTGCTGGGGTCTAAAGGGCGGGGACGAGATGGTGTGGTTGCGGTAGAGATAATATAATAGTATATTAAATATCAATTGATACATATTATATAAAAATATAGTAAAATAAAAAAAAATATATATTTATTTATTTATACATAGTAAATATTATATCATTACGGGGTCGATAAAATAAAGTACCAGTAATGCACTGGGTAATTGCTGGCCTTGTGATAAAAGTAGAAACAATTATATATAAATAAACGATTTTATTTGTTGCATATTATTTACAATTTGTGTGTAGGCAGGTGTTTCTGGAAATAGGGTTGGGGGCGCTGAGGGTATTACGTGGCCGCGAGGGTGGTGGTGGACGAAAAGTTTGAGAACCTCTGCATTAGAGTGCGTGATTTAAAAGACATTTGGCTGCTATTTCTACCACATTAAGATATTCTTCGATTATTGTCTGCGACATTCTTCGATTCATGTTTTAGGTTTATTGGTGAATGATAAGTGTTTGGTAAAACTGATCGTGAAGGAAGGTGAGAGCAAAAAATAAGAAAGGGTAAATAAAATCAAAATATTATTTCCAACCACACCACAATCAGACTCTTCCAATTAACAATTCAACCAATCCTGCTATATGGAAGTGAAACAGGGACGCTTTCATCCAAACAGCAAAGCGTCTTGATTGCACCTAGACTCGCCTGTTTCGACGCATTCAGAACATAAGGTGGCGACATCTGCCTTTGAGAGAAATATATGCCGGCCTCTTACGCATATCTGTCGTTGTATGTAAGAGAAGAGTAAGATATGCTGGCCACTGCCATCGTGCCACCTATGAGGCTGTGTCCCCATTAGTGCTTTGGAAACCACAAGCAGTCACTAATAACAGGGGGCGCAAGCTCTCCTAACCCGATGTCATCTCCTGAGATTCTGGTATTGAAATCCAGGATTTGGCAGTGGCAATGACAGACCCACGTGGAGATCAATTGTTGAGTTGATTTCGGCTGAGGCCGCCGGATGATGACGAGGATGGCAGAAAGTAATATACTAAACTCCTTGGTCCTTTAAACGTTATGAATTCGAATACATAAGGATGAACGAATTGGTTTCCATCTTTCTGAGGTCGATAAAATAAAGTAACTACCACAAATGAGCATTTAACTTCTTCTTCTTCTTCTTCTTCTTCTTCTTCTTCTTCTTCTTCTTCTTCTTCTTCTTCTTCTTCTTCTTCTTCTTCTTCTTCTTCTTCTTCTTCTTCTTCCAGTTGGTCCTGCCAGAACCAGCCGTCTCCAATTGATCCAGCTGTATTCCCAAGCGACACCAGCTTAACTCATTGATGTTATCCAACCAACTCGCATCCCCAAACCAGCCCCCACCCACCACCATTGATTGACATGGCGTCGCTCACCAGCTTAGTTCAGTTTCTGGTCCACAGACGTGCTGTCTCTTTACTCTTCCCTCAGTTATCACAGTAGCATCTGTTTCTCGAAGATGGATGTTGTAAGACATGACCACTCAGGCTTCTCTGATCCCTCGTCATCCACATTGTATCTATCCCCATAGGTCCTGCACTAACCATTATGCCCAGTGCTTTCGCTCTAGAACCTCATTCATCTGGAATTCCCTCAACACCTATGTCTATCTTGCAGTCGTCGGAAAACCATCAACTGAATCTATTTTACCAACTTAAGAGAGTCTGTGAAAACCATGGATACAGATCTTACTTCAGACCAAACCTCAAAATAAATACTGGGGCCCATTTTATCATTTGCACACTTTTGCAAAATTGTCTGACCTCGTGCTTATCTTAAGAAATAATTTCTTTTATTGTCAGGGGGATGACGGGTCACTACAACGATAAGTGACCAAAACGGTTTACGCAGATTCGATGAAGAATATGCAAGCAAACATCGAAAACAACAATATGAAATGGAATCATCTTAATAGCCAATCAATAGATTAGATAGATCCAGAATTACCTTCATTATCAAAACTAGCAGAAAAACCACCTTTCGGGTAGTTTTCTGCTAGCATGTGTAGTGTGTATATTGATATTATACGCAAATATACATTCACGTAGATATGATACATCAAATAAAATCGTAATTGACAATATGCACAGACATTGAAGAGAGACTGTGTTTACTCTCTCTTCTGTAATCAGTAAAGTAATCCATGACCCATTTTAAAAAGACGATATTATAGATAAACTGCATTACGGCGAAATGTAATGAAAATGAAAAAGGAGAAAATTAGTAACGTAAATATAAGCGATGTGATATAGCATCCATTATATCATAACCGGAAGTATTGACATTTGAAAATTTTAAAAGAAGTGAATCTTGAAATAAGCAATAACATTATTTATATTTAATGAAGAATTACGAAATTTAGTAGATAAATTATGTAATATTCATTCATTATTCATTCAAAGTAATCCAACTTATTTTACTAACGAGATAAAAAAAATATATTCAGGACACAGTCCCGCACTCCTCCCTTTATTATATTATGATGTGAAGAGTAAACACTTTCAACTATTTAACTATTCAACACAGAAAAAACGTAAGAGATTTTTGTGATGCTATTCCGACCTTATTGTGTTCACATCAGAGAATTCCGAGTCCCATGTTTCCGCGCATAGAAGAATATTGCCATGGCAACACTCTATATATATCATACAAATTATAGAATGCCCCTGAAACGATCAGTCTAATTTATATGACGTGCATACGCTTGGTGACACAAATAAATAAATAAATAAATAAATAAATAAATAAATAAATAAATAAATAAATAAATAATAAATAATTTTGCTAGAACGCGCTTGACATCTAGAATGTCGTCGGGTGCCCATCGCCCTTCACCAGTTAGGCAATGTGGTCGGTGGAAGTTCCCCTCTGGGAATTTATATAGGACTGGTGGCAGGGAAATGCAACAATGTTCTCGAAGAGACTCTGGACTTCGATGAAAATAAACTGTCCATTCTGTTCTGGCGGACTTTCAGGAAGGTAACTGCTATGGATAATTTTCAGAAGTCTTTGTTCTGGCAGTGCTATCGGAGACACTGTCGATTCGAGGTAAACTCCACAACAAAAGGAGTACTATCAGACAGACCATTCCGTGATGCGCACTTGGTGACGAAACTGTTCTACATGCACTCATTCAATTTTAGGTCAATATTTTGACTTGTGGAGTTATGTCGATCAACTGATGTTGCACGCAGAACGAATCCGGCTATCGACAGAATTACTCCTGAAGATCGCACCACCGTCCCCATTTAACTAGTAAAGGTAAGTACGTTTTCTCTATCTGGTGACCCACAGCAAAAGGAGTTGTGTGGAGGACAAGATTGCGAGGACTGAAAACTGGACACCTATCTTCTCACTTGAGCTCTAAACTTTTTCAAGTTCCTTTTGAAAAGAAAAGTGAGAGTTCAGAGGAAGGTGCTTTCCTCCAATGAATTTTCTTAAAGGTTTACGACTGTGGTGAAAATGAGAGTGAATGGTTCTACTCTCAGCATGAGTCTGTAGGCTGGAGAAAGATGACTGAAAGAGGACACTTGCTCACGGTGATCAAGGTGACCGTGAATTTGTGAGGTTCTTTGTATGTCCTATTTGGAGGTCCTCCAGCACCAAAAGGACTGTTTATCATGTATACTTCATTTTTTTCTCTTATCCGATATTTATGTTAACCCCTAGTCCTTATGTAACCTCTCTTTTGTAATGTCCTCCTCAACCGGCGCCTTTGTGGCAAATAAATGAAATCATCATCATCATCATCATAATCATCAAGGCGTTGGCAAACCGTTAGTGCGCCCGAAAGATGCTATGCGGCATTTAGTAAGAGCCATTTATGTTGTGAGTTCAAATCCTCTCGAAGTCAACTTTGCCTTTCCTCATCCCGAGGTCGATAAAATAAAGTATCAGTACTGGGTCAATATAATCGACTTATTCCCCACACCCAATAGCAGGCCTTGTGCCTATTTTAGAAATGGTAGAATATAATAGTAATAATAGGTTTTGATTTAGGCACAAGGCCAACAGTTTTGGGGGAAGGGGGAAATCGATTAAATCGACCCCAGTGCATTACTGGTACTTTATTTAGGATGAAAGGCAAAGCTAAACTCAGAATGTAAAATACCGTAACTTTATCCCGCGAAGTATGGTGTCCGGCGCTCTACCGACACTGCCAATCCACCGCCCTAATAGTAATAATAATGGTTTCTTATATAGGCACAAGGCCAGCAATTTTGGGGGAGGGGAAAGTCCATTAAATCGACCCCAGTGCGCGACTGGTTCTTTATTTTATCGACCTAGTAAGGATGAGAGGCAAAGTTAACGTCGGCAGAATTTGAACACAGAACGTGAAAGCCCGTAATTCTATGCCACCAAGCATGTTGTCCGATGCTCTACAGATACTGCCAATCCACCGCCCTAATAGTAATAATTGTTTCTACTTTTGGCACAAGGCCAGCAATTACCCAGTGCATTACTGGTACTTTATTTTATCGACCCCGTAAGGATGAAAGGTAAAAATAGTTGTTATTAACTTTGTATTTTAGTGCGGCTTCATATCTTGTCTGTCATATTCTTCCTGACACATTTTTTTTTGTTTTCATTTATAAGTAATATATCTTATCTTGTCTAGTTTAGTTATGTATTTGTAATTCTGTCCTTGATCTAATTCTCTTATCTCTGTTACGTATCTAACAAGATATTAGTTGTTACGTGTTTTCCTCTTTTCAAAGTGACTTTGGTTCATTTCACTAAATCCAGTTTCATATCATTTTATTATTCCTGCTTAATCTTTCATGCCCCGTGTCGTTTTTTTCTTTGTTATCTTCAGCATGTAAATTTGATGGCATGTATATGTATGTGACGATTGATTATCACCCCATAATGTCTGTGCCGTATCTAGTGTGTTGCAGCATGGTTTTTAAATAAGTTTATGTCCTCCAATCAGAAAAGTTGTGGAAAGGAATCTTCTCGAAATATTCCTAAATCATAATTTTGCAAATAATTCTTTTGTATTTGTTTCTGACTCATTGCGTATTTAGTTTAAATCGCGCTGTAGTCAACCATTCACTTCCTCCTTCCAGTGTCGATAAAATATAGTATCAATGAATTATTACCAATCACGTGGGTTTTTGCTTTCGTAGATCGAATTTTTCAACAAGGAAATGGTCGTCTGATTTCTGTCCCCCATGGAGTTAGTTCTATTACTGAGTTTAGGCTCAAAGCCAGCATATTTTTGGGAAGGACAAAGTTTGTTAAATCAACCCTAGCTCTTTATTGGTATTTTATTTTATCGACCCTGGAAGGAGGAAAAACAAAGTCGACCATGTAGGGATTTGGACTCAGAATGTAAAGAACCAGAATAAATACCACAATGGCATTTCATCCGATGCTCTACCAATTCTGCCAATCCACTACTTTTAATGTAATTAGAAATATTAAAGTAAGAACTAAAAACTGTAAACATCGGATTAATATATTACCCTGAAGATTTGGTAGAGTCGTTAGGGTGTCGGATGAAAAGTGGATCTGTTTTTGTTCTGGATCACTGCGCACTGAGTTCAAATTCCGCCAAAGTCAACTTTGACTTTCATCCTTTAAAGTTCGATAAAAAAAAAAGCAGCAGTCCAAAACTTGAGTCGATTCTTCTATATATATTTTTTTACTTTCTTTCATTCATTCTTTCTCAATCTCTGGAAGTAACTGTCATGTGTAAAATGCCCAAGACGATCCGTATATCAAGACAGCGTCACTATCACTCCATTATTTACCAGTTCATCTGAGTCGTTGTGTTGTGACCTTTCTCAAGCGATGTTTTCTTTACATTCTCGCAGATGGAAAATTCTGATTTTATCCTAAGTAGTATAGTTTTCACCTTTAAAAGGAAAGTATGAATAATTATAGCAAGGTGGTCATTTAGCAGAAAATTTGATCGTCAGAGCAAGATATTTAAGCAAGATATTTAAGCAAGATATTTAAACATGTATTTAAAATGTTACTCGCTAATAGTGGAGACTAACATGAAGATGTAGTAAACTAAGCAATTTTAATTAATGAAACTATATTTAACCTTTAATGATGAGAATAATGGATTCTACCTCGATTTCATCGTTGGAACGCCCTACTCATTAAATCAACATTTAAGTGGCAGAGTATTCCACAAACATATGTATCCTTTACATAAGTACCTGGCAGAATCGACATGACATAATTTGTGATAAGAGCGGACCTTGTTTTGGCTCTTTTACATTCAGAGATTAGCTTTGCCTTTCATCCGTACAGAGTCGATAAAATAAAGCACCAGAAATGCACTGAGGTCGATTTAATTGACTTTCTCTTTTCCTTCAAATTGCTGATCTTTGCCAAATGTAGACACAATTATTTATTACAGAAGAAAAATATAAAAATATTAAATGAATCAACGTAACTGGTTAGAGTCTTTAATAGCTACTGTAAACAGCAGTAGTAGACCGACTGTCTCTGTTTCAACTGATAAGATGTGAAGTAGTTGTGTAATTGATGAGAACACAATCTTCAGATTTTTCACAGGAAATTAACCCACATCCCCTGCAACTTACTCCTTCATCAAGTGTCTGGATTACATAAGGTTATGCTGAATAAACAATGTATGTAAAGATCCGTAATTGACTGAAGGGGTCGTAGGAACGTTGTCATGACATTCGGCATGTATTAGCCATTTTAAACTTGACAGGTTATCCTCTCTCCAGCTCTGATCACTACCGATTTCTTCCAGAGATGGAGAGTGGGTGAGTGAATGAGAGAGAGGGAGTGGGAGTGAAAAAGAGATATAGAAGAAGACTCGATCCCAGTATTGGACGGGTATTTTAAAAAATCAACATCGAAAACAGAAAAGCAAAGTTAACCTCAGTGAATTTGAACTCTGAACGCAAAGAGCCGGAACGAGTACCATAAAACATCTGATCTGGCGTTCAAACGATTCTGCCAATTCGCTGCTTTCATACACATAATTACTAGCATAACAGTCTACGTACAACACTTCACCCCTTAAAAAATGTGTGCGCGCGCGCGTGTGTGTGTGCGGACTGAAACAGCTTAGTGATTAGGAGTTTGGATTGGAAAGATAAGGTTCCAGATTCGACACACCTGTGTGCCATCTTGGTAGACCCAAGCCTTGTGAGTGAAATTGGTTTGAAGGAAACTGTATGGCTGCTCGTCGGATGGATTGTGCCAGTAGTTCAAAGGTCAAGCCTTGTTATATCACGTCGTGTTGATTCTCTCAGAGTACACGTGTTTGTGGAATACTCAGCCACTTAAACGTTAATTTAATGACTAGGACGTTCAGTTGATCGAACAACTTAATGTTTATTGTATAAAACAGACGTAGGGCCCATCATTTATCTATCTATATGTCTGTTTCTGTATATATACACGCATTACACACACACACACACACACACACACACACACATATATATATATATATATATATATATATATATATATTTATCCTTATCGAGACCTCTTTGGATTTTAGTCTTCACATTTATTATTATTACTATATATATATATATATATATATATATATATATATATATATATATATATATATATATATATATATATATATATATATATATATATATATATATATATATATATATATATATATATTTATATATATATATAAATGTAATCTGAGTTTTTCGAATATCAATAGTAATATTCGATTCGTTTGCAATTATGCCAACAGCCTCTTTTATAGGCCATGTCAGTAGAATGAACCCCTCATTCTTGCTCTTGAGTTGACATGCAAACAGAACTGCAGACACTAATGTTTCTGGCTGATTACTCTTCATCAATGCAGTTTACTGCTTACCTGCCAACTGTCAGAGATAGTGAAAATATATGATATTTTCTGGAATATACAGTGACTGATCGGCCTGATTTGTATATTAGCAGACTGACTGATCAGCCAGATTTGCATATCAACAGATAGGCCAGTCAGTTTCATGTATACGAGCGATTAATGGCCGGCTTTGCCATATTCAAATAACTAACAAATAGTTATCACTACAGAAAACCCATCGCTAGAACAGCCGTTAAAACAGCTAAATGTTGTCCAAGACAGCGATGGGCAAAAATTTTCCTGAGGACAGAGACCAGTGGCCAGTGGTCAATAGAGAGACAATCGACAAGGTGGGTGACAGGCAGATGAAATATTGAAAAGATTGAAAGAGTAGGTGATGTATTGTTGTCTTTCTTTAATTTTCGCACACACACACACACACACACACACACACACACACACACACACACACACACACACACACACACACATATATATACTAATTGAAGGATAGAAATTGTACATATAGAGTTTTGTACTGTGGCAGTGGATTGGCTGAATCGCTACACGGCTAGGATGTCTTGCGATAATTAGTTCCGGCTCTTGGCGTTCTGAGTTTACATTTCACCTCAATGATTTCTATTTGTAACACTCTATATCTATATATCTAAAACAGAGAATGTCTGTCTGTCCCCCTAAAACTCGAACACCACCCAACCGATTTTTTTCAAACTTTACACATGTAATACTTATGGTCGTGTGAGTGTTTTGAGCAAAAAATATTTCAAATTTCCAATGCCCTAGGGACCGCATTAGGCGCCGGTAAGCGATCTCTCTCTTTCTTAGTCTGTCTTTTTAGATAGATACATAGCTATAACGTTGCGCCCTTATAATATCTGTCTGTATGTCTGGATGTCTCCATTACGACATTATGAAAACATTGACTTCGCTATCTCTGTGTGTGTATATATGTATATATAGTGTGTGTATATATATATATATATAGTGTGTAACGTTTTTCGAAATATTTACTTCTGCGTTCACAGATTGATTTTTTTAGTTTCAGAAGATCCCGTTAAGGGTGAAAGCAGCGATTATTTGCTTAAACTTTAATCTGTTATTTTAATATATATATATATATATATATATATATATATATATGTTACTAGATATTAATTCTTTATAATTATCTCCAAATTATTTGTCGAGCAATATTGGCCATGACTGCTGCTATGGTAGTAGGCAGGCCGCTGTCTAATTAGCAAACCACTTTCCACTGATTGACCTCGATGTCACGTGATTGATTCTTTTTGAATTTGCCACAGACGCAGAGGCAGTGATTTTCTCAATGGCTAGGAATTCAGTCCACGCTTTGCTATTTCCTATCCACTGAATTATTTTTTAATAAGTTTCCGGAGTCCTCGCTTTGCCTGGAAACTTAGATGAGAATATACTTCTCTGACGACGGAATGTTTCTCTATATCTTCTTCGGAAAATATATTTACTCCATTCCAGAAACTAATTAGTTGGAAGTGATATTTTAGTAAGTAAGTTAATTTTATAATTTTCTTATTTTACGTCTCTCATATATATATATACACACACACATAATGAGGCGGTAATCTATCAAAAAAGGAGGGATAAACATGCCAATCTATGTTTACTATCCCGAGCAACGCCGGGCCATTCTGCTAGTTATTACTAAATGTTCAAGCGAATGGTGGATTGGTAGAGCCGTTAGAGCGTCGGTATTTATTCAGGCACTTTGCTTTCCGAGTTCAAATCTCGTTAAGGTAAATTTTTTCCTTTCATTTTTTTTTTGAGGTCGATAAAATAAAGTATCAATCAAGAATCGGTGTTGATTTACTCAATCTATCTCTGCTCATAAATAGAAGGTCTTGTATCTAGATTAGAAATCATTATTACTACTAGCACAGGGCGGTGGATTGGCAGTATCGGTAGAGATTCGGACGCCATGTTTTCCAGCATAGTTACGTCTCTTTACGGTCTGAGTTCAAATCCCGCTGAGGTTAACTTTGCCTTTCATCCTTACGGGGTCGATAAAATAAAGTACCAGTAATGTACTGGATAATTGCTGGCTTTGTGCCTAAAATAGAAACAATTATTACTACTAGCACAGGAGCTGTAGATTGGTAGAATTGGCAGACTGTCGGACAACATGCTTTGCGGTATAGAGTTACGACCTTTTACGTTCTGAGTTCAAATCCCACTGAGGTTATTTTTGCTTTTCATCCTTACGTGGTCGATAAAAAAGTACCAGTAACGCACTGGGGTCGAGTTAATCGACTTTCCCCTCCCCCAAATTGTTGGCCTTGTGCCTAAATAAGAAATAATTATTTCTGCCAACTGTATCGGTAGAGGGTCGGGCGCCATGCTTTGAAGTATAGAGTTACCTCCCTTTATGATCTGAGTTCAAATCCCACTGAGGTTATCTTTGCCTTCATCCTTACGGGGTCGATAAAATAAAGTACTAGTAACGCACTAGGGTCGATTTAATCGACTTTCTCCGCCCCCAAATTGTTGGTCTTGTGCCTAAATAAGAAATTATTACTGCCAACTCAACACACACACACACACACACACACACACACACACACACACACACACACACACACACATGTATACACGGAAGAAGATTTAAAGATAATCTTATGGCAGATATTAATGCTATTTTAAAAATTAGACCTCTTACCTGTACAAGTCAAGCTGACCAATTCAGGTATTTGCTATATTCTGTATGACATATATAGCGTTCATGTATCAATAACCCCCACCTCCTGCACGAAAAAGATAGAGATAGTTGTTTTCTGATAGTATGGTATGGTGGTATGGTCCTGTAACTCCCAGTGGAGTGGTACGTATCGAAGTACGGCGTTTCTTGGGCATTTTAAGTCTGGCGGAGCCCATCTCCAGGTCTGAGTTTAGCAGATTGTTTACAAAGAAGGATACACACCCACACACACACCTACACACACATATATATATATAGAGAGAGAGAGATAAATATAAGTATGTACACGTACATACATATACGTATACAGACGTACAGTAGTATGTATATACATACATACATGCACACATATATATTTGTACGCATGTGTTTACCGAATATTTATTATAATGCTCGGTTTGTTTGTAAACAAACAGCCCGAATTATTAGCCGTACAGTGTTCGGCAACCATCGTTCCATTTTGTTCAACACTGACAAAGGAACGATGAACTAGTTTCTAGCTTATTAGCTGTCATCAGCACCGTATACCTTCCTGTCAGATGATTGAACGTTTGAAAGTATATACTTTCCTTATGCATATTAACGGCTGAGTAGTCTAATTTGCATATCGAGCGAGGTATCTGACCCTCTGGGCCAGTACCGTCAAACACTTCATCCTCTTCGCATGTCCTGTGATTGGCTGCTGATTGTCTACGTCATCATAATTCTGACCACAGGTAGTAGTCCACTGACCATCAGGGCGTTGTCTGTCCCATGTCTGCTACATTTCAATAAATTACTGCTGTGTTTGGTAGTTTACACATCTCAACCGTGCACCTATACATAGTCTACAGGTGCACGGTTGAGACTGCTTCGAATACCAGCTCTTATATCGGGTCTACCTCTAACCCTTTTAAGGTACGCTATAACGCGCACTCTTTTTCCTTCCGAGACCCTAGCAACAGATGTTCGACATCGCTAGCTAGGCTCATTAAAAACCTTAAATTAAACAACGTTCAACACTCACTAAAATGGGATATCGTAGCTAGGGCCCAGCCGTTCAATGGACGAAGGAAATCTTGTGATCTCTGTGTTACGGAAGCATATTACATAACTCTATCACGACCTCCACCGATTAACGATAGAACGGAGGTAACCATTAGCTGTCAACATCGAAGGGCTAATTCCTTCGCCAATAGAGTGTTTGACCCAACTTAGTCATGTAGCCCCATTTCTACTTGTAGCTAATAAGTTAAATTGCTATGAACAACTCGATAATTATAAGTTACCTCCCCTACATTGTCTCTCAATTAAAAAATTTAAATACTAGCACTTAACTATAAATACTCACAATCTCTAATCTCTCGAGAAGTTACTTCCCCTGAAACCACCCTCTAATTAGTAAGGTAAATATGCCCTTTGGCAGCCATCTTGTGACCCATAGGCAGATCTCACACAATGCAGCCTCGACAGATGAATACTGCTTGATTATGGCTGACAGCTGATGCAACCAAGACACCATAGTAAAAACCAAAAATAAAGTACCAGTAATGTACTAGGTAATTGCTGGCCTTGTGCCAAAAGTAGAAACAATTATTTTAATTTATATTCCTTTGAGTTCCGATGAGCCACTCTGTTTTTTTAAATATGTTAATTATTTTCAACTGAACCAGATCAATTATGATATATAGTCATCTGATCCAGAAATATTATATGGAGTAGCGAAACAATTGTAAACGGACATTATTATTATTAATATATGGTGGATTGGCAGTATCGGTAGAGGGTCGGACGCCATGCTTTCCAGCATAGTTACGTCCCTTTACGATCTGAGTTCAAATCCAGCCGAGGCTGACTTTGCCTTTCATCCTTACGGGGTCGATAAAATAAAGTACCAGTAATGCGCTGGGTAATTGCTGGCCTTGTGCCTAAAGTAGAAATAATTATTATTAATATATTATTATTCTTATTCTCTACATTCCTTACATCAAACTAAAATATGTTGACAATCCTTTAATAATGTCTTCCTTGTGAAGTTTGTGGTCTTGTTTTGCTTAACTAATGAATATATATATATATATATATATATATATATATATATATATATATATATATATATATATATATATATATATATATATATATATTAGAGTGTGCCATAAAAAGCAAGGTGACAATACTAACACTCCCTGTGTATTTTTCCATTATAAATGAAATAAATTACTTTGAGTCTTGCCTATATCATGGTGATTATAGTGGAAAGTGTGACTATGTTGCATGAAATCATGAAAATGTGAAACCAAATATGACCACACAATAATTGTTTATTTTATTAATCCATTATATTTAGTAAACCAGCTTTGAATATAAAGGCGTACAAGGAAGAAATAAGTTCAGTTAAGTTAACTCCAGTCATATTTTTTTCAGAGTTTCTTTTTTGAAATCCGGGACCTTGCGACGATGAGCTTCGACTACTTGAAGAACACACTGCTTCTCCTCCTCATTCTTGGAGATGGCAACAAAACCAGTTATCAACTTAACTGCTCTCTCCGCCAGATCGTTGACTACCTTGATATTGTGAACAACAGCACAGGCATTTTGATATGACGCTTGTGATGACCAAGTTGCAGGTGACAGCTCAAGCCAAGTATCGTAGAGACCAAGGAGATCGAACAGAATCCTTGATTTCTTCCCAACTAGATGAAGCAGCTTCGTGGACGACTTCAACTCGGGAAATACTGGAGCACCACGGTCGAGAGGCCCAGACATTTTCGTTTTGACAAGACGTTGGACTATTTGTTTCTTCTCGGAATCTTGGACCCGACTTGAAAACAGCGCTAGCGAAATGGCTTTCTCCGTCAGGTACCAAAGATGCTTGCTCAAAGCAGTAGTGGCTGCCTGCGAGAGATGTCTGTCAACTTTACTGTACTGTGTCAACTCCACGTAGAATTGAATGTCATTAGATGATGCATCAGCACACTTGACTTCTGTCAGCCAGTATCGCACGTAGAACAGAGCATTGAACATACAGATCCGGCGCAACTTTTCCATTTTAGCTTGATCGTAATTGAGTCGCTCACCAAATGCATACATCTTTGCACTATAGATGATTGCGGACATCCACCGAGCGTTATGATGTGTACCAGGCAGCATCCAATGAATTCCACGAGGAGGGGTGACACCAAGCAAGATCAACATCAACTCGGCACATTCTCGGTAGTCGTCCCGTGGAAGAGAACTCATTTTCCCATCGTCGGATGTCAGCAAACCTTGGAGGAACTTGATGTTCTCAGAACACAGACGCTTGAGTTTCCGGTCGACAATGTTCAATGTTTTAAAGTTGGTCTTGTCCGTGAGTGACACCCAAACTTTTTTGAACTCCTTGAACTCTGGGGTGTCTGGACTGGACATTGCCCCGAATAGTTGTTGCCACATTGCACACAAGATACGCTCGATGACATGGTGCCGACAAGCAAAATAAAACACCTTTTTGTTCAGCATCTCTTCTAGTTTCATGCAGGCACCATTTTTCCATCCAGAATTCGAAGCAGTTGTGTCGAAGACCAAGCCCACCACAGACCCATCAACATTCCAATCTTTAACAAGATCAAATGATGCTTTGGCTTGGGTGGTACCAGTGCCATCAGGAATTATGGGAACACCGAGGAGTTTACCTTCTCTGAAGTCCGGGGTTCCAGTAACTAGAACACCTAGCCTCTCATGGTCACCAGGAATTATTTTGCCATCCCAATGCAAGGTAACAAAGTCTGGTACAGCAAATTGTTCCTTTATGTGTTCAGCCTCCACAGTTCTGATCTTCTTAGCTGCACGTCTGCTACTATTCTTGGAGAGAGTTGTGGCGTCTATGTCAATCCCACCCTCAGAAATAATCGATGCCATAAATGCTGTTCTCTGGCTCAGTGTCAGGTTTAAACGATCAGCCATTAGATAAATTTTTGGACTTTGAAATGGATTCTTTGGGAGTTCCAGCTGCATTTTTCGTCTGACTTTGAGCTGTCTCTGGGTGGGTTTGAGGCCTGAAATTCAGGATCCTGTTCATCTTCAGTTTCATCATTGGTTGAACTTGAATCACTCAGTTCATTACGTGGAAGTTGTGCTGCTACAGATCTTGACAAACGCTTTCTATGGTTCTCTGACTCTCGACGAGCCACAGAAACCTGATCACGCTTAAACTTTGAAGATACCTTTTTCTGGTAACCCTTGTCTTCAGCACCCAGAGATACTTTTTTCTGGCAACGCAGGGCTTCGAGAAATGTAGCATCTTTCATTTTCTGTTCATTATTACGAAGACGGTCTTTCAAAATTTTCTTTTCAGCATCAGTATGTGCAATGTAGAAATACGAATCCAATTCAGAAATAAATAGTGCTTCCTTTTCTTTGTTTGACTTAGAACCTTTGTTTTTTTGTAAATTTCTGTATTCACTGTACACGTTCATAATTTTCAGTTTCACTTTGTCTTTTCGTTGAGTCGCCACACCAGCTTTTTCCCACTGACTAACTACTTCCATCACAGGGCTATCCGCAATAGCACCATTGAAGCTCACATGCTTTTCGTGTTTCATAGGACCATCTTTCAGGTAGAAGAAATATCTTAGAACATCCCCCTTTTTTGGTATTTTGTTTGGTAAAAAGGATGTAACATATTGCCCCAGGAGCCATATTTCTCGATCATCGCAACGGAGCGAGTAGCTACAACTAGGCCCACTGGTTTCCGCCATTATTCTGCCAATTTGCAACTATTAGGCAAGACTTAAATTAGTCTGAATTAATCAAAATTACATTATAAATTGATAATATACAAAATGGCATGAGAAAATGCATAGGGAGCTAAGAAAAAACACTTTTGTATAAAATGTGGGATTCTGGAAAGTGGATTTGAAAACAAAAATATAAGAAATATGAAAGTTAGGCTGAGGAAAGAAGAAAAAAAGATTATAAATAATAAGTATATAAACACACACACACACACACAATTATACATATATATATAAATATAAATATACATATACACACACACATAAATACACATAGACACAAACAAACATATATATATATATATATATATATATATATATATATATATATATATATATATATATATATATATATATACTAGCATTAAAGCCCGGCGTTGCTCGGGGTCAGTAAGTTACCAAAGTTAGGTTGCACCACCTATTTTATGGCAGCACTTTTTTGTCTGCCAGGCACTGGGTGAATGAATTGCAGACCTGGACTGCCGAAGCAGGAGCTGCGTCATCAGTGACAATTGTAGTTTCGCCTATGGATATTATCTCTGTGCAAAGAAGTGTTGAAATTTATTGTTTCACAGTACTTGCGCAACACGCGCGTAGACGATGCCAGCCGAACAACAGAGCTGCGATGGAGTTGTTCTGCATGGTTGTCTAATGTGTGTTTTCTAAATTTAAGACAGTAGGGAGTGATGTGATATGGGGGAGAGTTAGCTGCTGTTTCTAGCAGGTTTAGTGACCTCATAGAGGATATGTTTTCTAAATTTAAGACAATAGGGAGTGGTGTGATATTGGGGAGAGTTAGCTGCTGTTTCTAGCAGGTTTAGTGACCTCATAGAGGATATTATTGTGTATAGTAAATGAACTGATACTTCTTTCTTCCACGTTCGTTGATAGATGTTTTAAAAAAGATTTATCGCTATTTTTGTTGTTGTTGAATAAATGTATCTGTTGCTTTTGAATAATTGTTGTTTCGTATGAAATGTAATAAGTTCTCTTTGTCATTGAAGTAAATAAATATTTGACCGTTCCACACACTCTCTCTCTCTCTCTTAAAGTTTGTAAGTATCAGTTCAGTTCTTCTCTAAATACTCTCTCTCCCCCCTCTCTCTCTCTCTTTCTTAAAGTTTGTAAGTTTAATCGCATATCAGAGAAAGTTGCAGCATGCATGTAGTTTTATCGAATTTTAAGAGGAGTAGAGAGAGGTAAACTGATTGTATTAGAGGGGGTAAAGCGTCATGTATTTATTTTTATCGATTATTTCCGTAATTGTGGGTGAGTCTGAATGAAATAAATAGTTGTTGACCTAAGTTAGACCATTTACAACATTCTTACAGACTTTGAGTCGAATCGGTTTGAAATTGTGCAAATGTATAAACATGGAACATGCACACACACACACACGCAACAACAACAATCTGCTTTTTATAGATAATGATGATACAGTTTATTAATAAACGGAAACTATATTTATAAAACCATAATTATTTTATTATATATATTTCAAAGGCAACCAAGGCAATTTTGGTGCGCTTTCATCAGATAAAATACAAAATTTGTTTTATAAATGTTGACATACTCGTAGAAAAACAACCTTGACGGTTGAAGGTTCGCTGGATAGTGAAGCTTCAACCGTCAAGGTTGTTTTTCTACGGGTATGTCAACATTTATAAAACATATTTTGTATTTTACTTTTTAGTGAACCTTCAACCGTCAATGTTGTTTTTCTATGGGTATGTCAACATTTATAAAACAAATTTTGTATTTTATCTGATGAAAGCGCACCCAAACTGCCTTGGTTGCCCTTGAATTATAAATAATAAAATAATTATGGTTTTATAAATATAGTTTCCATTTATTAATATATTGAATATTTACTCCAGTAAACTCTTGAGTGCTTTATATCAGATATAAAACTTTTAAGCTTGCTGAATCCCAACAAATTAAATATAACTTCTGCATATATATATATATATATATATATATATATATATATATATATATATATATATACACACACACACACATATACACACATATACATACTCACACACATACGCACGCACATACACTCAACCACACGTATAGAGACAAATGTAGTGTATATACATATATCAATAAATAAATAATTACATTCACACACACATACACACAATTACAAACACATACATAAGACTATACAGACAGAAAGTAAAGGCCTATAATCACCGCATACACACAAGTAAAACCGTAAAAACGTGCATGGAAACAAATAAAGGTAGAAAATAAACATAAACTCACACACATGAGAAAACATACATACAACCACATATACACGTATATATATATATATAAAATCTTATTCCTAACATTAGCCGTAGGATTTCTACCTTATCTTCGTCTCTAGACATTTTTAATAAAGCCCTCAATAAGGCCCTCAATAACAGCGGCTTTACTGAACATATTAAATATTTACCTACTCCTCCCTCTAAAACTAAATACAATAACAGGAAAAGAAAAATTATTTGGTTCACACCCCCCTTCTCTCTAACTGTCAAAACTAATGTAGGAAGGAAATTCCTCGACCTCCTAGACAAACATTTTCTCCCTAATCATAGATATTATAAGATATTTAATAGAAATGTAGTCAAAATCAGTTACTCTTGCTGTCCATCAATGAAGACTAAAATTACCAACTCTAATCGTACGAGAGTAAATCCAGGATGCAGTTGCAGGAAGCCGGAAGAATGCTCATTACAGGGCAAATGTAATACTAAATCCATTATATATGAGGCCAAATTGACACGGTTGATTAACAACCAGCCAGCCAGGAGTGAACGATATGTTGGCATGACTCAGGACAGGTTCAAAACCAGGTATTATGCACATGTCGCTTCTTTTAAACACCCTGAAAAAAGAACAGCAACGGCTCTCGCAAATAAAGTGTGGGAATTCAAAGACAAAAACATTCCGTACACTATCGATTGGTCTATTTTAGAACATTCAAGAGAATACCAAAGAGGCACAAAAAATTGTTCTTTGTGCACCACAGAAAATTTAGAATTCTCCAAAATTTGAAAGCCTTAACTCCAAGACCGAGATCTTCAGATGTTGTCCTCACCTGAAATCGCATCTACTTTGTAACTGGATTGACATTCCTACGATGACTCAACCACCTTAAACGTCTTCTTTACATATTGCGCTTTACATCCACTAAAATTATTATTACTCTCTGAACTCATATTCTTTACTCATATATTCTTTTTCTCCCTCATCTCCTATTATATTTATATTTTTTCCCTATGATATTTATATTTCTGTTGACTTATATTCCCCCCTACTTTCTACCTTACCCTTTACACACCCACCTCTTATATATATATATATATATATATATATATATATATATATATATATATAAATGAAAATAGAGAAATTAATGTAAGCAAGAAGCCAACAGTAATTCAGACATATAAGTGACTATTACGTCAAGATGAAAAATATGTAATGTAAGATATGGGAAAATAATTTAATCCCAATTCAAAACAAGTCAAGACCAGAAATTTTATCCACAGATTTTGTGTAATCCGGGGAAAAAACCAATAGAATCTTAACTCAGAATAAAATTAAGAGTAAATATTTATCCGTCAATTTGGAAAAATCTACAAATGCTCTATATAGTCTTAAAAAGACTATTTCACGAAACTTTTCAGTGGGGTTAGTCACGGTTGTAATCGTTCCTCAGTAGTGCTCAACAACGTTAACTAAGAACCACAGCTAAAATGTGCCAAAGGGGAATTTAAAAGCAGGCTAGTCAAACCTCGTGTGGAATTGAATTAATAAACACACATGGAGACAGGGCTAGAGACGTCAGAATGAGACAAATGTCTGTTTACAAGAAACAGCAGTCAAAACATTTCGAAAAAAATCAACAAAAGATATGGAGTTCAGCATAAAGCAATATTATCGCGGTTTTAAAAAAAAAACCGGGATTAGTCAAGCTCCTCTATACACTCCGAAGCGCTCCATGCTACACCCAGACATCTCTCCTCGCTGACCTCGATACTTGTATCCGAGCAGCAGCCGAGGGGATATGCAACGTCAGGTTTGACGACATAGGGTGGCAACAGGCCACTTTAGCGGTCAGGTATGGCGGCCTAGGCTTCCGGTCCCCGATCTCACTAGCTTTGCTGGCGTATCTTTCGTCGGTAACCTCGTGCCGCGTCTTCGTCAGCAGGGTTCTTCAAAACACAACAGAACCCTCTGTTTCAGAGAACATGAAGCCGCCTGTGAGACGTGGGACCGGCTGGGACTTAGCCCAGTAGACGTTCCTCCTCCTTTTCCCCCTGTTGACGTCAAGTCCCCCCAACGCAGTTGGGATGCCATCCAGTACTGCCTGGCCTCAGACAGGATCACGCGCCAGCTCGACCAGCACCGCCTTGCTTGTTTTCGTGCGGCCTCCAAATCCCACAGTGGTGCCTGGATCCATGCTCTGCCCCCCCCTTCTCCACTGGCACGCAGCTAGACAACCATAGCCTGCGAATCGGCGTTTCTCTGAGGCCCACCTCCGGATCTGCCAGCCACACCAATGTCGCTGCGGTTCCACCGTGGACTCTTTCGGCCTCCACCCGCTTTCCTGTCACCACAGTGCCAGCCGCATTCCACGCCATACTGCCCCCAACGAGATCATTAAGCATGGCTTGGACGCTGCAAGCTTCCCTACCCAGCTCGAGCAGGTGGGGCTGGATCGAGGGGACGGCAAAAGACCAGATGGCATGACAATCTTCCCGTTCCGCAGTGGAAAACCCCTCGTCTGGGATGCCACTTGCACCGACACTTTCTGCAGCCGCAACCTGGTGCAGTCTGCGACTGACCCAGGTTCTACTGCACGTCGGGCTGAGGGGGCCAAACTCCTCAAATACCGGTCGCTCTCCGACAGGTTTGTGGTCGTTCCCCTGGCAGTGGAAACTTCTGGTGTTCTCGGCCCCAGAGCTACCTCTTTACTCACCACCTTAGGCGCTGAGCTGGCCAGCCGTAGGTGTGAGCCCTGCGAGTTGGAGTGGCTTTTCCAGCCTTCTCCATTCTGTCCGCCGGGGCTGTAAGTGGGCCCCATCGCGTACCAATACATTAGTTAAATACCATTCTTTCATGTCGTACATATATACATGATTACTTGTAGCCTGGTCACTTGGCTTTTAAATCCAAATAAACAGCGAATTGACAAGATCGTTACAACGTCAGAATTCAGACATAAGTGACTATTACGTCAAGATGAAAAATATATGCGTGTGTATGTACTTGTACATATGCGTATGTGTGTGTATGTGTATGCATATTTTTATATAGGTATATATATATGTGTGTATGTTGTATGTATTTTTTTCTCATGTGTGTGAGTTTATGTTTATTTTATACCTTTATTTGTTTCCATGCATGTTTGTAATTATTTATTTATTGATATATGTTTTTACACCTACATTTGTGTATATGTCCCTATACGTGTGGCTAAGTGTATGTGCGTGCGTATGTACGTGTATGTATGTGACTATGTATATGTGTGTATATATGTGTGTGTGTGTATATATATATATATATAAATATATATGTATATATATATATGTATATATATGTGTGCGTATATATATTTGTATGTATATACTTATTTGTGTATATGTTTGTGTTGTACATGTGTGTGTGTATGTATGTATATGTATGGGTATGTATGTATATATATATATATATATATATGTAGGAGGTGAGTATATATATATATATATTATGTGAAGGCGTGTGGGGGAGTGGTTAGGGAATTGGATTCGCAATCGTAAGGTTGTGAGTTCGATTCCTGGACCAGGCGATGCGTTATGTCCTTGAGCAAGACACTTTATTTCACGTTGCTCCTTCTACCTGAAGTTGCGACCGATAGATAGTATTAGCAATTGGAAAGACCAACGGAAACATTGTTCCCTCGGTCCGATTTGACGAAAGTCGATCGTTCCTTTTTTTTTAATATATATATATATTTATTTATTTTTTATTCTTATTTTCCTCTCGTATCGTGGTATACGTGCTATTTTTTCATTTTTTTATTTTTATATTTGACTTTAATTATTTTTGGTTTTATTTATTTATTTATTTATTATTATGACTTCATGTATATGTATTTGTCTATGCCTGTTGATGTGACAACTTATTTTTTATGTGTGTATATATATATATATATGCGTGTATGTGTATTTATGTGCGTGTATATGTATATTTATATTTATATATATATATGTATAATTGTGTGTGTGTGTGTTTATATACTTATTATTTATAATCATTTTTTTCTTCCCTCAGCCTCACTTTCATATTTCTTATATTTTTGTTTTCAAATCCACTTTCAATAAAAATACCAGGATTTTTTCATTCTGACGACCGAAAGCAGATTTGTTTGCTTTCAAGAAACCACTGGTAAATGAATTAATTATCTTATGTTGTTTATTACATAACTAATAAGCTCTGTAACCTACATAGAGCACTCTTTTTTCCTGTACCTTTCCGACAGAATTACTTCATTTATATATATATATATATGAATATATATGCGTATACATGTATATGCATGCGTGCGTGTATGTGTATATGTAAATATACACGTACATGTGGGTTTGCATATGTGCATATATATGTATATGTGTATTCATAATTTTTCACACACTAAATTCTTGATAACAGATGAATCCACACCAGTCAGTACATACTTATATATGAACCTAAATCCGAAAACATTTCCATTAATGTTTTCATTATTATTATTATTTTTACTATTATTAATACCTTCAGTATTAATAATTTTGCTACTATTTAGATAGTTTTCCATATACGGTACATAGAAATTATTCGGCTATCCTAAAAAGAATATTAATTTCCTGATTGTTTCATTGCGAGAATTTGTTCTTCCCGCTCCACACAATGACGTAACTCTTCTTGCATACATTTCGCTTATCTCAAGAGAAAGTCAGCATGCACTACCGTTATGTCTTCCAGTTTTCTATAGGCAATATTTGGTCGTAATTCTTTTTAAAAATATTTACTTCTTCGACTACAGATAGATTTTTCTTAGTTTCAGTTGATTTCGCTTAGGGTGAAAGCAGAAATTAATTGCTTAAACTTTTAATCTGTACTAATAATAAACTACGATATTGTGTTAGTGTTTGTGTATTTATATCACTTGTGTGAATGTATGTGTAAGTGTATGTGTGTTTCTGGGAATATATTTATATACTCATACATATAAATGTATACATATACACACCAAGATATTATCTTGGTTATATATGTTAGTTGCGGATAGATTTTCCAAAAAAAATTTTGTAATAAAAAAATTATTAAACTAAAAACTTGGTTTTGTACCTCTTTTATGTACAAAATGCTACAATTAGCCGCCATTTTTGACGGCTCGGTGCCAGCTAGTAATAAACATTTGCTCTACGGGTTTATATATGCAACCCTCATTGAGTCCTCTTCGAGTTGTTGGTCTTTGTATTTATTATTACTATATATATAGTAGTAATAAAGAGTTCAAATCCCGCCGAGGTTGACTTTGCCTTTCATCCTTACGGGGTCGATAAAATAAAGTACCAGTAATGCACTGAGTAATTGCTGGCCTTGTGCCTAAAGTAGAAACAATTATTACTATATATATATATATATATAGTATTTACTTATCGAGAGAGAGAAAAAAAAACGCTTATTTTGAGCGTTGATTACATGCGTATCGACAATGGTAAGGTTGTAAGCTCATCTCGTAGCGGCTAAAAAAAATAAAAAATATTTGTCCGGGAAAGACTGCCCTAACACCGGCCAGAGTTACCTCCCATGACCTGCTGCAAAATCAAAACAAGCTATTTTTGCGAGCAATGAACCTTGACGTGGATTTAACCCCCAAAACTCTTTCCGAGCAATGTAAGGAACACTTTTGATTATTTATGCCCTTGAGAAGCCCAACTGGGCGAAACGTACGTAGGTGCTGTTTTAAATAAACATGTTTTAACGGTCTATTCTCCGATTTCTTACTCCCCCCCCACATATATATATATATATATATATATATATATATATATATATATATATATATATATATATATATATATATATATATATATATAACGAAGGAGTTGTGGTAAGGAACCAGATGGACCATAACGCACCAGAGTACTCAATACTTAGGGTAGTAGAGTGGGTAATAGGAAAATGTTTAACCCCGACGGCAGAGCTCAAGCCGTTTCGACGGCTATTTCTGAACTAAATTAGAATCTTTAGCGTGGTAAATAAATAGCCGAACTTTTCAAGGGGTAATTCCTTATATGGGAAGATTGTAGTTGTCAAAAGGATTGGTCAAAATTTCTTGTAAACACAATTAAATCTTTCATGGCAGTGGGTGGGAGGTGGGGTGGCTGAACTTGCCTGTAGAACAAAGAGGTCAAGCGTTGAAAGTGAATTCTATACAGCAAATTCTAAGGAGTGTGTATGAAATTGGGCTAGATAAGAAGCAGGTGAGAAAGAATTCTGGAGAAAATAGAGAGGGGACGTTGTAGAATAGGTTAATAAATTGAGATTAGAAGATAATAAATAAATAAATAAATAATATAAAATTATAGAATTGGATAGTAAAAAGTAAAAAAATCTCTCGAGTCTAAAACTGCTGCTATATTTAGTTGGTATTGCGTTTTCGGCCAATGCTATAGAAGAGGTTAATAAATTGAGATTAGAAGATCCCGCCGCATATCTCGTTTGTCCGCTAATGAGCAGATATTCGATGAACATGCGCCTCATGCGAAGCGGCTTTCGGGAGGAAATCTCCTTTTATCCAGCTTCCCTTAACGGAACCAGCAGGCGACGCCGCCGCTCACGCCACGTAACGTGGTTCAACCCTCCCCACAATGCCGAGGTGGCAACATTTGTCGGGAAAATCTTCTTTAGGCTCCTCGAAAAACACTCCCCACCACAACACCGCTACCACAACATAATCAACAAAAGACTATCAAACTCTCCTACAGCACCACACCCAACTTCGAACAAAATAACGCCTCCTCTAACAACAAGAAACTCAACCCCTATGGAAGAAGCAACCTAGACATTACTGGAGAGCCGACCAGGAGGTGTAACTGCCCTGATAGATCTACGTGCCCCCTCAACAACAGATGCTGAGAACGTAACGTGATCTACCAATGCAACGTGAGGACGGAAACCTCCAACAAAACCTTGTGACTTTAAGACCCGGTTCTACCAACACCGACATACGTTCCGAAACCCGGTCCGGCGACATGCCACTACACTTTCGGGCCACTTCTGGGACCTCCAAGATAATAACATAACATACAATCTTACTTGAAGCTTACTGTCCAGGGCTGACTCCTACACCGGAGGACGCCGTCCGTGTAACTTATGCTCGGAGGAAACATTACAAATGCTGTTTACGAAGGACCAACTCCTAAACAAAAAAGATGAACTTGTAACTGCATGCAAACACCGATTGCGTAGGACTTACCTCGCCCTCAAACCTCCTCATGACCCGGGGGGGGGGGGGGGTAGACAATGGCTGCAACATCCTTCTTTTCCCCACTTGCCGAACAAGTTAGGGGAAACCCCAGGTAACATAGGTAGATGTACTTCTTTTCTTTTCCTTTTTTCTTCTTCTTCCCTCTTATCTCTTCTTATCACTTCCTTCCACTCCCTATCCGCTTCCTTTTCCTTTTTCCGCTCTCGCCTACCCCGAGGCAGCCCATCGGGCTTTTGTAGCCTCAGTATCCCACCCCAGTAAATTATATATAGCTTTGGCCGAAAACGCAATACCAACTATATATAGCAGCTGTTTTAGACTCTAGAGATTTTTTATTACTTTTTACTATCCAATTTTATAATTTTATATATTTTTATTTAGTATCTTCTAATCTCAATTTATTAACCTATTCTACAACGTTCCCTCTCTATTTTCTCCAGAATCCTTTCTCGCCTGCTTCTTATCTAGCCCAATTTCATACACACTCCTTAGAATTTGCTGTATAGAATTCACTTTCAACGCTTGACCGGCTCCACCCACTCCCTCATTGTTCTACAGGCAAGTTCATCCACCCCACCTCCCACCCACTGCCATAAAAGATATAATTGTGTTTACAAGAAATTTTGACCAATCCTTTTGACAACTACAATCTTCCCATATAAGGAATTACCCCTTGAAAAGTTCGGCTATTTATTTACCACGCTAAAGATTCTAATTTAGTCCAGAAAATGCCGCCGAAACGGCTTGAGCTCTGCCGTCGGGGTTAAACATTTTCCTATATATATATATATATATATATGAATGAAAAAATGACGTGCTGCGTTGTTGCGAGTGTGATACATAGACCGAGAAACGGGACTGTCCATCAGCAGTGGTTTGCTGACTATCAGTTGTATTTCTTCGCATTAAAGACCAGATACCTCAAAACCAGTGCGAGCGATAACTAAAATAAGTTATAGGGACAGAGCCAATTGGATAGGGAAAGTAAACAAACAACATAGTAGTAATGCAACGTAAAGAGAGGAAAAGAGAGACAAGTCAATGATACTTGTAGCCTTAAGTCGGACAAATCAATCGACGAGAAGAGGCAGACACATCCAAACCGCGCGAAAAGTGAGAGAGAAAAGGATTTCACACAGGTCAGACGAGAGGAAGTGAGTGAGGACGCAAACTCACTACACACACACACACACACACACACGCACACGCACACACACACACACACACACACACACACACACACACACACACACACACACACATACATACACACACACACACACACACACACACACACACACACACACACACACAACACACACACATAAATAAATAAATAAAGTGTCAGGCTTTGAAATATTTAAACTTATTTAAATTGGTATTTGGTATTCAACAATGTTTCAAGCAAACTACAACACTTTGTTATAAATATATATATATATATATATATATATATATATATATATATATATATATATATATATATATAGTTAAAAGAATAGAGGTGTAACACACAAGTTATTATATATTGGTAAACGGAATAGAAAATGCTGACAAATTATTCACAGTTGAAAAATGGTTTAATTAGGAATAAAAGAGTATTAGTGATTGTATGGGTTAGTATTCAGTTGTGGTTTTAAGTTTTTAAGTTTTTACCGGTTGCGCATTTTTAAATGCTTTTCAAAAATAATTTTGAGATAGAGTGTCCGTGTTGTTTGCTCTGATCTGATTAGTTTTGGGAATTCTACCTGTTTTTATGTTAAAAAAGTGGCTCCAGCGTTATTTTTGTGTTGCAAAAATTCTTGTGGTCAAAACAATTTTGATTGGTCGGTAGAGGTCATGTGAATGTAAAAAGTTGATTTTGCGCCAAGACTGTTTTTATGTTAAAAAAGTGGCTCCAGCAAAAATTCTTGGTCAAAACAATTTTGATTGGTCGGTAGAGGTCATGTGAATAAAAAATTGGTTTTGCGCCAAGATTGAGAAATGACTCTTTCACAACAAATATGTGTGTGTGTGTGTGTATGTGTGTGTGTGTGTGTGTGTGTGTATGTGTATGTGTGTGTGTGTGTGTGTGTGTGTGTGTGTGTGTGTGTGTAGTAGTAGTAGTAGTAAGGTGTTCGATGCTGCGACAATGGCCAACAGCGATGTGTGTCAAATGGCTATTAAGATAAGTGTGTGTGTGTGTATAGGGATGGTCAGTAAGAATGTGTCTGAAAGCAATGGGGGGTATTTTAGCATGTCAAAAGATATTTTTCAGCTTTTGTCTTAAACGGAGAAGTGCGTGTGTGTGTGTGTGTGTGTATATAAGTCTCTTTGTATGTTGATGTACGCGTGTGTATGTGTTTGTGTATATATATATATGTGTGTGTGTGTGTGTGTGTGTGTGTGGGTGGACCAGTATTTTTTTCCCCCTGGTAAAATGGTGTACATTATTCGATTTTTTCAGTAAAATCGGTTCTCTTAATAGAACATCAAAAATCTTAACAATAAAAGGTGTGAAATGATATTCACTATATATACATACACATACATATATTCACTACATATATATATATATATACATATATACATACATATATATGCACATATATTTCTTTGTATTGCACCATAGAGCATGTGTGTTTACGTGTGTCATTGTGTTTATATGTGGGTAGAGATGTGTGCTGATGTAGGTATGTATGTTGACGTGTGTATGTTGTAGGTTCGTCTTAGGGAGAAGTGTTTAGACGGGGTCCGTATTTGTTAATGAAGTAAGATTCCTTGCTGATGCGCTGGGTGTGGGTGGCATTATCTTTAAATTTGTAGAGGGGAAAGATTCTGAAGTTGGGATGATTTTGGGCGGCACAGGTATCAATGTGTTCACTCAGTGGTATTTTCCTGTATTCCCGTATTTTAATTTGGGATCTATGGACAGTCATGCGTTGGCGGAGGCTGTTTTTGGTCTGGCCTATGTATTGTTCTCGACAACCTGAACAAGTTAATACATATATTAGATTTTCCGATGCACATGTGAAATTGTGTTTTACTATAAAACGTTGTCGATCTTTGAAATAGAATTCCGAACCCTCTATTAGGTTGATGCAAATGCCACAGTTGGGTCTATTGCATTTTTTTACTGTGGGTTTCGTTGTTGTGGTTGGTAGTACTTTGGCATGTGTTAAGATGTTTTTCATTGACTTGGATTGTCTTTTGCTCTTTATGATATCGTGTGTTCGTAGAATTTGGTTCATTCTATGGTCCTTTTTCAATACAGGGATGTTCTGGAGGATGGTGTCAAAGGCCTCATTGTTGAGGGGGTTGTGTGTGGAGATGTATGGAAGAGCTTTTAGTTTTGGTTGATTTACTTTAGGGTGTCTAAGGTCCTGGGTACTGAGTTTTAGGGCACGTTGGATTCCATTGTCAATTAGTGATGCAGGGTAGTCCCTGCCTATGAGTGTGTCCTTTAGTTCTTGTAGCCGTAAGTAGCAGATGTTTTTATTGGAGACTATAGTACAGATTCTCTTGGCTAAGTTGTAGGGAATATTAATTTTAACGTGTCTAGGGTGGCAAGAGTTGAAGGGGAGATATTGCTTGGAGTTTGTGGGCTTGTAGTATATGTCTGTTTCTATTTTTTTGTTATGGATCTTAATGAGGATGTCGAGGAAGGGGAGTTGTTGATGGCTGTATTCCATCGTGAAGTTAATATTTGTGTTGAGCCCATTTATAAGGGTGTGAAATTCTTTAAGTTTTTCGTTGTTTTCGTGCCAAAGGATGAAGCAGTCATCTAGATATCGCTTCCAGTTCCTTTCAATGTGTAAGTGGAGGGTGTTTCCAAATTTGTTTAGGACTTTAGTGTAGAGGGTGATTTCCAGGTATCCCATGACTAGGTTGGCATAAGTAGGGGCTGTTTTCGTTCCCATAGCGGTCCCAGATTTCTGCCTGTAGGGTTTGTTATTGAAAACGAAGTAATTGTTCTCCAAGATAAATTTGAGTCCCTCTATCACGAATTCTTTTTTGATGCGTTGTGGGAGTTCATTGTGGAAATTATCCATCCAGAATTGGATAGCTTCTATTCCTAGGTTGTGGGGGATGTTGGAGTATAGGTTGACTACATCGAACGTCACTAGTAGGGTTTGTTCAGAAAGTGGCATATTAGGGAGGTGATTGAGCATATCTAGGTCGTCCCTTATATAGCTTTTGATGTGCTTGAGGAAGGGTTTGAGAAGGGTATCAATGAAGTTGCTAAGACGGTGCGTTTCGCAAGCGGGGCCTGCTATTATAGGTCTTAATTTGAGATCATTGGGTGAGGGGACATTGATGACTATGTCTGTGGCTTCCTTGCATGCCTTACTTATTGATTCGCTTTTATGTACTTTAGGGATACCGTAGAAAAGGCTGGATTTACTTGTGAAGTCTGTGATGAAGCTGAATTCCTTGTTAGTGAGTCCTTCTTTGTATTGGTTGATTAGAGTTTTTAGGTTTCTCATAATTTTCTGTTGATTGTAGTGTTCAGCCTTTTCGTAGTATGTTTCGTTTTCCAAAGTGGAGAGCGCTAAGTTGATATAGAATTCTGTCTCCATTAGGACTACTATACTCCCTTTATCAGCCTCTTTAATTGTAATGGTTCTGTCGGTTTTTAATCTATTTAATTCTTCCCATTCTTTCTTGTTGAGGTTTGGCTTGTGTTTTGTCTGTGCAAGTGTTGGTAAGGGAAGTTTGTGATGTGTTCACAGAATTCGTCCAGGATTTTATTTCTACCTTTTGAAGGGGTGTAATTGCTTCTATTTCTGGCTAATGATTCATCCTCATTGTACTGGTCGAATAGTTGTTCACTAAGTCGTAACTTTCTACAGAAGTCTGTGATGTCTTCCTTCATTTCATAGTAGTTAGGACGTAGGGGGGGGGGGGGGTCGGTGTGAATTTAAGACCTTTGGAGAGTAAGTTGATAAGGTTGGGTGTTGGTTCTGCACTAGTAAGATTGATAATTTTTATTACTATCGGTTTCTCCTCCCTGTCTTGTGTTATTTTGTTTGCCTGTATCTGTGTGCTGTGTCTAAAAAATGGTTGGGGTAGAGGGGTTGTCTGCTGATGTTAAGTGGTCTCCTGTGTTTGTTATATTCCTTGTTGTTGTAAAATGTGGTTCGGGTTGGTGGTTGTAGATTGAATGGGGTGTTCCTGTACTGCGAGTATGGGTGTGTGTTTCTATGTGCCATGTTGTATTGTGGTGTTATAAGTGGCCTACGTTGTTGGTTGTATCGTGTGGTGTGGGTTTGTTGTGTATTGTGGAAGTGAGAGTTGAGAAAATGGTAATTACCTTGCGGTCCCCTTGAAGTGGGGAAGTTGTTGCATCTATCATGGCGGTGGTATCTTTTCCCTATGTTTGACGATGAGGAATCCGCGTAGTAGTTGAGTGATTTCAACCTAATAGAGGGTTCGGAATTCTATTTCAAAGATGGACAACTTTTTATAGTAAAACACAATTTCACATGTGCATCGGAAAATCTAATATATGTATTAACTTGTTCAGGTTGTCGAGAACAATACATAGGCCAGACCAAAAACAGCCTCCGCCAACGCATGACTGTCCATAGATCCCAAATTAAAATACGGGAATACAGGAAAATACCACTGAGTGAACACATTGATACCTGTGCCGCCCAAAATCATCCCAACTTCAGAATCTTTCCCCTCTACAAATTTAAAGATAATGCCACCCACACCCAGCGCATCAGCAAGGAATCTTACTTCATTAACAAATACGGACCCCGTCTAAACACTTCTCCCTACGACGAACCTACAACATACACACGTCAACATACATACCTACATCAGCACACATCTCTACCCACATATAAACACAATGACACACGTAAACACACATGCTCTATGGTGCAATACAAAGAAATATATGTGCATATATATGTATGTATATATGTATATATATATATATATATATATATATATATATATATATATATATATATATATATATATATATATATATATATGTAGTGAATATATGTATGTGTATGTATATATAGTGAATATCATTTCACACCTTTTATTGTTAAGATTTTTGATGTTCTATTAAGAGAACCGGTTTTACTGAAAAAATCGAATAATGTACACCATTTTACCAGGGGGAAAAAAATACTGGTCCACCCGCACACACACACACACACACACACACACACACACACACACACACACACACACACACACACACACACACACACACACACACACACACACACATATACACAAACACATACACACGCGTACATCAACATACAAAGAGACTTATACACACACACACACACACACGCACTTCTCCGTATAAGACAAAAGCTGAAAAATATCTTTTGACATGCTAAAATACCCCCCATTGCTTTCAGACACATTCTTACTGACCATCCCTATACACACACACACACACACACTTATCTTAATAGCCATTTGACACACATCGCTGCTGGCCATTGTCGCAGCATCGAACACCTTACTACTACTACTACTACTACTACACACACACACACACACACACACACACACACACACACACACATACACACACACACACACACACACACACACACACACACACACACACACACACACACATATTTGTTGTGAAAGAGTCATTTCTCAATCTTGGCGCAAAACCAATTTTTTATTCACATGACCTCTACCGACCAATCAAAATTGTTTTGACCAAGAATTTTTGCTGGAGCCACTTTTTTAACATAAAAACAGTCTTGGCGCAAAATCAACTTTTTACATTCACATGACCTCTACCGACCAATCAAAATTGTTTTGACCACAAGAATTTTTGCAACACAAAAATAACGCTGGAGCCACTTTTTTTAACATAAAAACAGGTAGAATTCCCAAAACTAATCAGATCAGAGCAAACAGTACGGACACTCTATCTCAAAATTATTTTTGAAAAGCATTTAAAAATGCGCAACCGGTAAAAACTTAAAAACTTAAAACCACAACTGAATACTAACCCATACAATCACTAATACTCTTTTATTCCTAATTAATCCATTTTTCAACTGTGAACAATTTGTCAGCATTTTCTATTCCGTTTACCAATATATATATATATATATATATATATATATATATATATATATATATATATATATATATATATATATATATAGCGAAGGAAATCTGGTAAGGAACCAGGTGGACCATAACGCACCAAAGTACTCAATACTTAGGGTAGTAGAGTGGGTAATAGGAACGAGTAGGACCCCGACGGCTGAGCTCAAGCCGTTTCGACGGCTAATTCTGGACTAGAATTAGCCGTCGAAACGGCTTGAGCTCAGCCGTCGGGGTCCTACTCGTTCCTATATATATATATATATATATATATATATATATCTATATATATATATAGTTGTTATATAGTAAGGTGTATTATTGGTTGTGTCATACGGTCCAATAATTTTTCTTCGTAATATTAAGTTCCCCCACGCTTTTGTATATCTCCAATTCCATTTATGGGAACAGCTAGATGATGTAAAACGGATTTGTATCAAAATAAAGATCAGAAGGCATGGTATAAATTTCCAATCTTTATTTTGATATATATATATATATATATATATATATATATATATATATATATAAGAACAAAAGATGGTTAAAAGAGTTCCATGTATTTTATTATGCGCATTTCAAAAACAAATATCATCATGCAATAATATTTGTGTTTTCATCAGATATAACAGGAAGACATGACATGAAGGTTAAAAAACACTTGTGGACAGTGCAGTTTTAAATCAACATATATATATATATATATATATATATATATATATATATATATATATATATATATATATATATATATATATATATGTATGTGTGTGTGTGTGTGCGTATATGTATGTATATATATATATATATATGTATATATGTATATATATATGTATATATATATGTATATATATATATATATATATATATATATATATATATATATATATATACATATATGTATATGTATATATATATATATATATATATATGTATATGTATATATATACATATACATATATACATATGTATATATATATATATTTCGTTTCTGAATTTATTTAGCAAGATTCTTTATCTGAAAACGTGTGTTGAAACCGATATTGTTATACTTTGGGGGGTGATGTTGCCAATAAGAAACACACGCAACAGTTGCTTTCACTTCAATTTATTATAATAAATTTATAAATTAAGAATTTATAAATTTCCGGTTGGTTGGTTGGTTCCACAACCAGATGGTTCTTTATATATTGTCAAAGTTGTTTCGTCACAAATTCTGTGACCTCTTCAGTGACTGGGGATTCTTTTCTTTGTTTTTTGTGCCTCTCCTTTGTTCTGTCCTACGCCATTTTGTTTTTGTGTGTGTGTTGTGTGCTTAGTTTGCGCATGTGTTACATCCGGGTGTCTGTGTGTGTTTATATTCGTTTATTTATTTGTTTATTTGCATGTTATTGGTTGGTTGTTTGTTCTATGTGCGTGTGTGTTTTCATTTTGTCCTTAATTGTAAGTTGTGATGTTGCTGTTCCACTCATGTTTTCTATTTAATCTTGGTTGTAATTCATTTATGTTTATTGCCTCTGTGATTTGTCTAAAGATTGCGTCTTTTCTGTGCGTAGATTCTATTTTTATTTCTATGTTCTCTAATTTACCCTTATGTTCTATTTTAGCATGTTGGTAGAGTACAGATGATTCTTTACTATCTTGAAGGTCTCGCCAGTGTTCATTTATCCGTTCTCCTATACTACGAGCTGTCTCACCTATGTACTCTATATTTTTATCTCTACATTGTCCTTCAGTACATCTTATGCTATATACTACATTTCTAGTTTCACAGTTAATATGGGGGCTTAATTTGCAGATTATACATTTCTTATGTATACAGGGAGGTATTAGAAAAGGGTATGTCTTGCTAATAAGTGTTTTTATGGAGGTACCTGGTCTTTCTACTATCTTAATATTGAGTTTATGTTTATCTAGGGCCCTTCTAAATTTGTAAGCTAATTCACCTCTAGGGGTTGTATCGATGAAAATTACACTCTTGTATTTATTGCTATCATACCATGAGTTTATTCTATTAGCCTTGTTCCTAGTTCTTTCTATTCTATTCCAAAATTTGCTCCTATACAAGGGAAAGGTCCCATTTGTGTCATTATTTACCATTTTATCCCATTTGGTTCTGGCTCCTCTATACCCTCTGATTTTATCTCTTTGATTGTAACCAGAGAACTGCATACGGTGGATGAAGTGTTGTATGTGTCTCTCTAGTTCTTCGGGGTTGCACATGCGGGACACGTTTCTCATCACCCGTACCAAATCCGCAATCAGTATGTTGATTTTGGTATGGTCCGAAACAGCTGAGTTTTAGTGGATCAAATATTTGGAAGTCATGGGTTTGGCATAATGGGAATGGAGGATTTGTTTTTTGTTATTAATGGTATCTAACCAGAGCTCTGTGTCTAGTACAGGTAATCGATGGTTGGGGTGTTTACTTGGGTAGTCTATAGTAACTCTAATGCTCTGGTGGATGGAGTTAGCTATTTGCTGGATGCTTTCCATTGTGTTTTTCTCTAGTTCCTGACTGTTCTCTAGTGGGGGTGTTTTAACTACGATGTTTATATCATCAACGTAGCGGGAGTACATTATCAGGGTTAAGGGGTCTTCTAATTGTTCTTTAAGTTTAAGTTTAAGTCTACTGTCCCACCATACCATGAATAGGTTAGCTATGTCGCCTGCAATGCTAACACCAATGGCTGCTCCCTCCTCTTGGGCATATGTTTTTCCATTAAATTTGAACATATGTTCCTTAAGGGTTAATTTTATGCTGGCCCCACCGCATGTGCAATCATTTTCTTTAGTTCATCGTGGTTTTCGGGGGTCCGTATGGCTCTGGTCCACCCGTTCCATCTATCTGTGTGGGTTTTCATGGCCATTGAGGTAATGGTAGGTGGTCTGCCTCTTGCTGTTCTTGTAGGGCACATGTTGCTAAGGTCATATGTATCTAGATAATTATTACTATAGGTAAGTTTAAGTAGGAGTCCCAGCTCACTGGTATCAATCCAACGGAATTCAACATTGCTCTCACTGATCATTTCTACGCATTTCTCCACAGCAAAATCAAGTCAATAGATGGATACAGGGACACAACATCCATACTACCTATTATGCAGTTTGTTAGGTCCCTAGATCGGTTACTCTCGCCCATTCTGCTGAGGAGGTCCTCCGTGCTGTCACATACATCTGGGGAAATTTCAATGATGGGGCGTATGATCAGGGAGAGGAAGTAGGACAGTCTGTAGTTACTAGCAATGTTAGCTCCACAGACTAGCCGTGTTGGTGGTCCCGCGACAGGGTCCCAGCCCGTTTTATGGTCTTTTCGAAGCCCATACAACGCCGGCACGTCATTGTTCCAGGCCTGGAAGTTGTTGGCAGTCCTTTTGTTGGGCTGCATTATATTTGTCCACATCACCATATGGGCATTGAGGGTTTTTTCTCTATCCTCATGCTCCTGTGGTGTTACCTCTCTTGTGTTAGTGATGTGGGGTTGCATTGCCTGGATGTAGTTTGGCAGGCTGTCAACCGACATTCTGCCAGACTTGTCTGTTGGAAAGCATGCTATGTCTCCATTACGCGAGCGCTGCATGAGCTTACGGAAGCCATTTGCAGATTCTTCTCCCAGCTGCTGGGCCTCCATTCTATTATGCTTCTTGCTATACTGTTCTATAATATTTCTAAGTTTAGATCTAGCTATACTAAATTGTGCTTCTGTTTGTTCATCGACCTGCGACGGCAATTGCGTGTGTCTGTTAAAAGCTAAAGTCGTGGCGTGGACTCGTCGCAGGTCGAACGACTTATCGGAGGGATAATAAAAAGTAGAGTTCCAGGCTGCTGCTTTACGTGTACTAGTGCTATTGTTATTGTTGGTTGTGTTGTTTCTATTTCTATTTCCACCAACAGCCTCATGGTTGTTTCTATGTCTCTCATTATTACTCCTGTCTCTTTCCTCTGGCTCATTGTTATTATCTACTCTATTTTGTGTGTCTGTGTGTTCCTCTTGGTTATTTTCTCTGTCCATAGACTCCCTTCTCCTTTCAATCCTATTACCTTCCCTTATTTCTGTGCTACTGTCATTACCTGTTTTCTGTGTCTGTGTGTTTGTTAAGATTGTGGTGGTGGTGAGAGGCATTGAATGTGTGTGTGTTGTTGTTGTTGTTGTTGTTGTTGTTGTTGATGATGTGTGCTGTTGTTGATGTGTGTTGTTGTTGTTGTTGTCTCCGTGTATGTTATTATTGTTGTGTGTGTGTTGTTGTTATTGTTGTTATTGTTGTTTGTGTCTGCGTGTCTGTTGTTGTTGTTTCTGAGTATGTTATTATTGTTGATATGTGTGTTGTTGTTATTGTTGTTTGTGTCTGTGTGTCTGTTGTTGTTGTTATGTGTGTTGTATATGTGTGTGTGTGTGCGTATGTTGTTACTTTTGTTTTTGTTTTTGTTTTTGTTTTTGAGGCTCCAACGTAATTTTGTAAATGATTTTTCTATTTCTGACAAGCATTTAATCATATATACCTTGTTATATGTGGCATACTTAGGTAGCAGTTGTAATACAGATAATTCATCAGAGTCGACCGTAGTGTTGCCGTATATATTTGTGTTGTTGTTGTTGAATTCATCTGTTAATGAGATGTCGGCCATATTTATACCGTCAATTTTGTCGGGATATCTATTGATATTCTGTTTAGTTTTATCTGTTTAAGCCACTTTAGTTTCTTGTTAAAGTGCTTGTCACATTATTGAACAATGTACTGTTCTTCAGGACGTATAAGGTTTATAAATATTAGTTTTTCTCTTGGTGTGGTGATCTTACTTATTTCTTGTATTAGGTTACGCTTATGTTTTTCTTGATGACTTAATTCTCTATAAATCTTCTTTTTTATGTTTAGAATTAGTGTTCGTTTTAGCCTATCTGCTTGCTTTTTGGTGAGCTATAATATTCTTACATCGGTGTTGCTGGTGTTGGTGTAAACTCGGGACGAGGCACATTCTTTTATGAAGTGTAGTTGTCGAGATGTTATTGTTTTTCGTAGACAACAGAACATGGTGGTTTTAAGTATCTTGTTAGACCTCCCTGTATAGATAAGAAATGTATAATCTGTAAATTAAACCTCCATATTAACTGTAAAACTAGAAATATAGTATATAGCATAAGATGTACTGAAGGACAATGTAGAGATAAAAATATAGTGTACATAGGTGAGACAGCTCGTAGTATAGGAGAACGGATAAATGAACACTGGCGAGACCTTCAAGATAGTAAAGAATCATCTGTACTCTACCAACATGCTAAAATAGAACATAAGGGTAAATTAGAGAACATAGAAATAAAAATAGAATCTACACACAGAAAAGACGCAATCTTTAGACAAATCACAGAGGCATGAATTACAACCAAATTAAATAGAAAACATGAGTGGAACAGCAACATCACAACTTACAATTAAGGACAAAATGAAAACACACACGCACATAGAACAAACAACCAACCAGTAACATGTAAATATACGAATAAATAAACGAATATAAACACACACAGACACCTGGATGTAACACATGCGCAAACTAAGCACACAACACACAAAAACAAGATGGCGTAGGACAGAACAAAGGAGAGGCACAAAATACAAAGAAAAGAATCCCCAGTCACTGAAGAGGTCACATAATGTGTGACGAAAGAACTTTGACAATATATAAACAACCATCTGGTTGTGGAACCAACCAACCAACCGGAAATTTATAAATTCCTAAATTTATAAATTTATTATAATAGATTGAAGAGAAAGTAATTGGTGCGTGTGTTTCTTATTGGCAACATCACCCTCCCAAAGTATAACAATATATATATATATATATAAACAAGGTTTAGTAAATAATGAAAAAGTTTCAAAATAAATTTTAAAAAATTGACTTTACCTACTATGGTTACCTCTACCGATCGGTTTTGAATCCCAAAAATAAAACGGAGACCATACGGCCTTCGTTGCAAAGAAAGATTCTCGTCAGAAGGTTCTTTTCATTCAAAGAATATAAAATTCCTGAATTTAAATCACAAACTAGCGCTATCAAAAACTGTTCCTGGGATGAGAGTGGATGATGTAGAACAGGTTTATCAAGGGCCGTAGTAAAGATAGAGGCAAAAGGAAGTAGGTCAAACTAGCCACAGCTATTGCTAGCAGCAGTCGGAACGACCAAATTTGTTCTCAACGTTAGTGGAGGTAGTAGTAATAGGAAATACGTTCCTTCACGCACAAGGCGCCAAGGTACGCATGTATTGTCCAACCAAATGCCAGTGTGGTTCAATGGCGGGTTAATAAATTAACGAGCCAGAACAAATATAAACAAGGTTTAGTAAATAATGAAAAAGTTTCAAAATAAATTTTAAAAAATTGACTTTACCTACTATGGTTACCTTTACCGATCGGTTTCGAATCCCAAAAATAAAACGAAGACCATACGGCCTTCGTTGCAAAGAAAGATTCTAGTCAGAAGGTTCTTTTCATTCAAAGAATATAAAATTCCTGAATTTAAATCTCAAACTAGCGCTATCAAAAACTGTTCCTGGGATGAGAGTGGATGATGTAGAACAGGTTTATCAAGGGCCGTAGCAAAGATAGAGGCAAAAGGAGGTAGGTCAAACTAGCCACAGCTATTGCTAGCAGCAGTCGGAACGACCAAATTTGTTCTCAACGTTAGTGGAGGTAGTAGTAATAGGAAATACGTTCCTTCACGCACAAGGTGCCAAGGTACGCATGTATTGTCCAACCAAATGCCAGTGTGGTTCAATGGCGGGTTAATAAATTAACGAGCCAGAACAAATATAAACAAGGTTTAGTAAATAATGAAAAAGTTTCAAAATAAATTTTAAAAAATTGACTTTACCTACTATGGTTACCTTTACCGATCGGTTTCGAATCCCAAAAATAAAACGGAGACCATACGGCCTTCGTTGCAAAGAAAGATTCTCGTCAGAAGGTTCTTTTCATTCAAAGAATATAAAATTCCTGAATTTAAATCACAAACTAGCGCTATCAAAAACTGTTCCTGGGATGAGAGTGGATGATGTAGAACAGGTTTATCAAGGGCCGTAGCAAAGATAGAGGCAAAAGGAGGTAGGTCAAACTAGCCACAGCTATTGCTAGCAGCAGTCGGAACGACCAAATTTGTTCTCAACGTTAGTGGAGGTAGTAGTAATAGGAAATACGTTCCTTCACGCACAAGGCGCCAAGGTACGCATGTATTGTCCAACCAAATGCCAGTGTGGTTCAATGGCGGGTTAATAAATTAACGAGCCAGAACAAATATAAACAAGGTTTAGTAAATAATGAAAAAGTTTCAAAATAAATTTTAAAAAATTGACTTTACCTACTATGGTTACCTTTACCGATCGGTTTCGAATCCCAAAAATAAAACGAAGACCATACGGCCTTCGTTGCAAAGAAAGATTCTAGTCAGAAGGTTCTTTTCATTCAAAGAATATAAAATTCCTGAATTTATATATATATATATATATATATGTAGGAGGTGAGTTTTATTGTAGTACAATAAAGCAATGCAGATATCGGATAAGAAGCACTCTACAGTTTGTAGGACTGGAGTATGCATAATATAAGATCAATGTTGATTTAAAACTGCACTATCCACAAGTGTTTTTTAGCCTTCATATCATGTTCTCCTGTTTTATCTGATGAAAACACAAATATTATTGCATGATGATGTTTGTTTTTGAAATGCGCATAATAAAATACATGGAACTCCTTTAACCATCTTTTGATCTTATATTATATATATATATATATATATATATATATATATATATATATATATATGTAAGTTTATACATCCATATGTGTTATGTGTGTGTCCACATTTTATCCAATAATTACACTTAAAACCATAATATATTAAGATTTATTACAACCTAGTTTGGGTTTTAATATCATCTATTTGGAGACACAGGTTATTTACAATTTAAACAAAAACAAAGTTGTGGACAAAATACTGTGAAGGCCAAGACACAATTATTATTTATTTCTGCGTCGTTGTTTTGTTTGCTACAAATGATGTAGCATATTATAATAGAGTGCATTGAACCACATTTGGTGACAGATCATAAAATGTATTCTATATATGAAACATATATATGTGGTCTCCCCAGTAGGTTATTGAAGGAAAAAGATAAAGAATGACATATGAATGAATGAAAGAATAGAGGAATAATCTAGTTTATATGAGTGTGAATGACCGAAAGGATAATAATAATAATAATAATAATAATAATAATAATAATAATAATAATAATAATAATAATAATAATAATAATGCTTTCTTTATTAACCACAAAGGTTTAAATAAAGTAGACATTAAGGATAGTACAGGACAATACAGGACGGTACAAATGGGCATTACTGCGTGTAAAAAAAACAGAGGATGTAATAAAAAGCTAATGGATTCTATTCTAATCGCTCTTTTCAGAGCAAACCACCACTTGTTGTTGACGATGGCCCCCGTCAACGCCCGCTTAACTAGTTCTCTGATCCGGTCTCTGTAGGCCTTGCGCGCTGGTAAGGATGCGTTTAGCTTCCATTAGCCGGGTCCTCGTCTATGAAGCCTATCTAAGCCAAGCACACAGATCACGAATTTGTGGTCCGTGTAGCTGACTATCTTGAATTGTGGACAGCCTATGCTAGACCTATTTATTTCCCTACAAAATACTCTATCTAGATATGATCTGGATGACCCTATGCGATTTGTCCAAGTCCACATTGGCACATTCGGGAAATCCAATCGGTACCTGTCAGACAGTTCAAAACGCCTGAGCATGTTGGTGAGGCTCTTGCACCCTCCTCCCCTATCCGCTAATCCCACACAGTCCCAGCGTGCATCTAAGATCCCGTTCCAGTCGCCCACTAACACTAAAGAGCGGGACTTTCCAAGAAATGTCTCAAGACGCCGGAAGAAATCAGGCCGCCCTGCTCCTGTCGGGGCATAGACGGCCACTAGCCGGAAAGCTTGCCCGTCTCCGCTGGTCACGTCCAGCACCACCAACTTACCTTCTGGGTCCAGGAAGATGGCCCGTATAGCGAGATCCAAACCTCTCCGAAAAAGCACAGCAACTCCTCCCCGTCCCAGGACGACTGGGAGATGCGTACACATCGTAGCCGCCGAAGATCGGTGCGAAGGCCCGTGCTTCGGAGATTCTGGTCTCGCTGATGGCCACTACATCTATGTTTAGTGACCTGAGGTCGTTGAGCAGGTGGCCCTGCTTCCATGACGACCCCAAGCCACGCGCATTTATGCTGCCTATTCTGAGTGAGGTCATGTTGAAATGGAGTGGAAAAGATGGGAAAGACCACTTATCTTACTTCTCGTAGAGGAAGGATGGTTTCTCCATTCTTTTCACCGCTTGTGGCCTCCTCCGGAAGGATGTCCTTATAAATCCTCCTGGAGAGTGTTTGTCGGATGTCTCCGATGTCTTTGGGGAATTTTTGTTTTAGTGTCGTGTACGTTTTCTGTATGATGCGAGTGATTTGTATGTGTAGAGGTGGTGTGAACTTTTGAGTTGTTGTGTAGTCTTTTTCTGTAATGTTGGTGTTGTGTTGGATGTAGTGTAATAATTGGTTGTTGTTCAAATTTAATGCTGTGTAGTGTGTATCGTTTTGGTTGTTTTGTTTTGTTTGCGTTTGTTGTGGGTTTGTTTCTGTTTCGCTTTTTGGTGACTTTTGTGGTGTTGGTGATGGTGGTGTTGGGGTTAATGATGGTGGTGTTGGGGTTAATGATGGTGATGGTGTTGGTGTTTGTGGTGATGGGGTTGGTGATGCTGGTGTGGATGGTGGAATATCTGTCCTAACTTTTTTATTTGATAGTTTATTTGTTTCCCTCTGTTTTTGTTTTTGGAGGGGGAGGGAAGAGGAATTTTTCTTTTTTTCTTTTTTCCTGATACCGTTTCCCACTCCTCGTCGTCACAATCTGTCTCCAGCTGCGATAGGTCGGGGAGTGGAAAATCCTCCACAGGCGTTGGTTTTGGTTGTGGCATGGTGGATGGTGTAGGCGCTGATGCTAGTTCTGGGGCGTTGGGTAGTGGTGGTGTTGATTTTGCTACTGTTGATGGAGTTGTTGCTGTTACAGTTGCTTCTGTTGCTGCTGCCATTTCTGCTGCTGGTGGTGTTGATGGTTGAGTCACTGGGGTGGGTAAGAGAGGTGGCCTCAACCTTTTAGCCTGAGGGCAGAAAGCCCTTAGGTGGGTTCCTTCACCACAAACGACACACCTAGGCCGCCTGCCCTCGACGATTACGGTGAGGTGGCTGCCGTCAGTGAGGTCTATTACCTCTGGGATCTCCTCAATGCTTTTTTGGTCCGCTTGGATCAGGAGCTCCATCCCAGATCCGGACCAGTTCTCCTGCTTTTCTTTCGCTATTTCGATTATCTTGGTGTTGGCTTCAATGCTGGCGAGGACGGCAGCCATTAGCCAGGGAATTTCGATGGCCGGTGGAACGTGGGTCACCCTGATCTTCACGAGTATCACAATAGCTTGGGACGAGTGTGAAGTCGTCACGTCTTAATGGGGCCATGGAGTGTTCTCTGGCCTCCTGTGGTTTTCAAAGAACACGTCCACGGTTCCATATTTCTGCCCACGTCTGATGTGGTTTTCTTTTGCCCACACATGTCCCAAATCTTTTTGGATTTGGGACTCGGATGCCCGTTCCACTCGGCGCGATTTTATGTTAATCGTCCGATAAGACACGGTGCATAGGCGCCGATGCTCCATTTTATTAGGTGTATGTGTGTGTGTGAGGCTGACCCTGAACCCATCTTTCTTTACCATTTTTTGGCTTCTTCTAATTCCTCCTGAGTTACCTGGAATGCTTCGCACTTTTTTGCTACTCTGGCAAAAGACACGGTGGTTTTCTCATTCTCATTATTGCTGTTGTTGTTATCGTTATTTTTATTATTGTTAATTTTAGTTTCAGTTGTGGTGGTGGTGGCGTCAGTGGTGTTCGGTGTGGAAGAGTTCATTCTGGGTGAAATCATTTCGATATCACGAGATAATTTATTTTTTTCTTTTGTTTCTGTTGTCGCTGTGGTGGTAGTGGGGTGGCGGCTTCAACACCTGCAGTCATTGGTAATGGCGGGAAATGAATGTCTGCCTGAGACAAATTAAAAATATTGCTACTGCTTATATTTTTAGTGCTGGCAAACGTAGTAATATTTACAATGGTGGTGTCGGTGTGAGGTGTTAGTTTGTGAGGAAGGTGTGACTCTGAGTCGTCCATGATTTTTTCAAAGAAAAATGTTTTGTTTGATAATTATAAAAGTTTAAATTTTGGGCTCAAGGCCCCAATCGTTTTGAGTGTCCTTTTCAGAAAACAATGTATGTGCACTTATATACAGTTAACAATAAAAACTTCCATAAATGGCAATTTTAAACAACTGAAAACAACAAACCTTTGCGGAGCTTACGATGATACGATTTACTACGTAGGTCGCCAATAATAATAATAATAATAATAATAATAATAATAATAATAATAATAATAATAATAATAAAAATGAAGGAATTGATAAGATCTGAATACATTCGGCGAGTAAGGAGCGTATTAAAGTCATATCTGAACAGTAGGAATGCCATAAGTGCAGTAAATTCCTGAGCAGTGTCTATTATTAGGTACAGTGCGGGAATTCTGAGATGGAATGTTGCTGAACAGAAAGAAATGGATAGGAAGACTAGGAAGCTATTGACTATCTACAACATATTCCACAAGAGGAGTGATGTCGATAGACTCTACTTAAGGAGATATGAAGGTGGAAGAGGTCTTATCAGCATAGAGGACTGTGTTCAGATGGAGAAAAACAACCTACACAAATACGAGACTGATAGTAAGGAGCCAATGCTCAGAATTGTACTGAAGGAGAGAACAATAGACCAGGGTATGTCCAAAGAGGAATTAACAACAAGGAGAAAGAGCAGCCTTCATGAAAAATCCCTTCATAGTACCTTCTTTGAGAAAACTGAATTCAGAGATCCACAGACATGGAACTGGTTGAAAAGAGGAGACCTTAAAAAGGCTACAGAAGGAATACTAATGGCTGCGCAAGAGCAGGCCCTCAAAACGAAGTGGCTGAAACACCATATTTACAAGGAAGAAGCTAGCCCACTGTGCAGGATCTGTGGAGAGAGGAGACTGTGGCTCACATTGTATCCGAGTGTAAACACCTAGCTCAGACTCACTATAAAGGCTGGGGACATGATGTGATGGGCAGGGTGATCCACTGGCACCTATGCAAAGTAAACAATTTACCACATTCTGAGAAGTGGTATGAGCATAAGCCAGAGTCGGTGATAGAAAACGATCAGGTGAAGGTGCTGTGGGATTTTAGGATACAGACGGACAAGAAACTGGAACACAATAGACCTGACCTGGTGGTTTTGGACAAGGAAAAAAGATCGTGCCTGATTGTGGATGTGGCCTGCCTATTCGACACGAGAATGCAAGAGAAGGAGAGGGAGAAAATTAACCGATACCACGACTTAAAGTGGGAGGTAAAAAGGATTTGGAACTGCCATGTAGTCAAAGAGGTCCCGATTGTCATAGGCGCACTAGGTACTATCTCAAAAAGTTTCCAGGGATGGTTAAAGAAAATTGGCCCCGCCCCGATTTTTGGAACACTTCAAAAGGCATGCTTGCTGGGAACAGCAAGAACCCTCCGATACGTCCTGAATATCTGAGGCTGCAGTTAGAGGCTTGATATTCATTTCAACAAACTTTCCAGTTAACTAACATCAATGACTGAGACTCAAAGAACAATAATAATAATAATAATAATGATTTCATTTATTAGCCACAAGGGCCGACATGTAGGGGACAATACAAAGACAGAGACAGTGGGGGTTTACAATAAGGTCGAGTAAAAGTGCACAATGGCAAGACTAATTTAACAATGAAGATATAAAAATATAAAATAAACTATGCATAAATATAACAAAATAAATTCCCCAATAGGGGGTGGACGACCCTGGGGTGACTAGGGTATCTCACCAATCCTGAACCACCCTGCGCTTCTAGGGCACCCAGGGAGAGCACCCCTCTCCTCAAGTTAGCAAGCCTATAGGCGCATGGTCAGAGTAGGCCCATTCACACGAGCCATTCTTGCCACATTCATCCACCTTTTAGCAAATGTACTGGGGGTGGGGGGTGGGGGGTGAGCACTTCTCTCTCCACCCTCACCTTCCTTTCCAGGTGAAACTTGAAGAAGTTGAGGGATTGGCCGAAGAGAAAAGTGTCTGTCTTCAGTTCTTTTAATCTGGTCCACCATATAACCTCTTTCAAAACTGCCACCAGACAGAGGAAAATTTCCTGCTCTTCCTGACCTAAGGAAGGCGGCGGGTCGATCTTCACTATGGACTCGACCGATAGCCGGATTCGTTCCACACGCGACAGTCGCTGTTCGACATAACTCCACAAGTCAGTAATGCACGGACATTGGATAAGTGCGTGCAGAACGGTTTCGTCGTTCTGTGCGCATCTTGGGCAGGTCCGTCTGACAGCACTTCCGTGCCTGTAGAGTTTATCCCGAACCGGCAGTGCCCCCCGGTAGCACTGCCAAGCGAGGTATTTCTGGAAATTGTCCATCGTCCCCGGCTCGAAAGTCCTCCTGTACAGACTGGTCAGTTCGACTTCGTCGAGGCCCAAAGCTTCTCCGAGTGCATCATCGCACTTGCCCACCACTAATCCTCTATAGAACTCGAGAGTGGAAGTTCCACTGATCGCATTGCCCGCTTGGTAGAGGGCAGTGAGTGCCTGGCAACATTCCAGGTGCCAGTCACCCAGTCTCGGTCTCTTCTTGACCCAGGACTGCAGCTCAGTCAAAGTAAGGAGCTGCGGAAAGGCCCGTCTGATAAACGGCGACCACACCTGTTCACCGTTTAGGTAGAATATCTGGAGATGTCGCAGCCTCAACGCATGTCTGCGCATCATTAGCCACGGCATGCCCAGCCCTCCGCGTAGAGAGTGCTGGCAGCAGATGGACCGCCTCACCAACGGAACTTGTCCCCTCCACAAGAATTTGAAGAGGCGCCGTTCCAACTTGACGAGAAGCGGACGGAGGCAAGGCGCGACGGTCAGGCGGTAGTAGATGACGGACGCGATGTACGCATTCGCCACCTCCGCGCGACCTTTCAGTGATAGCTTCCTCCCAGCCCATTTTTGGGTGAGACTGGCTACTCTGCTCGTTACCTCGTCCCAATTCTTTTCCACCTGGCGGTCTGGTCCGAACCAAACCCCGAGCAACTTTATCGGTACGTCCGTCCAGCGCCCCACGACTCTGTTGGATGGCATGGGCTTGCCTCTCCAGGTTCCGAGCTGCAAGCCCACCGACTTTTCCGGGTTAAGTTTGGCTCCTGTCAACCTTTCATATTCCTTCAATAAGGTGCCGACCACCTCGATTTCTGAGGTATTCGACACCATCACGGTGATGTCGTCCGCATAAGCCGACACCGCCTTTCCATGTCCCGGTTTGAGCGGGTTGCCCTGCAACAGCTCCAGCTTCCGCAGTAAAGGGTCGAGAGTCAATACGTACAGAAGGGAAGAGAGAGGGCGCCTCATGCAGCCGACAAGGGCGTCCTGAATTTCGGCTGAAGTAATCGGCCTTTCGCTGCGTTCAGCGTCGACCGTCGAGATGCGCGGCAAGCCGTCAAGATAGGGACTGAAATCCGCTACTCTCTCTGACTTGCCACTTTCCCCGAACTACCGAGCAAAGTGCTGGCGAAAGGCCTTACACATCCGCTTGGAATCGCTTATCTCGTGTCCGTCTCGGTCCGCCAAAGACCGAATTGTGGTTTTATTACCACGCTGCGCCTCCGTCACGCGGGCCCATCGAACAGCTTTGGTTCCCTCGTTTCTCAGCGCACGCGTCTTAGCTCTGACAATGCAACCTTCGTATTTCGCATTGAAGAAATGGTCCAATGCCATTCTCGCCGCTATCACGTCAGTTGCAATGCCACTACAAATAGCCTCGTCTAACTTATCTACCAGCTCCCCCTCCTTTCTATTTTTCTCTAACGCTAGTTCTTTGCTGAACTCTATCGAAGTTACTCTAATCTCTCTTTGAGAGCCCCTCACCATCTGTTGTTAATGATCCCCCTGTCAACTTTTGCTTAACTTAATTGTTGACTCGGTCCCTGTAAGCCTTACGTGCCGGAAATGACATGTTCAGCTTCCAGTAACCCGGTCCTAACCTACGCGTTTTATCTAGGTTGACCGTACAGATCACAAATTTGTGATGTGAATAGGCGACCGTTTTAAAAAGTGGGCAGCCTACACTATTTCTATCTATTTTCCTAATGAAGATCCTGTCTATATACGATCTAGATGACCCCATTCGGTTGGTCCATGTCCATACTGGCACATTGGGGAAATCTAGTCGATATCTGTCAGATAGTTGGAACTGGCTGGGTAGGTGCTTGAGGCTTTTGCACCCCCCGCTCCTATCGGCTACTACCACACAATCCCAGCGTGCGTCTAAGATGCTATTCCAGTCCCCCGCTAACAGTAAAGGGCGAGACGTACCCAGAAAGGTCTTCAGGCGCCTAAAGAAGTCCGGTGGTCCGGCCCCTGTAGGGGCGTAGACGGCCAGCAGTCTAAAGGCACCACCTTCGCTACTGCTCACATCCAAGACCACCAACTTACCGTCCGGGTCCCGGAAGATCGACCTGACCTCGAGATCCAGTCCTTTCCTAAACTGTACTGCCACCCCACCTCCATTCCCGGCCTATATATATATATTTTTACCCCGTTTGTACTTACTTGTACTTGTACTTGTGTCGACATTCACCCTGGACGCGTTGAGCCGGCTTCTTCCCTTGTCCTGACGGCATCCCGAACCATGCCAGCCCACGTACGACGGTCCCGGACTAGGTCACTGGAAAGAGCGAGCCAGTCACGGTTCCATCGGCGCAGGCCGACCACCTGCGGACCTGAGAGTTCAGAGAGGTCCTCCTTGATCGTCGTTGCCCAGGTCTTCAGCTGTCCGCCAACGCGCTTGCGCCAGTTAGGGAGTAGGGAGGAGAACATCGCGGATCAGCTCACCCTCAGGGCGCCGGGCTGCGTGACCAAACCATCTCAAGCGCCGTTGCAGAACCACCGAAGGAAAGGGTCGAAGATTCAGGCGAAGACGAAGACTGGTGGTAAGTACCCGATCAACGCGTCGGCAGCGAAGAATGCGGCGGAGACAGTCATTGTCGAAGACTTCCAGCCCTCGTTGATCGACTACCCCCATAGGCCATGTTTCACAGCCATAGAGGAGGATAGTGCGAACGACGGCCTGGTAGATTCGCCCTTTGGTCGCCGAGGTGATCTCTCTTCTGTCCCACAGACACCGCTGGAGGCTCCCAAAAGCGAATCTGGCAGCACCTATGCGACGCTTGACCTCGGCTGCGCCCTGTCCCGTTGGAACCACTGTTGATCCCAGGTAAACGAAGGACTCCACATCCTCCAGGCTCGAGAGATATTGGCTACCAGGCATCAGGCGAGACCAGTGACGTCATGACTTTCGACTTGGCGGCATTGATTCGTAGACCAACAGCGGCGTCTGCGGTGTGCACTCTTTCGAGAACACCTTGTACATCTGTCCCGTTAGCGTCCATCAGCGCGATGTCATCCGCGTAGGCCAGGTCCGTCACCACGACCCCTCTCCCGACCTCTACGCCCGGGTAATCCCGGAGCGCTGTGTTGAGAGTGTAGTCAATGGCGTAGAGAGTTGGCGATAGCGCACAGAGAGTTGGCGATAGCGCACACCCCAGCCGAACACCGAGTAGTAGTAGTCGACCGGTAGTAGCCTTGTATGAGACGAAGCAGCTTCACTGGGATGCCGCCCGCCTGCATTATACGCCATAGGGCTTCCCGATCTACCGAGTCGAAGGCAGCTGCAAAGTCGATGAAGCAGAGGACGGTAGGCTGTTGATGTGTCCACCGTTGTTCCAGGACACGCCGGAGATTGAAGATTTGATCAACGCACCCCTCCCTGAACGGAAGCCGCCCTGAGAAGGACGGGTACGCACATCAAGGATGACCTGGAACCTCTTCAGCAGAAGAATTGCGAAGGTTTTGGCAGCAACGTCAATTAAACTGATATCCCTGTAGTTGGAACACAGTTTCCTGTCGCCTTTTTTGAAGAAGGGTAGGAGAGTTGCCTCGCTCCAGTCACCAGGGAACCGCTCCGTCGCCCACACCGAGGAGAAGACTCGATGGAGCCAAGCTGCGAAGACATCAGGCTCGGCCTTGTAGACCTCAGCTGGAACGCCATCTTCGCCCGGCGCCTTGTTGTTCCGGAGATGTGTGAGGAGACCACTTACTTCCTCGACTGTTGGAGGGGCAGTGCTGCACCCGTATTCTTCTCCGGAAGGCTGCACGTAGGTTGGCGTGGATGGTGGCGGGTGGTTGAGCAGCTCGGAGAAATGGTCCCGCCATCGGACTAGCCGGTCATTAAGATTGGTAATGGCCGCCCCGTTTCGATCACGGATCATCTCGCTGATACCCGTACTGCTTCGGCTGGCCCACTTCACCAGCTGGTAGAGCTTGCACGAGTCACCACAGGCTGCTGCCCTCTCCGTCTGCTCCGCAAATTCGCGCCAGTGTGCATTCCGATCGGCCCGAATAGCCCGAGATGTGCGACGTCGGAGATCTCGAAGATTGGGTGCACCCTCGGGTCGGGTCACCTCAGCCCTCTCCGCGAGTTCAAGAGTGCCGCCGGAGATCCGGTCCCGATAGCGTCTTTGGGTCGACCCGAGATGCTCTCTGGCCACCGTCGCCGCCTTGAGCGCGTTCCACTCCTGCTCGGGTTGCTGTTCCACTTCGTAACTCAGCATTTGGAATCGGTTTCGCAGCTCTAGCCGGAAAGCATTTCCAGCATCGAGGTTGAGTTGCGAGATGTCGATCCTTTTCTGGCGGTTAGGAGGAGGTTTCGCCTGCAGCCGCAGACGAAGGGTTGCTCGAACAAGAGGATGGTCTGATCCATGCTCACTGCCCGTATCAGCCTCTCGATACACACGCGAGTCCATCACTGAGCTGGCCCACCGAGATCTGACCAGGATGTAATCAATCTGATTGGCCGTTCTTCCGTCATTGGATCGCCACGTGACGAGGTGACGCCGAGGATGTTGGAACCGGGTGTTGGTGACGATAAGACGATTGGCATCCGCGAAGGACACGAGCCGTTCACCATTGTCACAGCGAACGCCTAGGGCGAAGCGTCCTAGAATATGCCATGTTGTATCATCAGCCGGCCCCGTCCGCGCATTCCAGTCCCCAGCGACAATGAGAACATCACTGGAGAGGACGCCATCTACGGTTGTTTGGAGATCGGCATAGAACTGCGTCTTGTCCGCCTCGTCCGCATTGATTGTGGGAGCGTAAACGGCAATTACGCTGTCGTTGGAGATTTGACCCTTCAATCGAACCAGCGCGAGTCGGTGTGAGATCGGCTGCCACGCCAGAAGAGCCGCTTGCGCGTCGGGGCTGAGCGCTACAGCGACCCCGTGAAGACCACTGTTGTCAGTCCCGCCACTATGGTATAAGTCGAACTTCTGAAAGGCAAGCGACACTACCGCAGTACCTGTGCAGAGCCTTCATTGTAAGTGCCTGGATACCGTCGTCACGAAGTGTTCAGACATTCCAGCACGCCACCCTCAATTCCTTCCTCCTTTGTCTGAAGAACGGGACTACTGCAGGAGTAACCTGTAGAGCCATAGCTGTAGGAGAGCTGTTGCTTTGCATTGCGTTCGTAGCGGGAAGGCAATTCGTATTCATAGTTCGTATTTGTAGGATTCATGGAAGAAGTGTCATGGGAGTAGTGAATTCACAAGCGGTCCCCCCCAAAACCGCATGTATATCCCGAACGAGGGGAAAAAAACGTCCTGTTTGCCGCAGATTCTCCACAGACGCAGGAACAGAAACGACCCGAATCCGCCGGTTACCGGAACAGACACCTCTTGGATTTTCACCAGAGCCCCTTTTGCCGGGTTGCGGCCCTAATACCGCTGGGTGCCAGACCAATCCGCCTTGGGTGGCCCTACCAGGGTCCGAAATTCCCGACAGCATAGCTCTGACACTACCCGTTGCCACCGCCCTGCCACGTTGAGGAGGGGTTGGACTTTAGGTTGGACCCCCGTTTGTAAAATAAGTTGGATTACTTTGAATAAATAATGAATGAATATTACATAATTTATGTGCTAACTTTCGTGGCTGTTGATTAACTATATTTCATAGCTTAATTAAAGATTCACTTCTTTAAAATGTTCAAATGTCAACACTTCCGGTTAGCGGCCGTTATATTATAACACTTATAAAAATACCGCATATATTTCCGTCGCTAATTGTCTCCTAATGCAGTTTATATATAATATCGTCTTTTTTAAAATGATTTACTGATTACATAAGACAGTGTAACATAGACTTCGTTCAATTTCTGTGGATATTCTCAATTACAATTTTATTTGATGTATCATATCTACATGCATATATATTTGTGTATAATATCAATATACACATTAAACATGCTAGCAGAAAAACCAACCGAAGGGTGGTTTTTCTGCTAGTAATTTGTAATGTTTGTCCAAATCTAAACATTACTTGTGGGTAATTGGCAGTATCGGCAGAGCGTCAGACGCCATGCTTTGCAGCATAGAGTTATGGCCCTTTATGTTCTGAGTTCAAATCCTGCCGAGGATAACTTTGCTTTTCATCCTTACGGGGTCAATAAAATAAGATACCAGTTATGCACTGGGGTTGATTTAATCGACTTTCCCTTTCTCCCAACTCGCTGGCCTTGTGCCCTAAATAAGAAACTATTATTTAGTTTGGCAGTATCGGTAGAGGGTCGGACGCCATGCTTTCCAGCATAGTTACGTCCTTTACGATCTGAGTTCAAATCCCGCCGAGGTTGACTTTGCCTTTCATCCTTACGGGATCGATAAAATAAAGTACCAGTAATGCACTGGGTAATTGCTGGCCTTGTGCCCAAAGTAGAAACAATTATTTAGTGACTTTCTACATGACAGTAATCAACAGAAGTTTTAGGGTTTCTCTTATGCAAATTATCAATTTTTAAAAATGTAAACTTCTCAGTTTATATGATTGTTCATATATCTGGAGATCCTGGTGAGGATGATGGTAACGATAGTACATAGGGTCTTATGTATATGTGAGTCATTATGTAATGTACTGGGGTAATTGCTGGTAACGATAGTACATAGGGTCTTATATATATATATGTGAGTCATTATGTAATGTACTGGGGTAATTGCTGGTAACGATAGTACATAGGGTCTTATATATATATATGTGAGAGATTATGTAATGTACTAGGGCAATTGCTGGTAACGATAGTACATAGGGTCTTATATATATATGTGAGTCATTATGTAATGTACTGGGGTAATTGCTGGTAACGATAGTACATAGGGTCTTATATATATATATGTGAGTCATTATGTAATGTACTAGGGTAATTGTTGTTAACGATAGTACATAGGGTCTTATATATATGTGAGTCATTATGTAATGTACTGGGGCAAATGCTTGTAACGATAGTACAAAGGGTCTTATATATATGTATGTGAGACATTATGTAATGTACTGGGGCAATTGCTGGTAACGATAGTACATAGGGTCTTATGTATATGTGAGTCATTATGTAATGTACAGGGGTAATTGCTGGTAACGATAGTACATAGAGTCTTATATATATATGTGTGAGTCATTATGTAATGTACTGGGGCAATTGTTGGTAACGATAGTACACAGGGTCTTATACATATGTGAGTCATTATGTAATGTACTGGGGCAATTGCTGGTAACGATAGTACATAGGGTCTTATATAGATATATGTGAGTCATTATCTAATGTACTGGGGCAATTGCTGGTAACGATAGTACATAGGGTCTTATATATATATGTGTGTGTCATTATGTAATGTACTAGGGTAATTGCTGGTAACGATAGTACATAGGGTCTTATATATATATATGTGAGTCATTATGTAATGTACTGGGGTAATTGCTGGTAACGATAGTACATAGGGTCTTATATATATTTATGTGAGTCATTATCTAATGTACTGGGGTAATTGCTGGTAACGATAGTACATAGGGTCTTAAATATATATATGTGAGTCATTATCTAATGTACTGGGGTAATTGCTGGTAACGATAGTACATAGGGTCTTATATATATATGTGAGTCATTATGTAATGTACTGGGGCAATTGCTGGTAACGATAGTACATAGGGTCTTATATATATGTGAGTCATTATGTAATGTACTGGGGTAATTGCTGGTAACGATAGTACATAGTGTCTTATATATATATGTGAGTCACTATGTAATGTACTGGGGCAATTGCTGGTAACGATAGTACATAGGGTCTTATATATATGTGAGTCATTATGTAATATACTGGGGTAATTGCTGGTAACGATAGTACATAGTGTCTTATATATATATGTGAGTCACTATGTAACGTACTGGGGCAATTGCTGGTAACGATTGTACATAGGGTCTTATATATAGGTATGTGAGTCATAATCTAATGTACTGGGGCAATTGCTGGTAACGATAGTACATAGGGTCTTATATATATATATGTGAGTCATTATGTAATGTACTGGGGCAATTGCTGGTAACGATAGTACATAGGGTCTTATATATATATATGTGAGTCATTATCTAATGTACTGGGGCAATTGCTGGTAACGATAATACATAGGGTCGTATATATATATATGTGAGTCATTATGTAATGTACTGGGGTAATTGCTGGTAACGATAGTACATAGGGTCTTATATATATGTGAGTCATTATGTAATCTACTAGGGTAATTGTTGGTAACGATAGTACATAGGGTCTTATATATATATGAGTCATTATGTAATATACTGGGGTAATTGCTGGTAAATCTCGTACATAGGGTCTTATATATATATATGTGAGTCATTATCTAATGTACTGGGGTAATTGTTGGTAACGATAGTACATAGGGTCTTATATATATGTATGTGAGTCATTATCTAATGTACTGGGGTAATTGTTGGTAACGATAGTACATAGGGTCTTATATATATGTGAGTCATTATGTAATGTACTAGGGCAATTGCTGGTAACGATAGTACATAGGGTCTTATATATATGTATGTGAGTCATTATATAATGTACTGGGGTAATTGCTGGTAACGATAGTACATAGGGTCTTATATATATGTGAGTCATTAGTAATGTACTAGGGTGTACTAGCTCAATTGCTGGTAACGATAGTACATAGAGTTTTATATATATGTGAGTCATTATGTAATGTACTGGGGCAATTGCTGGTAACGATAGTACATAGGGTCTTATATATATGTGAGTCATTATGTAATGTACTGGGGGTAATTGCTGGTAACGATAGTACATAGGGTCTTATATATATATATATATATATGTGAGTCATTATGTAATGTACTGGGGCAATTGCTGGTAACGATAGTACATAGTGTCTTATATATATGTGAGTCATTATGTAATGTACTGGGGTAATTGCTGGTAACGATAGTACATAGGGTCTTATATATATATATGTGAGTCATTATGTAATGTACTGGGGGTAATTGCTGGTAACGATAGTACATAGGGTCTTATATATATATATGTGAGTCATTATGTAATGTACTGGGGGTAATTGCTGGTAACGATAGTACATAGGGTCTTATATATATATATATGTGAGTCATTATGTAATGTACTGGGGCAATTGCTGTTAACGATAGTACATAGGGTCTTATATATATATATGTGAGTCATTATGTAATGTACTAGTGTAATGGCTGGTAACGATAGTACATAGGGTCTTATATATATGTGAGTCATTATTTAATGTACTGGGGTAATGGCTGGTAACGATAGTACATAGGGTCTTATATATATATATGTGAGTCATTATGTAATGTACTGGGGCAATTGTTGGTAATGATAGTACATAGGGTCTTATGTATATGTGTCATTATGTAATGTACTAGGGTAATGGCTGGTAACGATAGTACATAGGGTCTTATATATATATGTGAGTCATTATGTAATGTACTAGGGTAATGGCTGGTAACGATAGTACATAGGGTCTTATATATATGTGAGTCATTATTTAATGTACTGGGGTAATGGCTGGTAACGATAGTACATAGGGTCTTATATATATATATGTGAGTCATTATGTAATGTACTGGGGCAATTGTTGGTAACGATAGTACATAGGGTCTTATGTATATGTGTCATTATGTAATGTACTAGGGTAATGGCTGGTAACGATAGTACATAGGGTCTTATATATATGTGAGTCATTATGTAATGTACTAGGGTAATGGCTGGTAACGATAGTACATAGGGTCTTATATATATATATATGTGAGTCATTATGTAATGTACTGGGGCAATTGCTGGTAACTATAGTACATAGGGTCTTATATATATATATATATGAGTCATTATGTAATGTACTGGCGCAATTGCTGGTAACGATAGTACATAGGGTCTTATATATATGTGAGTCATTATTTAATGTACTGGGGTAATGGCTGGTAACGATAGTACATAGGGTCTTATATATATGTGAGTCATTATGTAATGTACTGGGGCAATTGTTGGTAACGATAGTACATAGGGTCTAATACATATGTGAGTCATTATGTAATGTACTGGGGCAATTGCTGGTAACGATAGTACATAGGGTCTTATATATATATATATGTGAGTCATTATCTAATGTACTGGGGCAATTGCTGGTAACGATAGTACATAGGGTCTTATATATATATATGTGAGTCATTATGTAATGTACTGGGGCAATTGCTGGTAACGATAGTACATAGGGTCTTATATATATATATGTGGGTCATTATGTAATGTACTAGGGTAATGGCTGGTAACGATAGTACATAGGGTCTTATATATATATGTGTGTGTCATTATGTAATGTACTAGGGTAATTGCTGGTAACGATAGTACATAGGGTCTTATATATATGTGAGTCATTATTTAATGTACTGGGGTAATGGCTGGTAACGATAGTACATAGGGTCTTATATATATATATGTGAGTCATTATGTAATGTACTGGGGCAATTGCTGGTAACGATAGTACATAGGGTCTTATATATATATATATATCTGAGTCATTATCTAATGTACTGGGGGAATTGCTGGTAACGATAGTACATAGGGTCTTATATATATGTGTGTGTGTCATTATGTAATGTACTAGGGTAATTGCTGGTAACGATAGTAGATAGGGTCTTATATATATATATGTGAGTCATTATGTAATGTACTGGGGCAATTGCTGGTAACGATAGTACATAGGGTCTTATATATATATATGTGAGTCATTATGTAATGTACTGGGGGTAATTGCTGGTAACGATAGTACATAGGGTCTTATATATATATATGTGAGTCATTATGTAATGTACTGGGGGTAATTGCTGGTAACGATAGTACATAGGGTCTTATATATATATATATGTGAGTCATTATGTAATGTACTGGGGCAATTGCTGTTAACGATAGTACATAGGGTCTTATATATATATATGTGAGTGATTATGTAATGTACTAGGGTAATGGCTGGTAACGATAGTACATAGGGTCTTATATATATGTGAGTCATTATTTAATGTACTGGGGTAATGGCTGGTAACGATAGTACATAGGGTCTTATATATATATATGTGAGTCATTATGTAATGTACTGGGGCAATTGTTGGTAATGATAGTACATAGGGTCTTATGTATATGTGTCATTATGTAATGTACTAGGGTAATGGCTGGTAACGATAGTACATAGGGTCTTATATATATATGTGAGTCATTATGTAATGTACTAGGGTAATGGCTGGTAACGATAGTACATAGGGTCTTATATATATGTGAGTCATTATTTAATGTACTGGGGTAATGGCTGGTAACGATAGTACATAGGGTCTTATATATATATATGTGAGTCATTATGTAATGTACTGGGGCAATTGTTGGTAACGATAGTACATAGGGTCTTATGTATATGTGTCATTATGTAATGTACTAGGGTAATGGCTGGTAACGATAGTACATAGGGTCTTATATATATGTATGTGAGTCATTATCTAATGTACTGGGGTAATTGTTGGTAACGATAGTACATAGGGTCTTATATATATGTGAGTCATTATGTAATGTACTAGGGCAATTGCTGGTAACGATAGTACATAGGGTCTTATATATATGTATGTGAGTCATTATATAATGTACTGGGGTAATTGCTGGTAACGATAGTACATAGGGTCTTATATATATGTGAGTCATTAGTAATGTACTAGGGTGTACTAGCTCAATTGCTGGTAACGATAGTACATAGAGTTTTATATATATGTGAGTCATTATGTAATGTACTGGGGCAATTGCTGGTAACGATAGTACATAGGGTCTTATATATATGTGAGTCATTATGTAATGTACTGGGGGTAATTGCTGGTAACGATAGTACATAGGGTCTTATATATATATATATATATATGTGAGTCATTATGTAATGTACTGGGGCAATTGCTGGTAACGATAGTACATAGTGTCTTATATATATGTGAGTCATTATGTAATGTACTGGGGTAATTGCTGGTAACGATAGTACATAGGGTCTTATATATATATATGTGAGTCATTATGTAATGTACTGGGGGTAATTGCTGGTAACGATAGTACATAGGGTCTTATATATATATATGTGAGTCATTATGTAATGTACTGGGGGTAATTGCTGGTAACGATAGTACATAGGGTCTTATATATATATATATGTGAGTCATTATGTAATGTACTGGGGCAATTGCTGTTAACGATAGTACATAGGGTCTTATATATATATATGTGAGTCATTATGTAATGTACTAGTGTAATGGCTGGTAACGATAGTACATAGGGTCTTATATATATGTGAGTCATTATTTAATGTACTGGGGTAATGGCTGGTAACGATAGTACATAGGGTCTTATATATATATATGTGAGTCATTATGTAATGTACTGGGGCAATTGTTGGTAATGATAGTACATAGGGTCTTATGTATATGTGTCATTATGTAATGTACTAGGGTAATGGCTGGTAACGATAGTACATAGGGTCTTATATATATATGTGAGTCATTATGTAATGTACTAGGGTAATGGCTGGTAACGATAGTACATAGGGTCTTATATATATGTGAGTCATTATTTAATGTACTGGGGTAATGGCTGGTAACGATAGTACATAGGGTCTTATATATATATATGTGAGTCATTATGTAATGTACTGGGGCAATTGTTGGTAACGATAGTACATAGGGTCTTATGTATATGTGTCATTATGTAATGTACTAGGGTAATGGCTGGTAACGATAGTACATAGGGTCTTATATATATGTGAGTCATTATGTAATGTACTAGGGTAATGGCTGGTAACGATAGTACATAGGGTCTTATATATATATATATGTGAGTCATTATGTAATGTACTGGGGCAATTGCTGGTAACTATAGTACATAGGGTCTTATATATATATATATATGAGTCATTATGTAATGTACTGGCGCAATTGCTGGTAACGATAGTACATAGGGTCTTATATATATGTGAGTCATTATTTAATGTACTGGGGTAATGGCTGGTAACGATAGTACATAGGGTCTTATATATATGTGAGTCATTATGTAATGTACTGGGGCAATTGTTGGTAACGATAGTACATAGGGTCTAATACATATGTGAGTCATTATGTAATGTACTGGGGCAATTGCTGGTAACGATAGTACATAGGGTCTTATATATATATATATGTGAGTCATTATCTAATGTACTGGGGCAATTGCTGGTAACGATAGTACATAGGGTCTTATATATATATATGTGAGTCATTATGTAATGTACTGGGGCAATTGCTGGTAACGATAGTACATAGGGTCTTATATATATATATGTGGGTCATTATGTAATGTACTAGGGTAATGGCTGGTAACGATAGTACATAGGGTCTTATATATATATGTGTGTGTCATTATGTAATGTACTAGGGTAATTGCTGGTAACGATAGTACATAGGGTCTTATATATATGTGAGTCATTATTTAATGTACTGGGGTAATGGCTGGTAACGATAGTACATAGGGTCTTATATATATATATGTGAGTCATTATGTAATGTACTGGGGCAATTGCTGGTAACGATAGTACATAGGGTCTTATATATATATATATATCTGAGTCATTATCTAATGTACTGGGGGAATTGCTGGTAACGATAGTACATAGGGTCTTATATATATGTGTGTGTGTCATTATGTAATGTACTAGGGTAATTGCTGGTAACGATAGTAGATAGGGTCTTATATATATATATGTGAGTCATTATGTAATGTACTGGGGCAATTGCTGGTAACGATAGTACATAGGGTCTTATATATATATATGTGAGTCATTATGTAATGTACTGGGGGTAATTGCTGGTAACGATAGTACATAGGGTCTTATATATATATATGTGAGTCATTATGTAATGTACTGGGGGTAATTGCTGGTAACGATAGTACATAGGGTCTTATATATATATATATGTGAGTCATTATGTAATGTACTGGGGCAATTGCTGTTAACGATAGTACATAGGGTCTTATATATATATATGTGAGTGATTATGTAATGTACTAGGGTAATGGCTGGTAACGATAGTACATAGGGTCTTATATATATGTGAGTCATTATTTAATGTACTGGGGTAATGGCTGGTAACGATAGTACATAGGGTCTTATATATATATATGTGAGTCATTATGTAATGTACTGGGGCAATTGTTGGTAATGATAGTACATAGGGTCTTATGTATATGTGTCATTATGTAATGTACTAGGGTAATGGCTGGTAACGATAGTACATAGGGTCTTATATATATATGTGAGTCATTATGTAATGTACTAGGGTAATGGCTGGTAACGATAGTACATAGGGTCTTATATATATGTGAGTCATTATTTAATGTACTGGGGTAATGGCTGGTAACGATAGTACATAGGGTCTTATATATATATATGTGAGTCATTATGTAATGTACTGGGGCAATTGTTGGTAACGATAGTACATAGGGTCTTATGTATATGTGTCATTATGTAATGTACTAGGGTAATGGCTGGTAACGATAGTACATAGGGTCTTATATATATGTGAGTCATTATGTAATGTACTGGGGTAATGGCTGGTAACGATAGTACATAGGGTCTTATATATATATATATGTGAGTCATTATGTAATGTACTGGGGCAATTGCTGGTAACGATAGTACATAGGGTCTTATATATATATATATATGAGTCATTATGTAATGTACTGGCGCAATTGCTGGTAACGATAGTACATAGGGTCTTATATATATGTGAGTCATTATTTAATGTACTGGGGTAATGGCTGGTAACGATAGTACATAGGGTCTTATATATATGTGAGTCATTATGTAATGTACTGGGGCAATTGTTGGTAACGATAGTACATAGGGTCTTATGTATATGTGTCATTATGTAATGTACTGGGGTAATGGCTGGTAACGATAGTACATAGGGTCTTGTATTTATATATGTGAGTCATTATGTAATGTACTGGGGCAATTGTTGGTAACGATAGTACATAGGGTCTAATACATATGTGAGTCATTATGTAATGTACTGGGGCAATTGCTGGTAACGATAGTACATAGGGTCTTATATATATATATATGTGAGTCATTATCTAATGTACTGGGGCAATTGCTGGTAACGATAGTACATAGGGTCTTATATATATATATGTGAGTCATTATGTAATGTACTGGGGCAATTGCTGGTAACGATAGTACATAGGGTCTTATATATATATATGTGAGTCATTATGTAATGTACTAGGGTAATGGCTGGTAACGATAGTACATAGGGTCTTATATATATATGTGTGTGTCATTATGTAATGTACTAGGGTAATTGCTGGTAACGATAGTACATAGGGTCTTATATATATATATGTGAGTCATTATGTAATGTACTGGGGCAATTGCTGGTAACGATAGTACATAGGGTCTTATATATATATATATGTGAGTCATTATCTAATGTACTGGGGGAATTGCTGGTAACGATAGTACTTAGGGTCTTATATATATGTGTGTGTGTCATTATGTAATGTACTAGGGTAATTGCTGGTAACGATAGTAGATAGGGTCTTATATATATATATGTGAGTCATTATGTAATGTACTGGGGCAATTGCTGGTAACGATAGTACATAGGGTCTTATATATATATATGTGAGTCATTATGTAATGTACTGGGGGTAATTGCTGGTAACGATAGTACATAGGGTCTTATATATATATATGTGAGTCATTATGTAATGTACTAGGGTAATGGCTGGTAACGATAGTACATAGGGTCTTATATATATGTGTGAGTCATTATGTAATGTACTGGGGTAATGGCTGGTAACGATAGTACATAGGGTCTTATATATATATATGTGAGTCATTATTTAATGTACTGGGGTAATGGCTGGTAACGATAGTACATAGGGTCTTATATATATATATGTGAGTCATTATGTAATGTACTGGGGCAATTGTTGGTAACGATAGTACATAGGGTCTTATGTATATGTGTCATTATGTAATGTACTAGGGTAATGGCTGGTAACGATAGTACATAGGGTCTTATATATATATGTGAGTCATTATGTAATGTACTAGGGTAATGGCTGGTAACGATAGTACATAGGGTCTTATATATATGTGAGTCATTATTTAATGTACTGGGGTAATGGCTGGTAACGATAGTACATAGGGTCTTATATATATATATGTGAGTCATTATGTAATGTACTGGGGCAATTGTTGGTAACGATGGTACATAGGGTCTTATGTATATGTGTCATTATGTAATGTACTAGGGTAATGGCTGGTAACGATAGTACATAGGGTCTTATATATATGTGAGTCATTATGTAATGTACTAGGGTAATGGCTGGTAACGATAGTACATAGGGTCTTATATATATGTGAGTCATTATGTAATGTACTGGGGTAATGGCTGGTAACGATAGTACATAGGGTCTTATATATATATATGTGAGTCATTATGTAATGTACTGGGGCAATTGTTGGTAACGATAGTACATAGGGTCTTATACATATGTGAGTCATTATGTAATGTACTGGGGCAATTGCTGGTAACGATAGTACATAGGGTCTTATATATATATATGTGAGTCATTATGTAATGTACTGGGGCAATTGCTGGTAACGATAGTACATAGGGTCTTATATATATATATATATATGTGTGAGTCATTATCTAATGTACTGGGGCAATTGCTGGTAACGATAGTACATAGTGTCTTATATATATATGTGAGTCATTATGTAATGTACTAGGGTAATTGCTGGTAACGATAGTACATAGGGTCTTAAATATATATATGTGTGTCATTATGTAATGTACTAGGGTAATTGCTGGTAACGATAGTACATAGGGTCTTATATATATGTGAGTCATTATGTAATGTACTGGGGCAATTGCTGGTAACGATAGTACATAGGGTCTTATATATATATATATGTGAGTCATTATGTAATGTACTGGGGCAATTGCTGGTAACGATAGTACATAGGGTCTTATATATATGTGAGTCATTTTGTAATGTACTGGGGGTAATTGCTGGTAACGATAGTACATAGGGTCTTACATATATGTGTCATTATGTAATGTACTGGGGCAATTGTTGGTAACGATAGTACACAGGGTCTTATACATATGTGAGTCATTATGTAATGTACTGGGGCAATTGCTGGTAACGATAGTACATAGGGTCTTATATATATGTGAGTCATTATGTAATGTACTAGGGTAATGGCTGGTAACGATAGCACATAGGGTCTTATATATATGTGAGTCATTATGTAATGTACTGGGGCAATTGTTGGTAACGATAGTACATAGGGTCTTATATATATGTGGGTCATTATGTAATGTACTGGGGTAATTGCTGGTAACGATAGTACATAGGGTCTTATATATATATATGTGAGTCATTAAGTAATGTACTGGGGGTAATTGCTGGTAACGATAGTACATAGGGTCTTATATATATATATATGTGAGTCATTATGTAATGTACTGGGCAATTGATGGTAACGATAGTACATAGGGTCTTATATATATATGTGAGTCATTATGTAATGTACTAGGGTAATGGCTGGTAACGATAGTACATAGGGTCTTATATATATGTGAGTCATTATTTAATGTACTTGGGTAATGGCTGGTAACGATAGTACATAGGGTCTTATATATATATATGTGAGTCATGATGTAATATACTGGGGTAATTGTTGGTAACAATAGTACATAGGGTCTTATATATATATATATGTGAGTCATTATGTAATGTACTGGGGCAATTGCTGGTAACGATAGTACATAGGGTCTTATATATATATATATGAGTCATTATGTAATGTACTGGGGCAATTGCTGGTAACGATAGTACATAGGGTCTTATATATATGTGAGTCATTATTTAATGTACTGGGGTAATGGCTGGTAACGATAGTACATAGGGTCTTATATATATATGTGTGAGTCATTATGTAATGTACTGGGGCAATTGTTGGTAACGATAGTACATAGGGTCTTATGTATATGTGTCATTATGTAATGTACTAGGGTAATGGCTGGTAACGATAGTACATAGGGTCTTATATATATGTGAGTCATTATGTAATGTACTAGGGTAATGGCTGGTAACGATAGTACATAGGGTCTTATATATATGTGAGTCATTATTTAATGTACTGGGGTAATGGCTGGTAACGATAGTACATAGGGTCTTATATATATATGTGAGTCATTATGTAATGTACTGGGGCAATTGTTGGTAACGATAGTACATAGGGTCTTATGTATATGTGTCATTATGTAATGTACTAGTGTAATGGCTGGTAACGATAGTACATAGGGTCTTATATATATGTGAGTCATTATGTAATGTACTAGGGTAATGGCTGGTAACGATAGTACATAGGGTCTTATATATAGGTGAGTCATTATGTAATGTACTGGGGTAATGGCTGGTAACGATAGTACATAGGGTCTTATATATATATATGTGAGTCATGATGTAATGTACTGGGGTAATTGTTGGTAACATTAGTACATAGGGTCTTATATATATATATATGTGAGTCATTATGTAATATACTGGGGCAATTGCTGGTAACGATAGTACATAGGGTCTTATATATATATATATATGAGTCATTACGTAATGTACTGGGGCAATTGCTGGTAACGATAGTACATAGGGTCTTATATATATGTGAGTCATTATTTAATGTACTGGGGTAATGGCTGGTAACGATAGTACATAGGGTCTTATATATATATATGTGAGTCATTATGTAATGTACTGGGGCAATTGTTGGTAACGATAGTACATAGGGTCTTATGTATATGTGTCATTATGTAATGTACTAGGGTAATGGCTGGTAACGATAGTAGATTGGGTCTTATATATATGTGAGTCATTATGTAATGTACTAGGGTAATGGCTGGTAACGATAGTACATAGGGTCTTATATATATGTGAGTCATTATTTAATGTACTGGGGTAATGGCTGGTAACGATAGTACATAGGGTCTTATATATAGATATGTGAGTCATTATGTAATGTACTGGGGCAATTGTTGGTAACGATAGTACATAGGGTCTTATATATATGTGAGTCATTATGTAACGTACTGGGGCAATTGTTGGTAACGATAGTACATAGGGTCTTATATATATGTGAGTCATTATGCAATGTACTGGGGCAATTGTTGGTAACGATAGTACATAGCGTCTTATGTATATATATGTGTGTCATTATGTAATGTACTGGGGCAATTGCTGGTAACGATAGTACATAGGGTCTTATATATATGTGAGTCATTATGTAATGTACTGGGGTAATTGTTGGTAACGATAGTACATAGGGTCTTATATATATGTATGTGAGTCATTATCTAATGTACTGGGGTAATTGTTGGTAACGATAGTACATAGGGTCTTATATATATGTGAGTCATTATGTAACGTACTAGGGCAATTGCTGGTAACGATAGTACATAGAGTCTTATATATATGTATGTGAGTCATTATCTAATGTACTGGGGTAATTGCTGGTAACGATAGTAACTAGGGTCTTATATATATGTGAGTCATTAGTAATGTACTAGGGTGTACTAGGTCAATTGCTGGTAACGATAGTACATAGAGTCTTATATATATGTGAGTCATTATGTAATGTACTGGGGCAATTGCTGGTAACGATAGTACATAGGGTCTTATGTATATATATGTGAGTCATTATGTAATGTACTGGGGCAATTGCTGGTAACGATAGTACATAGGGTCTTATATATATGTGAGTCATTATGTAACGTACTGGGGTAATTGCTGGTAACGTTAGTACATAGGGTCTTATATATATATATGTGAGTCATTATGTAATGTACTGGGGGTAATTGCTGGTAACGATAGTACATAGGGTCTTATATATATATATATATGTGAGTCATTATGTAATGTACTGGGGCCATTGCTGGTAACGATAGTACATAGGGTCTTATATATATGTGAGTCATTATGTAATGTACTAGGGTAATGGCTGGTAACGATAGTACATAGGGTCTTATATATATGTGAGTCATTATGTAATGTACTGGGGCAATTGTTGGTAACGATAGTACATAGGGTCTTATGTATATGTGTCATTATGTAATGTACTAGGGTAATGGCTGGTAACGATAGTACATAGGGTCTTATATATATATATATGTGAGTCATGATGTAATGTACTGGGGTAATTGTTGGTAACAATAGTACATAGGGTCTTATATATATACATATGTGAGTCATTATGTAATGTACTGGGGCAATTGCTGGTAACGATAGTACATAGGGTCTTATATATATGTGAGTCATTATTTAATGTACTGGGGTAATGGCTGGTAACGATAGTACATAGGGTCTTATATATATATATGCGAGTCATTATGTAATGTACTGGGGCAATTGTTGGTAACGATAGTACATAGGGTCTTATGTATATGTGTCATTATGTAATGTACTAGGGTAATGGCTGGTAACGATAGTACATAGGGTCTTATATATATGTGAGTCATTATGTAATGTACTAGGGTAATGGCTGGTAACGATAGTACATTGGGTCTTATATATATGTGAGTCATTATGTAATGTACTGGGGTAATGGCTGGTAACGATAGTACATAGGGTCTTATATATATATATGTGAGTCATGATGTAATGTACTGGGGTAATTGCTGGTAACGATAGTACATAGGGTCTTATATATATATATGTGAGTTATTATGTAACGTACTGGGGCAATTGCTGGTAACGATAGTACATAGGGGTTTATATATATATATATGAGTCATTATATAATGTACTGGGGCAATTGCTGGTAACGATAGTACATAGGGTCTTATATATATATATGTGAGTCATTATGTAATGTACTGGGGCAATTGTTGGTAACGATAGTACATAGGGTCTTATATATATGTGAGTCATTATGTAATGTACTGGGGCAATTGTTGGTAACGATAGTACATAGGGTCTTATATATATGTGGGTCATTATGTAATGTACTGGGGTAATTGCTGGTAACGATAGTACATAGGGTCTTATATATATATATGTGAGTCATTATGTAATGTACTGGGGGTAATTGCTGGTAACGATAGTACATAGGGTCTTATATATATATATATGTGAGTCATTATGTAATGTACTGGGGCAATTGCTGGTAACGATAGTACATAGGGTCTTATATATATGTGAGTCATTATTTAATGTACTGGGGTAATGGCTGGTAACGATAGTACATAGGGTCTTATATATATGTGAGTCATTATCTAATGTACTGGGGTAATGGCTGGTAACGATAGTACATAGGGTGTTATATATATATATGAGTCATTATGTAATGTACTGGGGCAATTGTTGGTAACGATAGTACATAGGGTCTTATGTATATGTGTCATTATGTAATGTACTAGGGTAATGGCTGGTAACGATAGTACATAGGGTCTTATATATATATGTGAGTCATTATGTAGTGTACTGGGGCAATTGTTGGTAACGATAGTACATAGGGTCTTATGTATATGTGTCATTATGTAATGTACTAGGGTAATGGCTGGTAACGATAGTACATAGGGTCTTATATATATGTGAGTCATTATTTAATGTACTGGGGTAATGGCTGGTAACGATAGTACATAGGGTCTTATATATATATATATGTGAGTCATTATGTAATGTACTGGGGCAATTGTTGGTAACGATAGTACATAGGGTCTTATATATAGGTGAGTCATGATGTAATGTACTGGGGTAATTGTTGGTAACAATAGTACATAGGGTCTTATATATATATATATGTGAGTCATTATGTAATGTACTGGGGCAATTGCTGGTAACGATAGTACATAGGGTCTTATATATATATATATATGAGTCATTACGTAATGTACTGGGGCAATTGCTGGTAACGATAGTACATAGGGTCTTATATATATGTGAGTCATTATTTAATGTACTGGGGTAATGGCTGGTAACGATAGTACATAGGGTCTTATATATATATATGTGAGTCATTATGTAATGTACTGGGGCAATTGTTGGTAACGATAGTACATAGGGTCTTATGTATATGTGTCATTATGTAATGTACTAGGGTAATGGCTGGTAACGATAGTACATAGGGTCTTATATATATGTGAGTCATTATTTAATGTACTGGGGTAATGGCTGGTAACGATAGTATATAGGGTCTTATATATAGATATGTGAGTCATTATGTAATGTACTGGGGCAATTGTTGGTAACGATAGTACATAGGGTCTTATATATAGATATGTGAGTCATTATGTAATGTACTGGGGCAATTGTTGGTAACGATAGTACATAGGGTCTTATATATATATATATATATGAGTCATTATGTAATGTGCTGGGGCAATTGTTAGCCTTTTGCCAAAAGTAGAAACTATTATTTTGATACAGTATAATGCACATTTAATGCCGTGCATTAAACATACACACATCAGACCTGCCAATCTCTAAAAAGCGAAACGGGGAGTACCATGAAATAAAGTGCTACAAAACAGGGAGAAATATGGCAAAATGGGGGAGAATTTACATAATGAAAGCTATACCCATTTTCATAAGAGGAGACATCTTTCATCCACCCCTAAGTGTGTGAGAGATCTCCCAGTCTGGCGAGGAGCGTTGACACTTCTTCTTCTTCTTCTTCTTCTTCTTCTTCTTCTTCTTCTTCTTCTTCTTCTTCTTCTTCTTCTTCTTCTTCTTCTTCTTCTTCTTCTTTTTCTTCTTCTTCTTCTTCTTCTTACCGGATGCCTCGTCCTCCACAGCCAAATATGTTATTCTTAATTTAAGTTAATAATTGCTACAATTTCCAAAATAAACTCGTTATATCTTTATTCAACAAATTTCAATTAAATTATATAATATTTGCAATATTTTAAAATAACAAATATAAATGAAAAGGGAGGAAGGGAGAGCGTCTATATAGGCGGTGTACCCCGCGGACATTGTGGCGAAATCATTATCACAACACTCGTTGCATCAGCCACTCTACCTCACGGGGCTCCTTTTTCAAGTGGAATGTACTCTTCACAATTTTCCGGAGGAAAACGGCATTTCAGAGAGCGAAGACAACTACTGTGTGTGCGTGCGCGCACGAACGAACCTGTGTGTATGCGTGCGTGCGTGCGTGTGCGGTATTTAATTCCGAAAGCATATATTTTTATTAACAAGCGTGATATCGCTTGTACAGTTATTAAATCTACTAAAAAAGGGAGATAACCTTTGATTTGTGCTGGAAGGTGTTCGTATTAGAGAGTCCATTATGGTGGATTGGCAGTATCGGTAGAGGGTCGGACGCATGCTGTGCAGCAAAGAGTAACGGCCCTTTATGGTCTGAGTTCAAATCTCGCCGAGGTTAACTTTGCCTTTCATCCTTACGGGGTCGATAAAATAAAGTACCAGTAATACACTGTGATAATTGCTGGCCTTGTGCCAAAATTAGAAACAATTATTAGAAAAGATCGTTGGGCGTTGGATTGGCAGAATCGGTAGAGCGTCTTTATGTTCTGAGTTCAAATCCCACCGAGGTTAGCTTTGCCTTTCATCTTTACATGGTCGATAAAATAAAGTACCAGAAAGGCACTGGGGTAGATTTAATCGACTTTACCCTCCCCTTCAAATTGCTGGCCTTGTGCCTAAAGTCGAAACAATTATTAGAAGTGATGTCTAACAAGGCCTCTCTGTTCGTATTTAATTCGATATCACCGTTCCTTCCAATGACTCCTTTTCACGTCAAGTAGGCAGTGCCAACGTGAATTGAAGTCTCCTATTAGGATATATGACTTAGTCTTAACTACATCTAATATTACAGTGACTTCATCAAAGAAGGATCTGTATTCTGCCTCTCTGTTTAGTGCATAAACTTGCACCACCCACAGCGTCCTTTCTTTTAGTCTAAGCTTCAAGAGACAAATCTACCTTTCCAATGGGATCCAGTCCATCTATAACACAACAGTCGGTGACTTGTGTGTATCACCACTCCCGTATATGCTGCCATTCAGATTCTACCTGCTTGTTAAAATTTGAGCAATTAACTGGCTAGAAAAGCATAGTATAAGGAGTGTCAGTGCCAGAGTTCAATAGATCAAGTTATCGTGGCACCAATTGAAGTTAATGTCCATCCTATGGGCTTCCAAACACTTTCCATCTACCCAATTTCACTCACAAACCATGATTTGCTCAGGCGCTATTGTAAATGACCCTTGCCCAAGATGACACGCAGTGGGATTGAACCTGGAATCTAATGGCGAGTAGTGAACTTTTTAACCATTCACCCATGCTGCATTTACTACTGTTCTCAGCACAGAGGCATCCCTGAAATCTGAGACCTGACAAATATTCATAAATTTATGCATGCATTTTAGAAGAAGTTTCAATAGACAGAAGGCACATATCCCTCATTCAGATTTTAATATTTTTCCATACCAGGGCTGGGAGAGAGAGGGAGAGAGAGAGAGAGAGAGAGAGAGAGAGAGAGAGAGAGAGAGAGAGAGAGAGAAAGAAAATGAAAAAAGAAGGAAAAAAAGAAAGAATTATTAAAATCTTTTGTCTTAGGATTTCGGAGTGGTCTCCCTTGAGGGTGGGACGCCATGCTTTGTAACATAGAGTTACGTCCCTTTTCAGTCTGAGTTCAAATCCTGCCGAGGTTAACTTTGCCTTTCATCCTTACGGGGTCGATAAAATAAAGTACCAGTAATGCACTGGGATAATTGCTGGCCTTGTGCCAAAAAGTAGAAACAATTTTATGTTGATCTTAACAGTTACAATAATATGTCACGTGTATGTATATAATGTCAACCACTCGTTTAAGGCCACTTCCATCTCTAATCCCCCCCTCTTTGCAAGCAATCCCACTATTACCCCTTTCCCTTGCCCCCACACCACGTTCTCGCCTTCCCCACTTCCATTATTGCCTTCCCAGTCAGGCCAAACACGATGCAATGAACACCCTAGTGACGATATGTCGTAGCGCTGGTGTTTTTGTAAAATGCACCCAACACACACTGTAAAGGGGTAGTGCAGGCACCACAGTAAAATGCACCGAGCCTACTTTGTAATGTTGTAGTACTCGTGTCACAACAAAAGCACTCAGTCCGCCCTGTTAGGTGGTAGTGGAGGTGTCACGATAAAATACATACGATACACGCTGTGAAGTGGTTGGCGTTAGGATGGAAAATAAATACTAAACGGTGATAATGATATATATATATATACATATGTAAATGTATTTTTATGTATATGTTTATATATATATATATATATATATATATATATATATATATATATATATATATATATATATATACATATATTTAATTCTTATTTTTAATCTGGTTCATGTGTCAGTAATCAACATAAACTATATGGTTTCCCTTATGTAAACTATTAATTTATCAAAACGCAAATCCCCCAGATTGTATGATTGTTCACATATCCGGTAATCCTAGTACACATGACATACCAATCCCGGACTCCAAAAATTAAATAGTATCAATGCTATTTCTGTCACTATCGACGGCACGGGCTCACTATTTCCATTATAATTCAATCGGTGTATAGATATATTAAATCAATCCCTATTCTTTATTTTATTGTCATCTGAAGAATGAAATGCAGATTTGAACTCAGAACGCAAAGTGCTAATGCTAAAAAATGAAATTCTACAGAAGGCCCTCGTATAACCTTGGTCCGGCGACTGAAACCAGTAAAAAATAAATAACGTTCAATGAATTTTAATTTTTATACTATAATTTTGTAAATCACCACAAGGGAAATAACTCCTGTGTCATAAAATGAAAGTTATCTTTCTTGACCCACCTGTCAGTAAAATTGAATTATTGCCTCATTTGAAAGGCATTTTTTTTCTATTGCTTTCTTGATTTTAGTTTCAATTTTTATTGTCAGTAGTAAGTGTATCCACCACGGTTTTTACAACCTCTAAATCAACCGCTGTAGAGAATGCAAGAAAATATTTAGATGGGTAAAGATAGCTAGTATAATTGAGTATAGCCAGTATAATTGAGTTGTATGTCGTTGAATTCTGGTCAGGTATACCAGGAAACGTATACCAGCCGTGACAAACCTGTATTTTTCCTAGGCATATTTTCCGGCATGACAATAAAGGGTTAGTTAGTTCAAGCATTCTCTATGTTGGCTTAGTCTACTGTTGTATTTCCATTCTCATCAATAGTGTTTTATTAGTACTTAGACAAATCTATGACGGAGCCTCTGTGTAGTCCTTAGTTTCTTCTATTGTCGGATCCCCAAGCGAGACCAACGGAGCTCCTGAATGTTATCCAACGGCCATACTCGTGTTCTACTTCTGGGTCTCATACCGGTTAACTTTGCCCGTAAAATCTACCCACTGATTCTTTCCTGAGACATTCTAACTGCGTGTCCATAGTACCAGAGCAATGATTTCTCAAAGCGTAGAAGGAGCGACTCTACCTGGAGTTATGCACCCCATCAAATAATGTCACTACAAAGACCCTTGGAAGAACTCTATTTTGACTAATTTTATTCGTGATCAATTTCTTTGGCTCATTATCCAAAATTCTTGACCATTGGTAAGGATAGGCATGAACACCGAATTAAAGATAGCAAGTTTGGCTTTTACACCTACCTCTCTTCTTCTGATGACCGAATGCTAAAGCTGGCACATTACTGCACCAACGCCTGTAATTCTTGCATTTGATTCAGCCTCACTTGTGAAAACGGCCCTGAGATATTTGAACTTCTCCACCTATTTCAATATGACTCCACTCACATGCAGAGTGCACTGCATTTAATTTATTATTATTCAATTATGATAATCCTTGACTTATCGTTTAAAATGTATATATATGTATGTAAGTATATATATATATATGTATGTAAGTATATATATATATATATATATATATATATATATATATATATATATATATATATATATATATATATATATATATATATATATATATATATAGTAATAATAATAAATTTGAAGACTAAAATCCAAAGAGGGCTCGATAAGGATAAATATATATCAGTTTCAGAATATCCCGTTAAGGGTGAAAGCAGCGATTCTTTGCTTAAACTTTAATCTGTTATTTTAATAAATATATATATATATATATATATATATGTGTGTGTGTGTGTGTATGTATATATATATATATATATGTGTGTATGTGTGTGTATATATATATATATATATATATATAACGAAGGAAATGTGGTAAGGAACCAGGTGGACCATATATATATATATATACTATAAAGTATGCCCATAGAATAATTTTATATATATATATATATATATATATATATATATATATATATATATATATATATATATATATATATATATATATATATATATAAAATTAAGTATTGTATATGATTGAACAATATATATTGTAGTCAGTATATGTAGACAATTATAATTGACACAGAAACATATGTTAAAGCAAATAAATTCCTAATCTCCTTTCTCGCCGATGTTTATATTTGTCTTCGTACAATGCTCCCATATATTAATATACTCCGTGATCTCTTCTGGACCTATATACCATATTCCCCTGCTTGGATATTAATGGTACATGATTCAAAGGATACTGTCGAGTCAAACCCTCTGGTAACTAGTTTTTATTGTTTAAACATTCATTCCTGATATACATAAACAAAACCGTATCTACATTTCACACACACACACACACACACACACACACACACACACACACACACACACACACACACAATCACACACTTCTAACCGACCACATTAACAACAAGAGGTCAAATCCTATGTAGGTTTGGCGGAGGGCCGGTTTAAAGAACACTTCCTAAATCATCTGTCGATATTTAGACACCCGGACAAACAATCGTCACGAGGCTCGCAAGCCACATATGGTCCCTCAACGACGTAGACTTGGAAAGTAAGTTATAACCAAGTCTAAGCCATACGGAAATGGGAATCCGTCTTGTGGGCTGTGAATTGAAGAAATAATCAATATCTTGAGGGGATTGCGTAATACCGCTTGTCTAAACACAAGATCCGAGTTCTACTCACGTTGCCCCCACGATTCGAAACGTCTATTACGTAATTGTAAAGCCCCAGACTGATTATCGGACGTAACACCTCTAGACCGAATATCATGTATAGTTTATTGTATTCTGATCTTTCGCAGTCACCTCCCATATCGATCTAACGTGAGTTAACTCCTCTTTGAGAAGAACTTCTGCGCATGTCTATTCGTGTAATCGTTTTCCTTTTCCGTATTATCTCATTTAAACCAAACTGATGATCCGTCTGAGGTGAAACAAATTGTTCTCGGAAATGGTGAATTAACTGTTGTGGAACTACCTCTACCAGACTCGTCCCATATGCTGCGGATATAAACCACCAGTGTTCTGCCACTATATATATATATGCGAATATATATATATTTATATATATTCTCGGCTCCATACGTGCGCTAATTTTTAGTACCATAAAACCGGCTGCTATTTTTAGCGGCACGAGTATGGAACGTGCTAGGCGCTGCGACACATGTGCGTTCAACAACACATTTCTCTCAGTCTTCTTAAGTATTTTGAAGTGAAACTTACCAATTTCTGGATACCTGCAGAAGAGCACAGGAATAGGAACTTTCACTTAATTGTTGCGAAACAAATTTAAAATTTAAAATTTGTCCAGGTATCACGGCTATTGCCAATATAGGCTTGTTTTTATTGATTTATTATTTTAAATCGAGACAGGCAAACTGTATTATTTTAATTAATATTTTTCAATCTAGCTAACTTGGTCATTTGCAATGCAAACACATGTATACTTGTATCAGTGTTTATCCCTATCATATATTCATTTGTATATATATATATATATATATATATATATATATATATATATATATATATATATATATACACACACACATATATATTTATATGTATTTATTATAGGTTTTTCATTTATATATAATGGGGAGACAAAGAAAATCCCAAAGTCTGAAGAATTATCGATTCCAAAATCAAACCCGATCAGCCGAGCAAAGTGTTGGCAAATGGCCTCACACATCAATGTTCAGCTCGTGTCCGCCTCGATTCGTCATTGACTGAATTGTGATTTTGTTACCACGCTGCGCCTTTGTCACGCGGCCCCATCGGACAGCTTTGGTTTCCTCGTTTCTCAGAGCACGCACCGTAGCTCTGACAATGCACCCTTCATGTTTCGTATTAAAAAAATGGTCTAATGCCATTCTCGCCGCTAGCACATCAGTTACAATGCCATTACAAATGGCTTCGTCTAATTAAGCTACCAGCTTCCCTTCTTTTCTATTTTCTCTAACGCTACTTCGAAATTATTCTAATCTCTCATTTGAGAGCCTCCCACCACCTATTGTTGACGACTACGCCTGTCAAAATTTACTTAACTAAATTGTTGACCCGGTCCCTGTAAGCCTTACGTTCTGGAAACGACCAGGTCCTAACCTACGTGTCTTATCTAGATCGATCATTCACATCACCATCTTGTGATCTGAATAGGCGTCCGTTTTAAAACGTGGACAGCCTACACTATTCCTATCTATTGTCCTAAAGAGAATCCTGTTTATATACGATGTAGATGACCTTATACGGTTGGTCCAGGTCCACACTGGCATATTAGGAAAATGTAGACGGAACCTGTCAGGCAGTTGGAACTGGCTGATCAGGTACGTGAGGCTTTTTCAACCCCCGCTCATATCAGCTACTCCTATACAATCCCAGCGTGCGTGTAAGATGCCGCCCAGACTCCCGCTTACAGTAAAGGGTGAGAAGTTCCCAGAAAGGCTTCCCGTCGAGCCGTCCGTCCCCGGTAGGAGCATAGACGGCCACCAGTCTAAAGGCACCTCTTTCGCTATTTTTCACGCTCAGGACTACCAACTTACCGTCCAGGTCCCGGAAAATCGACCTTACCTCGAGGCCTTTCCTAAACAGCATTTCCTCCCTTCCCTTCCCTGCTGACTAACAGATGCTAAGATCTGATAGACGTTGAAAATAGGGGCTAGTGCACGTGCGTCGGAAATCCTGGTCGCGCTGATGGCAATCATATCCATATCTATAGACGTTAAGTAGGCGACCCCGTTTCCAGGACGATCCCATGCCACGAACATTTATGTGCCCTACTCTTAGGATCGCCAAGGTGGCAGGCTAAGAGAGAGAAAGAGGGAGAGGGAGAGAGAGAGAGAGAGGGGGAGAAAGAGAGAGAGAGAGGAAAGCTTTAATTACCTCCCGGAGTTTTGTGGAGGTCGGGTGGTTCGATCTTCAAGGTTGGTGGAGTTTCCATTGGGAACCCCTTCAAAACCCTACTCGAGGCTTTCACATTAGGGGTCCCCACTTCGCCGGGAAAGCTCTCTCTGATGTTTTTATAACGTTTTATTGGCTTCCGCATCATCCGCAGTGTTTGGGGCACTTCGAAGGTGCAGGTGCCAAAAATCTCTCTCTTTTTCTCACGAGATGTTTGTTGGCCCTTTTTAGTAACATGAAGTTTGGTGTGTCGGTGTTGTTGGCCGTTGTGGAGTTGGTGTTGTTGTGGGTGTGTCTGTGTTTTCTGTGGCCATGCTTTGTGTGCTTGTTGGTGTGTGTGGGGCTGAATTTTTATTTATTTTCTTTCTTTATATTTTTTGTAGCCTTTTGCCCCCCCCCCCCATCTTCACTCGAAGATATGGAGGATCTAATGTCTGGGGACTCTGTGTCAGAGGGGAGTGGGAGTGTGTTTACGGGGGTGTGAGATTTGCTCTGTGTGTGTGTGTTTGAAAGAGGGAGAGCTTGTTTGGGCGACTCCCTAGGTGATCTTAAAGGCCCCTTCTTGTGTTGTTGCTACTGCTATTGTTGTTGGTGCTGCTGTGCTTAGCTGTTGCTGCTGTTGGGTTTGGTGTTATAATTTGTCTCGGCACCGGTGTTGGCAGCAGTGGAGGTTTTCGACCGCTTACAGTGTTGAGCTGAGAGCAGAAAGCTCGCAAGTGAGTTGTTTCGCCACAAACGAAACAGTGCGGTCTTTTGCCCTCGGTCATGACTTGGTGAGCTGTCCCGTTTTGGAGATCTATGTGATCCGGGATTTTTCTTAGTTCTTCTGGTCTAATTTGGGGAAGTATCTCAAGGTTAACCCCGGACCAGTCCTCTCTGGCTGTTCAGGTTACCTCGATCGAGACAGCGTCTGTCCCCTCCACAATCACGTATTCCAGGAGCCACCACATAGTTAGCCCTGGTGGAATCCTGGGAATGCGGACTTTAACTGTTCTTTTTCCCATGTGGGACGGGTACATTATAGCTTTGCTGGTTTTGCAAGAGGTCATTGCGTGTTTCATAGCGAGGGCTTCTGACTTAAACAACACTGAGATAGCGCCGTATTGTCTGCCCTCACTATGTATTCAGTATCGTCTCGGATGCACCTCAGTGCACTCTTGATGTCTGCTTGGGGAGTGTTGGTTGCCTTTTTATCTCAGATGTCTCAGCATCTAAAGGCCAAAGTTCTCCTCTCCACTGCTCTATGGCCTCTGCCGGGACAGTTAAGTTGGCCCAGGTTTGCTCATGTTTGATGCAATTCAATGCCTGGGCCTACTTTTTTTCTTGTCAGACAAGTCCATGCTAAAGCATGGCCTTTTCTTGGCTGCTGCCGCAGCGAAAGAGCTTTTCTCTTTGTTGTTGTTGCTGTTGTTGTTATTGTTGTTGTTGGTGGTGGTGTTGTAGCTGGTGTTGTTGTTGTTCTTTTTGTTGTTGCTGTTTTTCTGGGGTGGGTGGGGGGGTGGGGGGGTCACCATGTGTAAAAAAAATTTGTTTTAAACAAAGTTCAAACATAAGGGCCAAAAGGCCCAAATAACATAGTTTCCCCTTCACAGGGCAAAGTCCAAGGGCTTATGTCCCTTTCACAACAACAGAAATTAACAATAAATGAATTATAACAGGTAAATAAAGAGACTTACCGGAATTTCAGAAAATAGTAGATTTTCTATATATATGATAAACACAACTACAAGGATATGGTCCGAACGTAGAAGAGCCCAACTCTCTCTGTCATCGCCTCCATCTCTCTCGCTCTCCCCATCTCTCTGTATGGTGAGCAAATGGAAACCCACAGCTTGGCCTCCCCACAACCCCGATGGACAGAATGGAGAAGGCGTTTCCCCAACAGAAAGGAGAAAGCGTAGTTGTAGATTACATGTGGCAACTTCTTGGCAAGGCTTTCATTGCAAATTGTGTAGCTGAAGTTTGTTGTTCCTTATTTTACAGAAAGAAATGTTCATGCTTTCAGTGGGGTTTTGGTTGTGACTGGGGTGGTCATAGTGATTGATGGCTGCTGTTAGTGGTGGTGGTGCTGTTGTTACTGGCTGTGGTGATATTATTGGTGTGTGTGGTGATGATGGTGCTGTTGTTACTGGCCGTGGTGATATTATTGCTGGTTGAGGTGATGATGGTGCTGTTGTTACTGGCCGTGGTGATATTATTGCTGGTTGTGGTGATGATGGTGCTGTTGTTACTGGCTGTGGTGATATTATTGGTGTGTGTGGTGATGATGGTGGTGTTGTTACTGGCCGTGGTGATATTATTGCTGGTTGAGGTGATGATGGTGGTGTTGTTACTGGCCGTGGTGATATTATTGGTGTGTGTGGTGATGATGGTGCTGTTGTTACTGGCCGTGGTGATATTATTGCTGGTTGTGGTGATGATGGTGCTGTTGTTACTGGCCGTGGTGATATTATTGCTGGTTGTGGTGATGATGGTGGTGTTGTTACTGGCTGTGGTGATATTATTGGTGGGTGTGGTGATGATGGTGGTGTTGTTACTGGCCGTGGTGATATTATTGCTGGTTGTGGTGATGATGGTGCTGTTGATACTGGCCGTGGTGATATTATTGCTGGTTGTGGTGATGATGGTGGTGTTGTTACTGGCCGTGGTGATATTATTGGTAGTTGTGGTGATGATGGTGGTGTTGTTACTGGCCGTGGTGATATTATTGCTGGTTGTGGTGATGATGGTGGTGTTGTTACTGGCTGTGGTGATATTATTGGTGGGTGTGGTGATGATGGTGGTGTTGTTACTGGCCGTGGTGATATTATTGCTGGTTGTGGTGATGATGGTGCTGTTGATACTGGCCGTGGTGATATTATTGCTGGTTGTGGTGATGATGGTGGTGTTGTTACTGGCTGTGGTGATATTATTGGTGGGTGTAGTGATATTATTGGTGGGTGTGGTGATATTATTGGTGGGTGTGGTGATGATGGTACTGTTGTTACTGACCGTGGTGATATTATTGCTGGTTGTGGTGATGATGGTGGTGTTGTTACTGGCCGTGGTGATATTATTGCTGGTTGTTGTGATGATGGTGCTGTTGATACAGGCCGTGGTGATATTAATGGTGGCTGTGGTGATGATGGTGGTGTTGTTACTGGCTGTGGTGATATTAATGGTGGGTGTGGTGATGATGGTGGTGTTGTTACGGGCCGTGGTGATATTATTGGTGGTTGTGGTGATGGTGGTGGTGTTGTTACTGACGGTGGTGATATTATTGGTGGGTGTGGTGATGATGGTGGTGTTGTTACTGGCCGTGGTGATATTATTGCTGGTTGTGGTGATGGTGGTGGTGTTGTTACTGACGGTGTGATATTATTGCTGGTTGTGGTGATGATGGTGGTGTTGTTACTGGCCGTGGTGATATTATTGCTGGTTGCGGTGATGATGGTGGTGTTGGTACTGGCCGTGGTGATATTATTGCTGGTTGTGGTGATGATGGTGGTGTTGTTACTGGCCGTGGTGATATTATTGCTGGTTGTGGTGATGATGGTGGTGTTGTTACTGGCGGTAGTTATATTATTGCTGGTTGTGGTGATGATGGTGCTGTTGTTACTGGCCGTGGTGATATTATTGGTGGTTGTGGTGATCGGGGTGGTGTTGTTACTGGCCGTGGTGATATTATTGCTGGATGTGGTGATGATGGTGGTGATGTTACTGGCCGTGGTGATATTATTGCTGGTTGTGGTGATGATGGTGCTGTTGTTACTGACCGTGGTGATATTATTGCTGGTTGTGGTGATGATGGTGGTGTTGTTACTGACGGTGGTGATATTATTGCTGGTTCTGGTGATGATGGTGCTGTTGATACTGGCCGTGGTGATATTATTGCTGGTTCTGGTGATGATGGTGCTGTTGTTACTGGCCGTGGTGATATTATTGCTGGTTCTGGTGATGATGGTGCTGTTGTTACTGGCCGTGGTGATATTATTGCTGGTTGTGGTGATGATGGTGCTGTTGTTACTGACAGTGGTGATATTATTGCTGGTTGTGGTGATGATGGTGGTGTTGTTACTGACGGTGGTGATATTATTGCTGGGTGTGGTGATGATGGTGCTGTTGTTACTGGCCGTGGTGATATTATTGCTGGCTGTGGTGATGATGGTGGTGTTGTTACTGGCCGTGGTTATATTATTGCTGGCTGTGGTGATGATGGTGGTGATGTTACTGGCTGTGGTGATATTATTGGTGGGTGTTTTTGATGATGGTGCTGTTGTTACTGGCCGTGGTGATATTATTGCTGGTTGTGGTGATGATGGTGCTGTTGTTACTGGCCGTGGTGATATTATTGCTGGTTGTGGTGATTATGGTGGTGTTGTTACTGGCCGTGGTGATATTATTGCTGGTTGTGGTGATGATGGTGGTGTTGTTACTGGCCGTGGTGATATTATTGCTGGCTGTGGTGATGATGGTGGTGATGTTACTGGCCGTGGTGATATTATTGCTGGTTGTGGTGATGATGGTGGTGTTGTTACTGGCCGTGGTGATATTATTGCTGGTTGTGGTGATGATGGTGGTGTTGTTACCGGCTGTGGTGATATTATTGCTGGTTGTGGTGATGATGGTGGTGTTGTTACTGACCGAGGTGATATTATTGGTGTGTGTGGTGATGATGGTGGTGTTGTTACTGGCCGTGGTGATATTATTGGTGTGTGTGGTGATGATGGTGGTGTTGTTACTGGCCGTGATGATATTATTGCTGGTTGTGGTGATGATGGTGGTGTTGTTACTGACCGAGGTGATATTATTGGTGTGTTGTGATGATGGTGGTGTTGTTACTGGCCGTGGTGATATTATTCCTGGTTGTGGTGATGATGGTGCTGTTGTTACTGGCCGTGGTGATATTATTGCTGGTTGTGGTGATGATGGTGCTGTTGTTACTGGCCGTGGTGATGTTATTGCTGGTTGAGGTGATGATGGTGGTGTTGTTACTGGCCGTGGTGATATTATTGGTGGGTGTGGTGATGATGGTGGTGTTGTTACTGGCCGTGGTGATATTATTGCTGGTTGTGGTGATGATGGTGGTGTTGTTACTGGCCGTGGTGATATTATTGCTGGTTGTGGTGATGATGGTGGTGTTGTTACTGGCCGTGGTGATGTTATTGCTGGTTGAGGTGATGATGGTGGTGTTGTTACTGGCCGTGGTGATATTATTGGTGGGTGTGGTGATGATGGTGGTGTTGTTACTGGCCGTGGTGATATTATTGCTGGTTGTGGTGATGATGGTGGTGTTGTTACTGGCCGTGGTGATATTATTGCTGGTTGTGGTGATGATGGTGGTGTTGTTACTGGCCGTGGTGATATTATTGCTGGTTGTGGTGATGATGGTGGTGTTGTTACTGGCCGTGGTGATATTATTGCTGGTTGTGGTGATGATGGTGCTGTTGTTACTGACGGTGGTGATATTATTGGTGGTTGTGGTGATGATGGTGGTGTTGTTACTGGCCGTGGTGATATTATTGGTGGTTGTGGTGATGATGGTGGGGTTGTTACTGGCCGTGGTGATATTATTGCTGGTTGTGGTGATGATGGTGGTGTTGTTACTGACCGAGGTGATATTATTGGTGTGTGTGGTGATGATGGTGGTGTTGTTACTGGCCGTGGTGATATTATTGCTGGTTGTGGTGATGATGGTGGTGTTGTTACTGGCCGTGGTGATATTATTGCTGGTTGTGGTGATGATGGTGGTGTTGTTACTGGCCGTGGTGATATTATTGCTGGTTGTGGTGATGATGGTGGTGTTGTTACCGGCTGTGGTGATATTATTGGTGGGTGTGGTGATGATGGCGCTGTTGTTACTGGCCGTGGTGATATTATTGCTGGTTGTGGTGATGATGGTGGTGTTGTTATTGGCCGTGGTGATATTATTGCTGGTTGTGGTGATGATGGTGCTGTTGTTACTGGCCGTGGTGATATTATTGCTGGTTGTGGTGATGATGGTGGTGTTGTTACTGGCCGTAGTGATATTATTGCTGGTTGTTGTGATGATGGTGGTGTTGTTAATGGCTATGGTGATATTATTGGTGAGTGTGGTGATGATGGTGGTGTTGTTACTGGCCGTGGTGATATTATTGCTGGTTGTTGTGATGATGGTGGTGTTGTTACGGGCTGTGGTGATATTAATGGTGGGTGTGGTGATGATGGTGGTGTTGTTACGGGCCGTGGTGATATTATTGGTGGTTGTGGTGATGGTGGTGGTGTTGTTACTGACGGTGGTGATATTATTGGTGGGTGTGGTGATGATGGTGGTGTTGTTACTGGCCGTGGTGATATTATTGCTGGTTGTGGTGATGATGGCGGTGTTGTTACTGACGGTGTGATATTATTGCTGGTTGTGATGATGATGGTGGTGTTGTTACTGGCCGTGGTGATATTATTGCTGGTTGCGGTGAGGATGGTGGTGTTGTTAATGACAGTGGTGATATTATTGCTGGTTGTGGTGAGGATGGTGGTGTTGTTACTGGCCGTGGTGATATTATTGGTGGTTGTGGTGATGATGGTGGTGTTGTTACTGGCTGTGGTGATATTATTGCTGGTTGTGGTGATGGTGGTGGTGTTGTTACTGACGGTGTGATATTATTGCTGGTTGTGGTGATGATGGTGGTGTTGTTACTGGCCGTGGTGATATTATTGGTGGTTGTGGTGATCGGGGTGGTGTTGTTACTGGCCGTGGTGATATTATTGCTGGTTGTGGTGATCGGGGTGGTGTTGTTACTGGCCGTGGTGATATTATTGCTGGATGTGGTGATGATGGTGGTGATGTTACTGGCCGTGCTGATATTATTGCTGGTTGTGGTGATGATGGTGGTGTTGTTACTGGCTGTGGTGATATTATTGGTGGTTGTGGTGATGATGGTGCTGTTGTTACTGGCCGTGGTGATATTATTGCTGGTTCTGGTGATGATGGTGCTGTTGTTACTGGCCGTGGTGATATTATTGCTGGTTGTGGTGATGATGGAGGTGTTGTTACTGGCCGTGGTGATATTATTGGTGGGTATGGTGATGATGGTGGTGTTGTTACTGGCCGAGGTGATATTATTGGTGTGTGTGGTGATGATGGTGGTGTTGTTACTGGCCGTGGTGATATTATTGCTGGTTGTGGTGATGATGGTGGTGTTGTTACTGGCTGTGGTGATATTATTGCTGGTTGTGGTGATGATGGTACTGTTGTTACTGACCGTGGTGATATTATTGCTGGTTGTGGTGATGATGGTGGTGTTGTTACTGCGGTGGTGATATTATTGCTGGGTGTGGTAATGATGGTGCTGTTGTTACTGGCCGTGGTGATATTATTGCTGGCTGTGGTGATGATGGTGGTGTTGTTACTGACGGTGGTGATATTATTGGTGGGTGTGGTGATGATGGTGGTGTTGTTACTGGCTGTGGTTATATTATTGGTGGGTGTGGTGATGATGGTGGTGTTGTTACTGGCCTGGTGATATTATTGCTGGGTGTGGTGATGATGCTGGTGTTGTTACTGGCCGTGGTGATATTATTGCTGGGTGTGTTGATGATGGTGGTGTTGTTACTGGCCGTGGTGATATTATTGCTGGTTGTGGTGATGATGGTGGTGTTGTTACTGGCTGTGGTGATATTATTGCTGGTTGTGGTGATGATGGTGGTGTTGTTACTGACGGTGGTGATATTATTGGTGGGTGTGGTGATGATGGTGGTTTGTGACTGGCCGTGGTGATATTATTGCTGGTTGTGGTGGTGATGCTGGTGTTGTTACTGGCCGTGGTGATATTATTGCTGGTTGTGGTGATGATGGTGGTGTTGTTACTGGCCGTGGTGATATTATTGGTGATTGTGGTGATGATGGTGGTGTTGTTACTGGCTGTGGTGATATTATTGCTGGTTGTGGTGATGATGGTGGTGTTGTTAGTGGCTGTGGTGGTATTATTGGTGGTTGTGGTGATGATGGTGCTGTTGTTACTGGCTGTGGTGATATTATTGCTGGTTGTGGTGATGATGGTGGTGTTGTTACTGGCTGTGGTGATACTATTGGTGGTTGTGGTGATGATGGTGGTGTTGTTACTGGCTGTGGTGATATTATTGCTGGTTGTGGTGATGATGGTGGTGTTGTTACTGGCCGTGGTGATATTATTGCTGGTTGTGGTGATGATGGTGGTGTTGTTACTGACGGTGGTGATATTATTGCTGGTTGTGGTGATGATGGTGCTGTTGTTACTGGCCGTGGTGATATTATTGCTGGTTGTGGTGATGATGGTGCTGTTGTTACTGGCCGTGGTGATATTATTGGTGGGTGTGGTGATATTATTGCTGGGTGTGGTGATGATGGTGCTGTTGTTACTGGCCGTGGTGATACTATTCGTGGTTGTGGTGATGATGGTGGTGTTGTTTCTGGCTGTGGTGATATTATTGGTGGTTGTGGTGATGATGGTGGTGTTGTTACTGGCCGAGGTGATATTATTGCTGGTTGTGGTGATGATGGTGCTGTTGTTACTGGCCGTGGTGATATTATTGGTGTGTGTGGTGATGATGGTGGTGTTGTTACTGGCCGTGGTGATATTATTGCTGGTTGTGGTGATGATGGTGGTGTTGTTACTGGCCGTGGTGATATTATTGGTGTGTGTGGTGATGATGGTGGTGTTGTTACTGGCCGTGGTGATATTATTGCTGGCTGTGGTGATGATGGTGGTGTTGTTACTGGCCATGGTGATATTATTGCTGGTTGTGGTGATGATGGTGGTGTTGTTACTGGCCGTGGTGATATTATTGCTGGCTGTGGTGATGATGGTGGTGTTGTTACTGGCCGTGGTGATATTATTGCTGGCTTGCTGTGATGATGGTGGTGTTGTTATTGGCCGTGGTGATATTATTGCTGGTTGTGGTGATGATGGTGGTGTTGTTACTGGCCGTGGTGATATTATTGCTGGCTGTGGTGATGATGGTGGTGTTGTTACTGGCCGTGGTGATATTATTGCTGGTTGTGGTGATGATGGTGCTGTTGTTACTGGCCGTGGTGATATTATTGCTGGCTGTGGTGATGATGGTGGTGTTGTTACTGGCCGTGGTGATATTATTGCTGGTTGTGGTGATGATGGTGCTGTTGTTACTGGCCGTGGTGATATTATTGCTGGCTGTGGTGATGATGGTGGTGTTGTTACTGGCCGTGGTGATATTATTGCTGGTTTTGGTGATGATGGTGGTGTTGTTACTGGCCGTGATGATATTATTGCTGGTTGTGGTGATGATGGTGGTGTTGTTACCGGCTGTGGTGATATTATTGGTGGGTGTGGTGATGAATGCGCTGTTGTTACTGGCCGTGGTGATATTATTGCTGGTTGTGGTGATGATGGTGGTGTTGTTATTGGCCGTGGTGATATTATTGCTGGTTGTGGTGATGATGGTGGTGTTGTTACTGACGGTGGTGATATTATTGCTGGTTGTGGTGATGATGGTGGTGTTGTTACTGGCCTGGTGATATTATTGCTGGGTGTGGTGATGATGGTGGTGTTGTTACTGGCCGTGGTGATATTATTGCTGGTTGTGGTGATGATGGTGCTGTTGTTACTGGCTGTGGTGATATTATTGCTGGTTGTGGTGATGATGGTGGTGTTGTTACTGACGGTGGTGATATTATTGCTGGTTGTGGTGATGATGGTGGTGTTGTTACTGGCCTGGTGATATTATTGCTGGGTGTGGTGATGATGGTGGTGTTGTTACTGGCCGTGGTGATATTATTGCTGGGTGTGTTGATGATGGTGGTGTTGTTAATGGCCGTGGTGATATTATTGCTGGTTGTGGTGATGATGGTGCTGTTGTTACTGGCTCTGGTGATATTATTGCTGGTTGTGGTGATGATGGTGGTGTTGTTACTGACGGTGGTGATATTATTGGTGGGTGTGGTGATGATGGTGGTGTTGTGACTGGCCGTGGTGATATTATTGCTGGTTGTGGTGGTGATGCTGCTGTTGTTACTGGCCGTGGTGATATTATTGGTGATTGTGGTGATGATGGTGGTGTTGTTACTGGCTGTGGTGATATTATTGCTGGTTGTGGTGATGATGGTGGTGTTGTTAGTGGCCGTGGTGATATTATTGGTGATTGTGGTGATGATGGTGGTGTTGTTACTGGCTGTGGTGATATTATTGCTGGTTGTGGTGATGATGGTGGTGTTGTTACTGGCCGTGGTGATATTATTGGTGATTGTGGTGATGATGGTGGTGTTGTTACTGGCTGTGGTGATATTATTGCTGGTTGTGGTGATGATGGTGGTGTTGTTACTGGCCGTGGTGATATTATTGCTGGTTGTGGTGATGATGGTGCTGTTGTTACTGGCTGTGGTGATATTATTGGTGGTTGTGGTGGTGATGGTGGTGTTGTTAGTGGCTGTGGTGGTATTATTGGTGGTTGTGGTGATGATGGTGGTGTTGTTACTGGCTGTGGTGATATTATTGCTGGTTGTGGTGATGATGGTGGTGTTGTTACTGGCTGTGGTGATATTATTGCTGGTTGTGGTGATGATGGTGGTGTTGTTACTGGCCGAGGTGATATTATTGGTGTGTGTGGTGATGATGGTGCTGTTGTTACTGGCCGTGGTGATATTATTGCTGGTTGAGGTGATGATGGTGGTGTTGTTACTGGCCGTGGTGATATTATTGCTGGCTGTGGTGATGATGGTGGTGTTGTTATTGGCCGTGGTGATATTATTGATGGTTGTGGTGATGATGGTGCTGTTGTTACTGGCCGTGGTGATATTATTGCTGGTTGTGGTGATGATGGTGGTGTTGTTACTGGCCGTGGTGATATTATTGCTGGTTGTGGTGATGATGGTGGTGTTGTTACTGGCCGTGATGATATTATTGCTGGTTGTGGTGATGATGGTGGTCTTGTTACCGGCTGTGGTGATATTATTGGTGGGTGTGGTGATGAATGCGCTGTTGTTACAGGCCGTGGTGATATTATTGCTGGTTGTGGTGATGATGGTGGTGTTGTTATTGGCCGTGGTGATATTATTGCTGGTTGTGGTGATGATGGTGCTGTTGTTACTGGCCGTGGTGATATTATTGCTGGTTGTGGTGATGATGGTGGTGTTGTTACTGGCCCTAGTGATATTATTGCTGGTTGTTGTGATGATGGTGGTGTTGTTATTGGCTGTGGTGATATTATTGGTGGGTGTGGTGATGATGGTGGTGTTGTTACTGGCCGTGGTGATATTATTGGTGGTTGTGGTGATGGTGGTGGTGTTGTTACTGACGGTGTGATATTATTGCTGGTTGTGGTGATGATGGTGGTGTTGTTAATGGCTGTGGTGATATTATTGGTGGGTGTGGTGATGATGGTGGTGTTGTTACTGGCCGTGGTGATATTATTGCTGGTTGTTGTGATGATGGTGGTGGTGTTACCGGCAGTGGTGATATTAATGGTGGGTGTGGTGATGATGGTGGTGTTTTTACGGGCCGTGGTGATATTATTGGTGATTGTGGTGATGGTGTTGGTGTTGTTACTGACGGTGGTGATATTATTGGTGGCTGTGGTGATGATGGTGGTGTTGTTACTGGCCGTGGTAATATTATTGGTGGTTGTGGTGATGGTGGTGGTGTTGTTACTGACGGTGTGATATTATTGCTGGTTGTGGTGATGATGGTGGTGTTGTTACTGGCCCTGGTGATATTATTGGTGGGTGTGGTGATGATGGTGGTGTTGTTACTGGCTGTGGTGATATTATTGGTGGTTGTGGTGATGGTGGTGGTGTTGTTACTGACGGTGTGATATTATTGCTGGTTGTGGTGATGATGGTGGTGTTGTTACTGGCCCTGGTGATATTATTGGTGGGTGTGGTGATGATGGTGGTGTTGTTACGGGCCGTGGTGATATTATTGCTGGTTGTGGTGACGATGGTGGTGTTGTTACTGGCCGTGGTGATATTATTGGTGGTTGTGGTGATGGTGGTGGTGTTGTTAGTGGCCGTGGTGATATTATTGCTGGTTGTGGTGATGATGGCGGTGTTGTTACTGGCCGTGGTGATATTATTGCTGGTTCTGGTGATGATGGTGCTGTTGTTACTGACGGTGGTGATATTATTGGTGGGTGTGGTGATGATGGTGGTGTTGTTACTGGCCCAGGTGATATTATTGCTGGGTGTGGTGATGATGGTGGTGTTGTTACTGGCCGTGGTGATATTATTGCTGGGTGTGTTGATGATGGTGGTGTTGTTACTGACGGTGGTGATATTATTGGTGGGTGTGGTGATGATGGTGGTGTTACTGGCCGTGGTGATATTATTGCTGGCTGTGGTGATGATGGTGGTGTTGTTACTGGCCGTGGTGATATTATTGGTGGTTGTGGTGATGATGGTGGTGTTGTTACTGGCCGTGGTGATATTATTGCTGGTTGTGGTGATGATGGTGGTGTTGTTACTGGCTGTGGTGATATTATTGCTGGTTGTGGTGATGATGGTGGTGTTGTTACTGGCCGTGGTGATATTATTGGTGGTTGTGGTGATGATGGTGGTGTTGTTACTGGCCGTGGTGATATTATTGGTGGTTGTGGTGATGATGGTGGTGTTGTTACTGGCTGTGGTGATATTATTGCTGGTTGTGGTGATGATGGTGGTGTTGTTACTGGCCGTGGTGATATTATTGGTGGTTGTGGTGATGATGGTGGTGTTGTTACTGGCCGTGGTGATATTATTGCTGCTTGTGGTGATGATGGTGGTGTTGTTACTGGCCGTGGTGATATTATTGGTGGTTGTGGTGATGATGGTGGTGTTGTTACTGGCTGTGGTGATATTATTGCTGGTTGTGGTGATGATGGTGGTGTTGTTACTGGCTGTGGTGATATTATTGCTGGTTGTGGTGATGATGGTGGTGTTGTTAGTGGATGTGGTGATATTATTGGTGTGTGTGGTGATGATGGTGCTGTTGTTACTGGCTGTGGTGATATTATTGGTGGTTGTGGTGGTGATGGTGGTGTTGTTACTGACGGTGGTGATATTATTGCTGGTTGTGGTGATGATGGTGGTATTGTTACTGGCTGTGGTGATACTATTGCTGGTTGTGGTGATGATGGTGGTGTTGTTACTGGCCGTGGTGATATTATTGCTGGTTGTGGTGATGATGGTGGTGTTGTTACTGACGGTGGTGATATTATTGCTGGTTGTGGTGATGATGGTGGTGTTGTTACTGGCCGTGGTGATATTATTGCTGGTTGTGGTGATGATGGTGGTGTTGTTACTGGCCGTGGTGATATTATTGCTGGTTGTGGTGATGATGATGGTGTTGTTACTGGCCGTGGTGATATTATTGGTGGTTGTGGTGATGATGGTGGGGTTGTTACTGGCCGAGGTGATATTATTGGTGTGTGTGGTGATGATGGTGGTGTTGTTACTGGCCGAGGTGATATTATTGGTGGCTGTGGTGATGATGGTGGTGTTGTTACTGGCTGTGGTGATATTATTGCTGGTTGTGGTGATGATGGTGGTGTTGCTACTGGCTGTGGTGTTATTATTGCTGGCTGTGGTGATGATGGTGGTGTTGTTACTGGCTGTGGTGATATTATTGCTGGCTGTGGTGATGATGGTGGTGATGTTACTGGCCGTGGTGATATTATTGCTGGTTGTGGTGATGATGGTGGTGTTGTTACTGGCCGTGGTGATATTATTGCTGGCTGTGGTGATGATGGTGGTGTTGTTACTGGCCGTGGTGATATTATTGCTGGCTGTGGTGATGATGGTGGTGATGTTACTGGCCGTGGTGATATTATTGGTGTGTGTGGTGATGATGGTGGTGTTGTTACTGTCCGTGGTGATATTATTGGTGTGTGTTGTGATGATGGTGCTGTTGTTACTGGCCGTGATGATATTATTGGTGTGTGTGGTGATGATGGTGCTGTTGTTACTGGCCGTGGTGATATTATTGCTGGTTGTGGTGATGATGGTGCTGTTGTTACTGGCCGTGGTGATATTATTGCTGGTTGTGGTGATGATGGTGGTGTTGTTACTGGCCGTGGTGATATTATTGCTGGTTGTGGTGATGATGGTGGTGTTGTTACTGGCCGTGGTGATATTATTGCTGGTTGTGGTGATGATGGTGGTGTTGTTACTGGCCGTGGTGATATTATTGCTGGTTGTGGTGATGATGGTGGTGTTGTTACTGGCCGTGGTGATATTATTGGTGGTTGTGGTGATGATGGTGGTGTTGTTACTGGCTGTGGTGATATTGTTGGTGGGTGTGGTGATGATGGTGGTGTTGTTACTGGCCGTGGTGATATTTTTGCTGGTTGTGGTGATGATGGTGCTGTTGATACTGGCCGTGGTGATATTATTGCTGGTTGTGATGATGATGGTGGTGTTGTTACTGGCCGTGGTGATATTATTGGTAGTTGTGGTGATGATGGTGCTGTTGTTACTGGCCGTGGTGATATTATTGCTGGTTGTGGTGATGATGGTGGGGTTGTTACTGGCTGTGGTGATATTATTGGTGCGTTTGGTGATGATGGTGGTGTTGTTACTGGCCGTGGTGATATTATTGCTGGTTGTGGTGATGATGGTGGTGTTGTTACTGGCTGTGGTGATATTATTGGTGGGTGTGGTGCTGATGGCGCTGTTGTTACTGGCCGTGGTGATATTATTGGTGTGTGTGGTGATGATGGTGCTGTTGTTACTGGCCGTGGTGATATTATTGGTGTGTGTGGTGATGATGGCGCTGTTGTTACTGGCCGTGGTGATATTATTGGTGTGTGTGGTGATGATGGTGCTGTTGTTACTGGCCGTGATGATATTATTGCTGGTTGTGGTGATGATGGTGGTGTTGTTATTGGCCGTGGTGATATTATTGCTGGTTGTGGTGATGATGGTGTTGTTGTTACTGGCCGTGGTGATATTATTGCTGGTTGTGGTGATGATGGTGGTGTTGTTACTGGCCGTGGTGATATTATTGCTGGTTGTTGTGACGATGGTGGTGTTGTTAATGGCTGTGGTGATATTATTGGTGGGTGTGGTGATGATGGTGGTGTTGTTACAGGCCGTGGTGATATTATTGCTGGTTGTTGAGATGATGGTGGTGTTGTTACCGGCTGTGGTGATATTAATGGTGGGTGTGGTGATGATGGTGGTGTTGTTACGGTCCGTGGTGATATTATTGGTGGTTGTGGTGATGATGGTGGTGTTGTTACTGACGGTGGTGATATTATTGGTGGGTGTGGTGATGATGGTGGTGTTGTTACTGGCCGTGGTGATATTATTGCTGGTTGTGGTGATGATGGCGGTGTTGTTACTGGCCGTGGTGATATTATTGCTGGCTGTTGTGATGATGGTGGTGTTGTTACTGACGGTGTGATATTATTGCTGGTTGTGGTGATGATGGTGGTGTTGTTACTGGCCGTGGTGATATTATTGCTGGTTGTGGTGATGATGGTGGTGTTGTTAATGACAGTGGTGATATTATTGCTGGTTGTGGTGACGATGGTGGTGTTGTTACTGGCCGTGGTGATATTATTGCTGGCTGTTGTGATGATGGTGGTGTTGTTACTGACGGTGTGATATTATTGCTGGTTGTGGTGACGATGGTGGTGTGGTTACTGGCTGTGGTGATATTATTGCTGGTTTTGGTGATGGTGGTGGTGTTGTTATTGGCCGTGGTGATATTATTGGTGATTGTGGTGATCGGGGTGGTGTTGTTACTGGCCGTGGTGATATTATTGCTGGTTGTGGTGATCGGGGTGGTGTTGTTACTGGCCGTGGTGATATTATTGCTGGATGTGGTGATGATGGTGGTGTTGTTACTGGCTGTGGTGATATTATTGGTGGGTGTGGTGATGATGGTGGTGTTGTGACTGACCGTGGTGATATTATTGCTGGATGTGGTGATGATGGTGGTGATGTTACTGGCCGTGCTGATATTATTGCTGGTTGTGGTGATGATGGTGGTGTTGTTACTGGCTGTGGTGATATTATTGCTGGTTGTGGTGATGATTGTGCTGTTGTTACTGGCCGTGGTGATATTATTGCTGGTTCTGGTGATGATGGTGCTGTTGTTACTGGCTGTGGTGATATTATTGCTGGTTGTGGTGATGGTGGTGGTGTTGTTACTGGCCGAGGTGATATTATTGGTGTGTGTGGTGATGATGGTTGTGTTGTTACTGGCCGTGGTGATATTATTGGTGTGTGTGGTGATGATGGTGCTGTTGTTACTGGCCGTGATGATATTATTGCTGGTTGTGGTGATGATGGTGGTGTTGTTACGGGCTGTGGTGATATTATTGGTGGGTGTGGTGATGATGGTGGTGTTGTTACTGGCCGTGGTGATATTATTGGTGTGTGTGGTGATGATGGTGCTGTTGTTACTGGCCGTGATGATATCATTGCTGGTTGTGTTGATGATGGTGGTGTTGTTACCGGCTGTGGTGATATTATTGGTGGGTGTGGTGATGATGGTGGTGTTGTTACTGGCCGTGGTGATATTATTGGTAGTTGTGGTGATGGTGGTGGTGTTGTTACTGGCCGAGGTGATATTATTGGTGTGTGTGGTGATGATGGTGGTGTTGTTACTGGCCGTGGTGATATTATTGCTGGTTGTGGTGATGATGGTGCTGTTGTTGCTGACGGTGGTGATATTATTGCTGGGTGTGGTGATGATGGTGCTGTTGTTACTGGCCGTGGTGATATTATTGGTGGTTGTGGTGATGATGGTGGTGTTGTTACTGGCCGTGGTGATATTATTGCTGGTTGTGGTGATAATGGTGGTGTTGTTACTGGCCGTGGTGATATTATTGGTAGTTGTGGTGATGATGGTGGTGTTGTTACTGTCCGTGGTGATATTATTGCTGGTTGTGGTGATGATGGTGGTGTTGTTACTGACGGTGGTGAAATTATTGGTGGGTGTGGTGATGATGGTGGTGTTGTTACTGGCCGTGGTGATATTATTGCTGGTTGTGGTGATAATGGTGGTGTTGTTACTGGCTGTGGTGATATTATTGCTGGTTGTGGTGATGATGGTGGTGTTGTTACTGGCCGTGGTGATATTATTGCTGGTTGTGGTGATGATGGTGGTGTTGTTACTGACGGTGGTGAAATTATTGGTGGGTGTGGTGATGATGGTGGTGTTGTTACTGGCCGTGGTGATATTATTGCTGGTTGTGGTGATGATGGTGCTGTTGTTACTGGCCGTGGTGATATTATTGCTGGTTGTGGTGATGATGGTGGTGTTGTTGCTGACGGTGGTGATATTATTGCTGGGTGTGGTGATGATGGTGGTGTTGTTACTGGCCGAGGTGATATTATTGGTGTGTGTGGTGATGATGGTGGTGTTGTTACTGGCCGTGGTGATATTATTGCTGGTTGTGGTGATGATGGTGCTGTTATTGCTGACGGTGGTGATATTATTGCTGGGTTTGGTGATGATGGTGCTGTTGTTACTGGCCGTGGTGATATTATTGCTGGGTGTGGTGATGATGGTGGTGTTGTTACTGCCCGTGGTGATATTATTGGTAGTTGTGGTGATGATGGTGCTGTTGTTACTGGCTGTGGTGATATTATTGGTGGGTATGCTGATGGTGGTGGTGTTGTTACAGGCCGTGGTGATATTATTGCTGGTTGTGATGATGATGGTGCTGTTGTTACTGGCCGTGGTGATATTATTGCTGGTTGTGATGATGATGGTGGTGTTGTTACTGGCCGTGGTGGTATTATTGCTGGTTGTGGTGATGTTGGTGGTGTTGTTACTGGCCGTGGTGATATTATTGCTGGTTGTGGTGATGATGGTGGTGTTGTTACTGGCCGTGGTGATATTATTGGTGTGTGTGGTGATGATGGTGCTGTTGTTACTGGCTGTGGTGATTTTATTGTTAGTTGTGTTGATGATGGTGGGGTTGTTACTGGCTGTGGTGATATTATTGGTGGGTTTGGTGGTGATGGTGCTGTTGTTACTGACCGTGGTGATATTATTGCTGGTTGAGGTGATGATGGTGCTGCTGTTACTGGCCGTGGTGATATTATTTCTGGTTGTGGTGATGATGGTGGTGTTGTTACTGGCCGTGGGGATATTATTGCTGGGTGTGGTGATGATGGTGCTGTTGTTACTGGCCGTGGTGATATTATTGGTGGGTATGCTGATGGTGGTGGTGTTGTTACTGGCCGTGGTGATATTATTGCTGGTTGTGGTGATGATGGTGCTGTTGTTACTGGCTGTGGTGATATTATTGGCGGGTGTGGTGATGATGGTGGTGTCGTCACTGGCCGTGGTGATATTATTGGTGGTTGTGGTGATGATGGTGGTGTTGTTACTGGATGTGGTGATATTATTGCTGGTTGTGGTGATGATGGTACTGTTGTTACTGGCCGTGGTGATATTATTGCTGGTTGTGGTGATGATGGTGCTGATGTTACTGGCCGTGGTGATATTATTGCTGGTTGTGGTGATGATGGTGGTGTTGTTACTGGCCGTGGTGATATTATTGGTGGTTGTGGTGATGATGGAGGTGTTGTTACTGGCCGTGGTGATATTATTTCTGGTTGTGGTGATGATGGTGGTGTTGTTACTGGCCGTGGTGATATTATTGCTGGTTGTGGTGATGATGGAGGTGTTGTTACTGGCCGTGGTGATATTATTGGTGATTGTGGTGATGATGGTGGTGATGTTACTGGCTGTGGTGATATTATTGCTGGTTGTGGTGATGATGGTGCTGTTGTTACTGGCCGTGGTGATATTATTGCTGGTTGTGGTGATGATGGTGCTGTTGTTACTGGCCGTGGTGATATTATTGCTAGTTGTGGTGATGATGGTGGTGTTGTTACTGGCCGTGGTGATATTATTGTCGGTTGTGGTGATGATGGAGGTGTTGTTACTGGCCGTGGTGATATTATTGGTAGGTGTGGTGATGATGGTGGTGTTGTTCCTGGCTGTGGTGATATTATTGGTGGTTGTGGTGATGATGGTGCTGTTGTTACTGGCTGTGGTGATATTATTGCTGGTTGTGGTGATGATGGTGGTGTTGTTACTGGCCGTGGTGATATTATTGCTGGTTGTGGTGATGATGGTGGTGTTGTTAGTGGCCGTGGTGATATTATTGCTGGTTGTGGTGATGATGGTGGTGTTGTTACTGGCCGTGGTGATATTATTGCTGGTTGTGGTGATGATGGTGGTGTTGTTACTGGCCGTGGTGATATTATTGCTCGTTGTGGTGATGATGGTGGTGTGGTTACTGGCTGTGGTGATATTATTGGTGGGTGTGGTGATATTATTGGTGGGTGTGGTGATGATGGTGGTGTTGTTACTGGCCGTGGTGATATTATTGCTGGTTGTGGTGGTGATGGTGCTGTTGTTACTGGCCGTGGTGATATTATTGCTGGTTGTGGTGATGATGGTGGTGTTGTTACTGGCCGTGGTGATATTATTGCTGGTTGTGGTGATGATGGTGCTGTTGTTGCTGACGGTGGTCATATTATTGCTGGGTGTGGTGATGATGGTGCTGTTGTTACTGACCGTGGTGATATTATTGCTGGCTGTGGTGATGATGGTGGTGTTGTTACTGGCCGTGGTTATATTATTGGTGGGTGTGGTGATGATGGTGGTGTTGTTACTGGCCCTGGTGATATTATTGCTGGGTGTGGTGATGATGGTGGTGTTGTTACTGGCCGTGGTGATATTATTGGTAGTTGTGGTGATGATGGTGCTGTTGTTACTGGCTGTGGTGATATTATTGCTGGTTGTGGTGATGATGGTGGTGTTGTTACTGACGGTGGTGAAATTATTGGTGGGTGTGGTGATGATGGTGGTGTTGTTACTGGCCGTGGTGATATTATTGCTGGTTGTGGTGGTGATGGTGCTGTTGTTACTGGCCGTGGTGATATTATTGGTGGTTGTGGTGGTGATGGTGGTGTTGTTACTGGCTGTGGTGATATTATTGCTGGTTGTGGTGATGATGGTGGTGTTGTTACTGGCCGTGGTGATATTATTGCTGGTTGTGGTGATGATGGTGGTGTTGTTACTGGCCGTGGTGATATTATTGCTGGTTGTGGTGATGATGGTGGTGTTGTTACTGGCCGTGGTGATATTATTGCTGGTTGTGATGATGATGGTGGTATTGTTACTGACGGTGGTGATATTATTGCTGGTTGTGTTGATGATGGTGCTGTTGTTACTGGCCGTGGTGATATTATTGCTGGTTGTGATGATGATGGTGGTGTTGTTACTGGCCGTGGTGGTATTATTGCTGGTTGTGGTGATGATGGTGGTGTTGTTACTGACGGTGGTGATATTATTGCTGGTTGTGTTGATGATGGTGCTGTTGTTACTGGCCGTGGTGATATTATCGCTGGTTGTGATGATGATGGTGGTGTTGTTACTGGCCGTGGTGGTATTATTGCTGGTTGTGGTGATGATGGTGGTGTTGTTACTGGCCGTGGTGATATTATTGCTGGTTGTGGTGATGATGGTGGTGTTGTTACTGGCCGTGGTGATATTATTGGTGTGTGTGGTGATGATGGTGCTGTTGTTACTGGCCGTGGTGATTTTATTGGTAGTTGTGTTGATGATGGTGGGGTTGTTACTGGCTGTGGTGATATTATTGGTGGGTATGCTGATGGTGGTGGTGTTGTTACTGGCCGTGGTGATATTATTGCTGGTTGAGCTGATGATGGTGCTGCTGTTACTGGCCGTGGTGATATTATTTCTGGTTGTGGTGATGATGGTGGTGTTGTTACTGGCCGTGGTGATATTATTGGTGGGTATGCTGATGGTGGTGGTGTTGTTACTGGCCGTGGTGATATTATTGCTGGTTGTGGTGATGATGGTGCTGTTGTTACTGGCTGTGGTGATATTATTGGCGGGTGTGGTGATGATGGTGGTGTTGTCACTGGCCGTGGTGATATTATTGGTGGTTGTGGTGATGATGGTGGTGTTGTTACTGGCTGTGGTGATATTATTGGTGGTTGTGGTGATGATGGTGGTGTAGTTACTGGCCGTGGTGATATTATTGCTGGTTGTGGTGATGATGGTGCTGTTGTTACTGGCCGTGGTGATATTATTGGTGGGTATGCTGATGGTGGTGGTGTTGTTACTGGCCGTGGTGATATTATTGCTGGTTGTGGTGATGATGGTGCTGTTGTTACTGGCTGTGGTGATATTATTGGCGGGTGTGGTGATGATGGTGGTGTTGTCACTGGCCGTGGTGATATTATTGGTGGTTGTGGTGATGATGGTGGTGTTGTTACTGGATGTGGTGATATTATTGCTGGTTGTGGTGATGATGGTACTGTTGTTACTGGCCGTGGTGATATTATTGCTGGTTGTGGTGATGATGGTGCTGATGTTACTGGCCGTGGTGATATTATTGCTGGTTGTGGTGATGATGGTGGTGTTGTTACAGACGGTGGTGATATTATTGCTGGTTGTGGTGATGATGGTACTGTTGTTACTGGCCGTGGTGATATTATTGCTGGTTGTGGTGATGATGGAGGTGTTGTTACTGGCCGTGGTGATATTATTTCTGGTTGTGGTGATGATGGTGGTGTTGTTACTGGCCGTGGTGATATTATTGGTGGTTGTGGTGATGATGGTGGTGATGTTACTGGCTGTGGTGATATTATTGCTGGTTGTGGTGATGATGGTGCTGTTGTTACTGGCCGTGGTGATATTATTGCTGGTTGTGGTGATGATGGTGCTGTTGTTACTGGCCGTGGTGATATTATTGCTGGTTGTGGTGATGATGGTGGTGTTGTTACTGGCCGTGGTGATATTATTGTCGGTTGTGGTGATGATGGAGGTGTTGTTACTGGCCGTGGTGATATTATTGGTAGGTGTGGTGATGATGGTGGTGTTGTTACTGGCTGTGGTGATATTATTGGTGGTTGTGGTGATGATGGTGCTGTTGTTACTGGCTGTGGTGATATTATTGCTGGTTGTGGTGATGATGGTGGTGTTGTTACTGGCCGTGGTGATATTATTGCTGGTGTGGTGATGATGGTGGTGTTGTTACTGGCCGTGGTGATATTATTGCTGGTTGTGGTGATGATGGTGGTGTTGTTACTGGCCGTGGTGATATTATTGCTCGTTGTGGTGATGATGGTGGTGTGGTTACTGGCTGTGGTGATATTATTGGTGGGTGTGGTGATATTATTGGTGGGTGTGGTGATGATGGTGGTGTTGTTACTGGCCGTGGTGATATTATTGCTGGTTGTGGTGGTGATGGTGCTGTTGTTACTGGCCGTGGTGATATTATTGCTGGTTGTGGTGATGATGGTGGTGTTGTTACTGGCCGTGGTGATATTATTGAAGGTTGTGGTGATGCTGGTGGTGTTGTTACTGGCCGTGGTGATATTATTGCTCGTTGTGGTGATGATGGTGGTGTGGTTACTGGCTGTGGTGATATTATTGGTGGGTGTGGTGATATTATTGCTGGGTGTGGTGATGATGGTGATGTTGTTACTGGCCGTGGTGATATTATTGCTGGTTGTGGTGATGATGGCGGTGTTGTTACTGGCCGTGGTGATATTATTGGTGGGTGTGGTGATGATGGTGGTGTTGTTACTGGCCATGGTGATATTATTGCTGGTTGTGGTGATGATGGTGCTGTTTTTACTGGCCGTGGTGATATTATTGCTGCTTGTGGTGATGATGGTGGTGATGTTACTGGCCGTGGTGATATTATTGCTGGTTGTGGTGATGATGGTGGTGTTGTTACTGGCCCTGGTGATATTATTGGTGGGTGTGGTGATGATGGTGGTGTTGTTACTGGCCGTGGTGATATAATTGCTGATTGTGGTGATGATGGTGGTGATGTTACTGGCCGTGGTGATATTATTGCTGTTTGTGGTGATGATGGTGCTGTTGTTACTGGCCGTGGTGATATTATTGGTGGTTGTGGTGATGATGGTTGTGTTGTTACTGACGGTGGTGATATTATTGGTGGTTGTGGTGATGATGGTGGTGTTGTTACTGGCTGTGGTGATATTATTGCTGGTTGTGGTGATGATGGTGGTGTTGTTACTGGCCGTGGTGATATTATTGCTGGGTGTGATGATGATGGTGGTGTTGTTACTGGCCGTGGTGATACTATTGGTGGGTGTGGTGATGATGGTGGTGTTGTTACTGGCCGTGGTGATATTATTGCTGGTTGTGGTGATGAGGGTGCTGCTGTTACTGGCCGTGGTGATATTATTGGTGGGTGTGGTGATGGTGGTGGTGCTGTTACTGGCCATGGTGATATTATTGCTGGTTGTGTTGATGATGGTGCTGTTGTTACTGGCCGTGGTGATACTATTCGTGGTTGTGGTGATGATGGTGGTGTTGTTACTGGCTGTGGTTATATTATTGGTGGTTTTGGTGATGATGGTGGTGTTGTTACTGGCCGTGGTGATATTATTGCTCGTTGTGGTGATGATGGTGGTGTTGTTACTGGCTGTGGTGATATTATTGGTGGGTGTGGTGATATTATTGCTGGGTGTGGTGATGATGGTGCTGTTGTTACTGGCCGTGGTGATACTATTCGTGGTTGTGGTGATGATGGTGGTGTTGTTACTGGCTGTGGTTATATTATTGGTGGTTTTGGTGATGATGGTGGTGTTGTTACTGGCCGTGGTGATATTATTGCTCGTTGTGGTGATGATGGTGGTGTTGTTACTGGCTGTGGTGATATTACTGCTGGTTGTGGTGATGATGATGGTGTTGTTACTGGCCGTGGTGATATTATTGGTGGGTGTGGTGATGATGGTGGTGCTGTTACTGGCTGTGGTGATATTACTGCTGGTTGTGATGATGATGATGGTGTTGTTACTGGCCGTGGTGATATTATTGGTGGGTGTGGTGATGATGGTGGTGTTCTTACTGGATATTGGTGATATTATTGGTGGTTGTGGTGATGATGGTGCTGTTGTTACTGGTCGTGGTGATATTATTGGTGGTTGTGGTGATGATGGTGGTGTTGTTACTGGCTGTGGTGATTTTATTGATAGTTGTGTTGATGATGGTGGTGCTGTTACTGGCTGTGGTGATATTATTGGTGGGTGTGGTGATGATGATGGTGGTGTTACTGACGGTGGTGATATTATTGGTGGTTGTAGTGATGATGGTGGTGCTGTTACTGGCTGTGGTGATATTATTGCTGGTTGTGGTGATGATGGTGGTGTTGTTACTGGCCGTGGGGATATTATTGCTGGGTGCGGTGATGAAGGTGGTGTTGTTACTGGCTGTGGTGATATTATTGGTGGTTGTGGTGGTGATGGTGGTGTTGTTACTGACGGTGGTGATATTATTGCTGGTTGTGGTGATGATGGTGGTATTGTTACTGGCTGTGGTGATATTATTGCTGGTTGTGGTGATGATGGTGGTGTTGTTACTGACGGTGGTGATATTATTGGTGGGTGTGGTGATGATGGTGGTGTTGTTACTGGCCGTGGTGATATTATTGCTGGTTGTGGTGGTGATGGTGCTGTTGTTACTGGCCGTGGTGATATTATTGCTGGTTGTGGTGATGATGGTGGTGTTGTTACTGGCCGTGGTGATATTATTGGTGGGTGTGGTGACGATGGTGGTGTTGTTACTGGCTGTGGTGATATTATTGGTGGGCGTGCTGATGATGGTGGTGTTGTTACTGACGGTGGTGATATTATCTGTGGGTGTGGTGATGATGGTGCTGTTTTTACTGGCCGTGGTGATATTATTGCTGCTTGTGGTGATGATGGTGGTGATGTTACTGGCCGTGGTGATATTATTGCTCGTTGTGGTGATGATGGTGGTGTGGTTACTGGCTGTGGTGATATTATTGGTGGGTGTGGTGATATTATTGCTGGGTGTGGTGATGATGGTGATGTTACTGGCCGTGGTGATATTATTGCTGGTTGTGGTGATGATGGTGGTGTTGTTACTGGCCGTGGTGATATTATTGGTGGTTGTGGTGACGATGGTGGTGTTGTTACTGGCTGTGGTGATATTATTGGTGGGCGTGCTGATGATGGTGGTGTTGTTACTGACGGTGGTGATATTATCTCTGGGTGTGGTGATGATGGTGCTGTTTTTACTGGCCGTGGTGATATTATTGCTGGTTGTGGTGATGATGGTTGTGTTGTTACTGACGGTGGTGATATTATTGGTGGTTGTGGTGATGATGGTGGTGTTGTTACTGGCTGTGGTGATATTATTGCTGGTTGTGATGATCATGGTGGTGTTGTTACTGGCCGTGGTGATATTATTGCTGGGTGTGGTGATGATGGTGGTGTTGTTACTGGCCGTGGTGATACTATTGGTGGGTGTGGTGATGATGGTCGTGTTGTTACTGGCTGTGGTGATATTATTGCTGGTTGTGGTGATGAGGGTGCTGCTGTTACTAGCCGTGGTGATATTATTGGTGGGTGTGGTGATGGTGGTGGTGCTGTTACTGGCCATGGTGATATTATTGCTGGTTGTGGTGATGATGGTGGTGTTGTTATTGGCCGTGGTGATATTATTGCTGGTTGTGGTGATGATGGTGCTGTTGTTACTGGCCGTGGTGATACTATTGGTGGTTGTGGTGATGATGGTGGTGTTGTTACGGGCTGTGGTTATATTATTGGTGGTTTTGGTGATGATGGTGGTGTTGTTACTGGCCGTGGTGATATTATTGCTCGTTGTGGTGATGATGGTGGTGTTGTTACTGGCTGTGGTGATATTATTGGTGGGTGTGGTGATATTATTGCTGGGTGTGGTGATGATGGTGATGTTGTTACTGGCCGTGGTGATATTATTGCTGGTTGTGGTGATGATGGCTGTGTTGTTACTGGCCGTGGTGATATTATTGGTGGGTGTGGTGATGTTAGTGCTGTTGTTACTGGCTGTGGTGATATTATTGTTGGGTGTGGTGATGATGGTGGTGTTGTTACTGGCCGTGGTGATATTATTGCTGGTTGTGGTGATGATGGTGGTGTTGTTTCTGGCTGTGGTGATATTATTGGTGGGTGTGGTGATGATGGTGCTGTTGTTACTGACGGTGGTGATATTATTGGTGGGTGTGGTGATGATGGTGGTGTTGTTACTGGCCGTGGTGATATTATTGGTGGTTGTGATGATGATGATGGTGTGGTTAGTGGCCGTGGTGATATTATTGGTGGGTGTGGTGATGATGGTGGTGTTGTTACTGGATGTGGTGATATTATTGGTTGTTGTGGTGATGATGGTGGTGTTGTTACTGGCTGTGGTGATATTATTGCTGGCTGTGGTGATGGTGGTGGTGTTGTTACTGGCCGTGGTGATATTATTTCTGGTTGTGGTGCTGATGGTGGTGTTGTTACTGGCTGTGGTGATATTATTGCTGGTTGTGGTGATGATGGTGCTGTTGTTACTGGCCGTGCTGATACTACTGGTGGTTGTGGTGATGATGGTGCTGTTGTTACTGGCCGTGGTGATATTATTGGTGGTTGTGGTGATGATGGTGGTGTTGTTACTGGATGTGGTGATATTATTGCTGGTTGTGGTGATGATGGTGGTGTTGTTACTGGCCGTGGTGACGATGGTGGTGTTGTTAGTCGTGGTGGTAGGGATGATGAGGTTATTGTTGGTCGTAGCAATGATGGTGTTGTTATTGTTAGTTATGGTGGTGAAGGTGTTTTTGTTGTTGTTGTTGGGGGCTTATGGCGGTGTTGTTGTTGTTGATGGTGTTGGTGTTGGTGGTGTTAGTGTTGTTGATGGTGGTGTTGGTGGTGTTAGTGTTTTTGGTGGAGGTGTTGGTGGTGTTAGTTTTGTTGATGGTGGTGTTGGTGGTGTTATCTTTGTTGTTGGTGGTGTTGGTGGTGTTAGTGTTGTTGTTGGTGGTGTTGGTGATGTTAGTGTTGTCGTTGGTGGTGTTGGTGGTGTTAGTGTTGTGGGTGGTGGTGTTGCTGGTGTTAGTGTTGTTGGTGGTGGTGTTGGTGGTGTTAGTGTTGTCGTTGGTGGTGCTGGTGGTGTTAGTGTTGTTGTTGGTGGTGTTGGTGGTGTTAGTGTTGTTGGTGGTGGTGTTGGTGGTGTTATTTTTGTTGTTGGTGGTGTTGGTGGTGTTAGTGTTGTTGGTGGTGGTGTTGGTGGTGTTAGTGTTGTGGGTGGTGGTGTTGGTGGTGTTAGTGTTGTTGGTGGAGGTGTTGGTGGTGTTAGTGTTGTTGGTGGAGGTGTTGGTGGTGTTAGTGTTGTTGGTGGAGGTGTTGGTGGTGTTAGTGTTGTTGGTGGTGGTGTTGGTGGTGTTGTTAGTGGTGGTGGTGTTGGTGGTGTTAGTGTCGTTGTTGGTGTTGGTGGTGTTAGTGTTGTTGGTGGTGGTGTTGGTGGTGTTGTTAGTGGTGGTGGTGTTGGTGGTGTTAGTGTCGTTGGTGGTGGTGTTGGTGGTTTTAGTGTCGTTGGTGGTGTTGGTGGTGTTAGTGTTTTTGGTGGTGGTGTTGGTGGTTTTAGTGTCGCTGGTGGTGTTGGTGGTGTTAGTGTTGTTGGTGGTGGTGTTGGTGGTATTGTGTAGTGGTGGTGGTGTTGGTGGTGTTAGTGTTGTTGGTGGGGGTCTTGGTGGTGTTAGTGTTGTTGGTGGAGGTGTTGGTGGTTTTAGTGTCGTTGGTGGTGTTGGTGGTGTTAGTGTTGTTGGTGGTGGTGTTGGTGGTGTTAGTGTTGTAGGTGGAGGCGTTGGTGGTGTTAGTGTTGTTGGTGGAGGTGTTTGTGGTGTTAGTGTTGTTGGTGGAGGTGTTGATGGTATTAGTGTTGTTGGTGGAGATGTTGGTGGTGTTAGTGTTGTTGGTGGTGGTGTTGGTGGTTTTAGTGTTGTTGGTGGAGGTGTTGGTGGTTTTAGTGTCGTTGGTGGTGGTGTTGGTGGTGTTAGTGTTGTCGTTGGTGGTGTTGGTGGTGTTAGTGCTGTTGGTGGAGGTGTTTGTGGTGTTAGTGTTGTTGGTGGTGGTGTTGGTGGTGTTATTTTTGTTGTTGGTGGTGTTGGTGGTTTTAGTGTTGTTGCTGGAGGTGTTGGTGGTGTTAGTGTTGTGGGTGTTGGTGTAGGTGGTGTTAGTGTTGTTGGTGGAGGTGTTGGTGGTGTTAGTGCTTTTTGTGGAGGTGTTGGTGGTGTTAGTGTTGTTGATGGTGGTGTTGATGGTATTAGTGTTGTTGGTGGAGGCGTTGGTGGTGTTAGTGTTGTCGTTGGTGGTGTTGGTGGTGTTAGTGTCGTTGGTGGTGTTGGTGGTGTTAGTGTTGTTGCTGGAGGTGTTGGTGGTGTTAGTGTTGTTGGTGGAGGTGTTGGTGGTGTTAGTATTGTCGATGGTGGTGTTGGTGGTGTTAGTGTTGTTGCTGGAGGTGTTGGTGGTGTTAGTGTTGTTGGTGGAGGTGTTGGTGGTGTTAGTGTTATCGTTGGTGGTGTTGGTGGTGTTAGTGTTGTTGCTGGAGGTGTTGGTGGTGTTTGTGTTGTTGCTGGAGGTGTTGGTGGTGTTAATGTTGTCGTTGGTGGTGTTGGTGGTGTTACTGTTGTGGGTGGTGGTGTTGGTGGTGTTAGTGTTGTTGGTGGTGGTGTTGGTGGTGTTATTTTTGTTGTTGGTGGTGTTGGTGGTGTTAGTATTGTTGTTGGTGTTGTTGGTGGTGTTAGTGTTGTCGTTGGTGGTGTTGGTGGTGTTAGTGTTGTGGGTGGTGGTATTGGTGGTGTTAGAGTTGTTGGTGTTGGTGTTGGTGGTGTTAGTGTTGTCGTTGGTGGTGTTGGTGGTGTTAGTGTTGTCGTTGGTGGTGTTGGTGGTGTTAGTGTTGTTGGTGGTGGTGTTGGTGGTGTTATTTTTGTTGTTGGTGGTGTTGGTGGTATTAGTGTTGTTGGTGGTGGTGTTGGTGGTGTTAGTGTTGTTGGTGGTGGTGTTGGTGGTATTAGTGTTGTTGGTCGTGGTGTTGGTGGTGTTAGTGTTGTCGTTGGTGGTGTTGGTGGTGTTAGTGTTGTTGGTGGTGGTGTTGGTGGTGTTGTTAGTGGTGGTGGTGTTGGTGGTGTTAGTGTCGTTGGTGGTGTTGGTGGTGTTAGTGTTGTTGGTGGTGGTGTTGGTGGTGTTGTTAATGGTGGTGGTGTTGGTGGTGTTAGTGTCGTTGGTGGTGGTGTTGGTGGTGTTAGTGTTGTTGGTGGTGGTGTTGGTGGTGTTAGTGTAGTTGGTGGTGGTGTTGGTGGTGTTAGTGTTGTTGGTGGTGGTGTTGGTGGTGTTAGTGTTGTTGGTGGTGGTGTTGGTGGTTTTAGTGTCGTTGGTGGTGTTGGTGGTGTTAGTGTTGTTGGTGGTGGTGTTGGTGGTATTGTTAGTGATGGTGGTGTTGGTGGTGTTAGTGTTGTTGGTGGTGGTGTTGGTGGTATTAGTGTTGTTGGTGGAGGTGCTGGTGGTGTTAGTGTTGTTGGTGGTGTTGGAGGTGTTAGTGTTGTTGGTGGTGGTGTTGGTGGTTTTAGTGTTGTTGGTGGTGGTGTTGGCGTTGATGTTAGTGGTGGTGGTGTTGGTGGTGTTAGTGTCGTTGGTGGTGTTGGTGGTGTTAGTGTTGTTGGTGTTGGTGATGTTAGTGTTGTTGGTGGTGGTGTTGATGGTGTTGTTAGTGGTGGTGGTGTTGGTGGTGTTAGTGTTGTTGGTGCAGGTGTTGGCGGTTTTAGTGTTGTTGGTGGTGTTGTTGGTGGTGTTGTTAGTGGTGATGGTGTTGGTGGTGTTATTGTCGTTGGTGGGGTTGGTGGTGTTAGTGTTGTTGGTGATGGTGTTGGTGGTGTTGTTAGTGGTGGTGGTGTTGGTGGTGTTAGTGTCGTCGGTGGTGGTGTTGGTCGTTTTAGTGTCGTTGGTGGTGTTGGTGGTGTTAGTGTTGTTGGTGGTGGTGTTGGTGGTATTGTTAGTCGTGGTGGTGTTGGTGGTGTTAGTGTCGTTGGTGGTGTTGGTGGTGTTAGTGTTGTTGGTGGTGGTGTTGGTGGTGTTGTTAGTGGTGGAGGTGTTGGTGGTGTTAGTGTTGTTGGTGGAGTTGTTGGTGGTGTTAGTGTTATTGGTGGTGGTGGTGGTGGTTTTGTTAGTGGTGGTGGTGTTGGTGATGTTAGTGTCGTTGGTGGTGATGGTGGTGTTAGTGTTGTTGGTGGTGGTGTTGGTGGTGTTGTTAGTGGTGGTGGTGTTGGTGGTGTTAGTGTCGTTGGTGGTGGTGTTGGTGGTTTTAGTGTCGTTGGTGGTGTTGGTGGTGTTAGTGTTGTTGGTGGTTTTAGTGTCGTTGGTGGTGTTGGTGGTGTTAGTGTTGTTGTTGGTGGTGTTGGTGGTATTAGTGTTGTTGGTGGAGGTGTTGGTGGTGTTAGTGTTGTTGGTGGAGGTGTTGGTGGTTTTAGTGTCGTTGGTGGTGTTGGTGGTGTTAGTGTTGTTGGTGGTGGTGTTGGTGGTATTAGTGTTGTTGGTGGAGGTGTTGGTTGTGTTAGTGTTGTTGGTGGTGGTGTTGGTGGTATTAGTGTTGTTGGCGTAGGTGTTGGTGGTGTTAGTGTTGTCGTTAGTGGTGTTGGTGGTGTTAGTGTTGTTGGTGGAGGTGTTGGTGGTGTTAGTGTTGTTGGTGGAGGTGTTTGTGGTGTTAGTGTTGTTGGTGGTAGTGTTGGTGGTGTTAGTGTTGTTGGTGGTGGTGTTGGTGGTGTTACTGTTGTTGGTGGTGGTGTTGGTGGTGTTACTGTTGTTGGTGGAGGTGTTTGTGGTGTTAGTGTTGTGGGTGGTGGTGTTGGTGGTGTTAGTGTCGTTGGTGGTGTTGGTGGTATTAGTGTTGTTGGTGGAGGTGTTGGTGGTGTTAGTGTTGTTGGTGGTGGTGTTGGTGGTATTAGTGTTGTTGGTGTAGGTGTTGGTGGTGTTAGTGTTGTCGTTGGTGGTGTTGGTGGTATTAGTGTTGTCGTTAGTGGTGTTGGTGGTGTTAGTGTTGTTGGTGGAGGTGTTGGTGGTGTTAGTGTTGTTGGTGGAGGTGTTGGTGGTGTTAGTGTTGTTGGTGGAGGTGTTTGTGGTGTTAGTGTTGTGGGTGGTGGTGTTGTTGGTGTAAGTATTGTCGTTGGTGGTGTTGGTGGTATTAGTGTTGTTGCTGGAGGTGTTTGTCGTGTTTGTGTTGTTGGTGGTGGTGTTGGTGGTGTTAGTGTCGTTGGTGGTGTTGGTGGTATTAGTGTTGTTGGTGGAGGTGTTGGTGGTGTTAGTGTTGTTGTTGGTGGTGTTGGTGGTGTTAGTGTTGTTGGTGGAGGTGTTGGTGGTGTTAGTGTTGTTGGTGGAGGTGTTGGTGGTGTTAGTGTTGTTGGTGGAGGTTTTGATGGTGCTAGTGTTGTTGGTGGAGGTGTTGGTGGTGTTAGTGTTGTTGGTGGTGTTGGTGGTGTTAGTGTTGTTTGTGGTGTTGTTGGTGGTGTTAATGTTGTTGGTGGTGTTGTTGGTGGTGTTAGTGTTGTTGGTGGAGGGGTTGGTGGTTTTAGTGTTGTTGGTGGAGGTGTTGGTGGTGTTAGTGTTGCTGGTGGAGGTGTTGGTGGTGTTAGTGTTGTTGGTGGAGGTGTTGGTGGTGTTAGTGATGTTGGTGGAGGTGTTGGTGGTGTTAGTGTTGTTGGTGGTGTTGGTGGTGTTAGTGTTGTTGGTGGTGGTGTTGGTGGTGTTAGTGTCGTCGTTGGTGGTGTTGGTGGTGTTAGTGTTGTCGTTGGTGGTGTTGGTGGTGTTAGAGTTGTGGGTGGTGGTGTTGGTGGTGTTAGTGTTGTTGGTGGTGGTGTTGGTGGTGTTATTTTTGTTGGTGGTGGTGTTGGTGGTGTTAGTGTTGTCGTTGGTGGTGTTGGTGGTGTTAGTGTTGTCGTTGGTGGTGTTGGTGGTGTTAGAGTTGTGGGTGGTGGTGTTGGTGGCGTTAGTGTTGTTGGTGGTGTTGGTGGAGTTAGTGTTGTTGATGGTGGTGTTGGTGGTGTTAGTGTTGTTGTTGGTTGTGTTGGTGGTGTTAGTTTTGTCGTTGGTGGTGTTGGTGGTATTAGTGTTGTTGGTGGAGGTGTTGGTGGTGTTAGTGTTGTTGGTGGAGGTGTTGGTGGTGTTAGTGTTGTTGGTGGTGGTGTTGGTGGTGTTAGTGTTGTGGGTGGTGGTGTTGGTGGTGTTAGTGTTGTTGGTGGAGGTGCTGGTGGTGTTAGTGTTGTTGGTGGAGGTGTTGGTGATGTTAGTGTTGTTGGTGGAGGTGTTGGTGGTGGTAGTGTTGTTGGTGGTGGTGTTGGTGGTGTTGTTAGTGGTGGTGGTGTTGGTGGTGGTGTTGGTGGTGTTAGTGTTGTTGGTGGTGGTGTTGGTGGTGTTGTTAGTGGTGGTGGTGTTGGTGGTGTTAGTGTCGTTGGTGATGGTGTTGGTGGTTTTAGTGTCGTTGGTGGTGTTGGTGCTGTTAGTGTTGTTGGTTGTGGTGTTGGTGGTTTTAGTGTCGCTGGTGGTGTTGGTGGTGTTAGTGTTGTTGGTGGTGGTGTTGGTGGTATTGTTAGTGGTGGTGGTGTTGGTGGTGTTAGTGTTGTTGGTGGTGGTGTTGGTGGTATTAGTGTTGTTGGTGGAGGTGTTGGTGGTGTTAGTGTTGTTGGTGGAGGTGTTGGTGGTTTTGGTGTCGTTGGTGGTGTTGGTGGTGTTAGTGTTGTTGGTGGTGGTGTTGGTGGTGTTAGTTTTGTTGGTGGAGGTGTTGGTGGTGTTAGTGTTGTTGGCGGTGGTGTTGGTGGTATTTGTGTTGTTGGTGGAGGTGTTGGTGGTGTTAGTGTTGTCGTTGGTGGTGTTTTTGTTAGTGTTGTCGTTGGTGGTGTTGGTGGTGTTAGTGTTGTTGGTGGAGGTGTTGCTGGTGTTAGTGTTGTTGGTGGAGGTGTTGGTGGTGTTAGTGTTGTTGATGGTGGTGTTGGTGGTTTTAGTGTCGTTGGTGGTGTTGGTGGTGTTAGTGTTGTTGGTGGAGGTGTTGGTGGTGTTAGTGTCGTTGGTGGTGGTGTAGGTGGTGTTAGTGTTGTTGGTGGAGGTGTTTGTGCTGTTAGTGTTGTGGGTGGTGGTGTTTGTGGTGTTAGTGTTGTTGCTGGAGGTGTTGGTGGTGTTAGTGTTGTTGGTGGAGGTATTGGTGGTGTTAGTGTTGTTGGTGGAAGTGTTGGTGGTGTTAGTGTTGTTGGTGGAGGTGTTGGTGGTGTTAGTGTTGTCGTTGGTGGTGTTGGTGGTGTTAGTGTTGTTGGTGGAGGTGTTGGTGGTGTTAGTGTTGTTGGTGGAGGTGGTGATGTGTTTGTGTTGTTGGTGGAGGTGTTTGTGGTGTTAGTGTTGTTGGTGATGGTGTTGGTGGTTTTAGTGTTGTTGCTGGAGGTGTTGGTGGTGTTAGTGTTGTGGGTGCTGGTGTTGGTGGTGTTAGTGTTGTTGCTGGAGGTGTTGGTGGTGTTAGTGTTGTTGGTGGAGGTGTTGGTGGTGTTAGTGCTTTTGGTGGAGGTGTTGGTGGTGTTAGTGTTGTTGATGGTGGTGTTGATGGTATTAGTTTTGTTGCTGGAGGTGTTGGTGGTGTTAGTGTTGTCGTTGGTGGTGTTGGTGGTGTTAGTGTTGTCGTTGGTGGTGTTGGTGGTGTTAGTGTTGTTGCTGGAGGTGTTGGTGGTGTTTGTGTTGTTGCTGGAGCTGTTGGTGGTGTTAGTGTTGTCGTTGGTGGTGTTGGTGGAGTTAGTGTTGTTGCTGGAGGTGTTGGTGGTGTTTGTGTTGTTGCTGGAGCTGTTGGTCGTGTTAGTGTTGTTGGTGGAGGTGTTGGTGGTGTTAGTGTTGTCGTTGGTGGTGTTGGTTGTGTTAGTGTTGTTGGTGGAGGTGTTGGTGGTGTTAGTGTTGTCGTTGGTGGTGTTGGTGGTGTTAGTGTTGTGGGTGGTGGTGTTGGTGGTGTTAGTGTTGTTGGTGGTGGTGTTGGTGGTGTTATTTTTGTTGTTGGTGGTGTTGGTGGTGTTAGTGTTGTTGTTGGTGTTGTTGGTGGTGTTAGTGTTGTCGTTGGTGGTGTTGGTGGTGTTAATTTTGTGGGTGGTGGTGTTGGTGGTGTTAGTGTTGTTGGTGGAGGTGTTGGTGGTGTTAGTGTTGTGGGTGGTGGTATTGGTGGTGTTAGTGTTGTTGGTGGTGGTGTTGGTGGTGTTAGTGTTGTCGTTGGTGGTGATGGTGGTGTTAGTGTTGTCGTTGGTGGTGTAGGTGGTGTTAGTGTTGTTGGTGGTGGTGTTGGTGGTGTTAATTTTGTTGTTGGTGGTGTTGGTGGTGTTAGTGTTGTTGGTGGTGGTGTTGGTGGTGTTAGTGTTGTGGGTGGTGGTGTTGGTGGTGTTAATTTTGCTGGTGGAGGTGTTGGTGGTGTTAGTGTTGTTGGTGGTGGTGTTGGTGGTGTTAGTGTTGTTGGTGGTGGTGTTGGTGGTGTTAGTGTTGTTGGTGGAGGTGTTGGTGGTGTTAGTGTTGTTGGTGGTGTTGGTGGTGTTAGTGTTGTTGGTGGTGGTGTTGGTGGTGTTAGTGTCGTCGTTGGTGGTGTTGGTGGTGTTAGTGTTGTCGTTGGTGGTGTTAGAGTTGTGGGTGGTGGTGTTGGTGGTGTTAGTGTTGTTGGTGGTGGTGTTGGTGGTGTTATTTTTGTTGGTGGTGGTGTTGGTGGTGTTAGTGTTGTCGTTGGTGGTGTTGGTGGTGTTAGTGTTGTCGTTGGTGGTGTTGGTGGTGTTAGAGTTGTGGGTGGTGGTGTTGGTGGCGTTAGTGTTGTTGGTGGTGTTGGTGGTGTTAGTGTTGTTGATGGTGGTGTTGGTGGTGTTAGTGTTGTTGTTGGTTGTGTTGGTGGTGTTAGTTTTGTCGTTGGTGGTGTTGGTGGTATTAGTGTTGTTGGTGGAGGTGTTGGTGGTGTTAGTGTTGTTGGTGGAGGTGTTGGTGGTGTTAGTATTGTTGGTGGTGGTGTTGGTGGTGTTAGTGTTGTGGGTGGTGGTGTTGGTGGTGTTAGTGTTGTTGGTGGAGGTGCTGGTGGTGTTAGTGTTGTTGGTGGAGGTGTTGGTGATGTTAGTGTTGTTGGTGGAGGAGTTGGTGGTGGTAGTGTTGTTGGTGGTGGTGTTGGTGGTGTTGTTAGTGGTGGTGGTGTTGGTGGTGGTGTTGGTGGTGTTAGTCTTGTTGGTGGTGGTGTTGGTGGTGTTGTTAGTGGTGGTGGTGTTGGTGGTGTTAGTGTCGTTGGTGATGGTGTTGGTGGTTTTAGTGTCGTTGGTGGTGTTGGTGCTGTTAGTGTTGTTGGTTGTGGTGTTGGTGGTTTTAGTGTCGCTGGTGGTGTTGGTGGTGTTAGTGTTGTTGGTGGTGGTGTTGGTGGTATTGTTAGTGGTGGTGGTGTTGGTGGTGTTAGTGTTGTTGGTGGTGGTGTTGGTGGTATTAGTGTTGTTGGTGGAGGTGTTGGTGGTGTTAGTGTTGTTGGTGGAGGTGTTGGTGGTTTTGGTGTCGTTGGTGGTGTTGGTGGTGTTAGTGTTGTTGGTGGTGGTGTTGGTGGTGTTAGTTTTGTTGGTGGAGGTGTTGGTGGTGTTAGTGTTGTTGGCGGTGGTGTTGGTGGTATTTGTGTTGTTGGTGGAGGTGTTGGTGGTGTTAGTGTTGTCGTTGGTGGTGTTTTTGTTAGTGTTGTTGGTGGAGGTGTTGGTGGTGTTAGTGTTGTTGATGGTGGTGTTGGTGGTTTTAGTGTCGTTGGTGGTGTTGGTGGTGTTAGTGTTGTTGGTGGAGGTGTTGGTGGTGTTAGTGTCGTTGGTGGTGGTGTAGGTGGTGTTAGTGTTGTTGGTGGAGGTGTTTGTGCTGTTAGTGTTGTGGGTGGTGGTGTTTGTGGTGTTAGTGTTGTTGCTGGAGGTGTTGGTGGTGTTAGTGTTGTTGGTGGAGGTATTGGTGGTGTTAGTGTTGTTGGTGGAAGTGTTGGTGGTGTTAGTGTTGTTGGTGGAGGTGTTGGTGGTGTTAGTGTTGTCGTTGGTGGTGTTGGTGGTGTTAGTGTTGTTGGTGGAGGTGTTGGTGGTGTTAGTGTTGTTGGTGGAGGTGGTGATGTGTTTGTGTTGTTGGTGGAGGTGTTTGTGGTGTTAGTGTTGTTGGTGATGGTGTTGGTGGTTTTAGTGTTGTTGCTGGAGGTGTTGGTGGTGTTAGTGTTGTGGGTGCTGGTGTTGGTGGTGTTAGTGTTGTTGCTGGAGGTGTTGGTGGTGTTAGTGTTGTTGGTGGAGGTGTTGGTGGTGTTAGTGCTTTTGGTGGAGGTGTTGGTGGTGTTAGTGTTGTTGATGGTGGTGTTGATGGTATTAGTGTTGTTGCTGGAGGTGTTGGTGGTGTTAGTGTTGTCGTTGGTGGTGTTGGTGGTGTTAGTGTTGTCGTTGGTGGTGTTGGTGGTGTTAGTGTTGTTGCTGGAGGTGTTGGTGGTGTTTGTGTTGTTGCTGGAGCTGTTGGTCGTGTTAGTGTTGTTGGTGGAGGTGTTGGTGGTGTTAGTGTTGTCGTTGGTGGTGTTGGTTGTGTTAGTGTTGTTGGTGGAGGTGTTGGTGGTGTTAGTGTTGTCGTTGGTGGTGTTGGTGGTGTTAGTGTTGTGGGTGGTGGTGTTGGTGGTGTTAGTGTTGTTGGTGGTGGTGTTGGTGGTGTTATTTTTGTTGTTGGTGGTGTTGGTGGTGTTAGTGTTGTTGTTGGTGTTGTTGGTGGTGTTAGTGTTGTCGTTGGTGGTGTTGGTGGTGTTAATTTTGTGGGTGGTGGTGTTGGTGGTGTTAGTGTTGTTGGTGGAGGTGTTGGTGGTGTTAGTGTTGTGGGTGGTGGTATTGGTGGTGTTAGTGTTGTTGGTGGTGGTGTTGGTGGTGTTAGTGTTGTCGTTGGTGGTGATGGTGGTGTTAGTGTTGTCGTTGGTGGTGTAGGTGGTGTTAGTGTTGTTGGTGGTGGTGTTGGTGGTGTTAATTTTGTTGTTGGTGGTGTTGGTGGTGTTAGTGTTGTTGGTGGTGGTGTTGGTGGTGTTAGTGTTGTGGGTGGTGGTGTTGGTGGTGTTAATTTTGCTGGTGGAGGTGTTGGTGGTGTTAGTGTTGTTGGTGGTGGTGTTGGTGGTGTTAGTGTTGTTGGTGGTGGTGTTGGTGGTATTAGTGTTGTTGGTGGTGGTGTTGGTGGTGTTAGTATTGTCGTTGGTGGTGTTGGTGGTGTTAGTGTTGTTGGTGGTGGTGTTGGTGGTCTTGTTAGTGGTGGTGGTGTTGGTGGTGTTAGTGTCGTTGGTGGTGTTGGTGGTGTTAGTGTTGTTGGTGGTGGTGTTGGTGGTGTTGTTATTGGTGGTGGTGTTGGTGGTGTTAGTGTCGTTGGTGGTGGTGTTGGTGGTTTTAGTGTCGTTGGTGGTGTTGGTGGTGTTAGTGTTGTTGGTGGTGGTGTTGGGGGTTTTAGTGTCGTTGGTGGTGTTAGTGTTGTTGGTGGAGGTGTTGATGGTGTTAGTGTTGTTGGTGGAGGTGTTGGTGGTGTTAGTGTTGTTGGTGGTGGTGTTGGTGGTTTTAGTGTCGTTGGTGGTGTTGGTGGTGTTAGTGTGGTTGGTGGAGGTATTGGTGGTGTTAGTGTTGTTGGTGGAGGTGTTGGTGGTGTTAGTGTTGTTGGTGGAGGTGTTGGTTGTGTTAGTGTTGTCGTTGGTGGTGTTGGTGGTGTTAGTGTTGTTGGTGGAGGTGGTGATGTGTTTGTGTTGTTGGTGGAGGTGTTTGTGGTGTTAGTGTTGTTGGTGGTGGTGTTGGTGGTTTTAGTGTTGTTGGTGGTGGTGTTGGTGATTTTAGTGTTGTTGCTGGAGGTGTTGGTGGTGTTAGTGTTGATGCTGGAGGTGTTGGTGGTGTTAGTGTTGTTGGTGGAGGTGTTGGTGGTGTTAGTGCTTTTGGTGGAGGTGTTGGTGTTGTTTGTGTTGTTGATGGTGGTGTTGATGGTATTAGTGTTGTTGGTGGAGGCGGTGGTGGTGTTAGTGTTGTCGTTGGTGGTGTTGGTGGTGTTAGTGTCGTTGGTGGTGTTGGTGGTGTTAGTGTTGTTGCTGGAGGTGTTGGTGATGTTAGTGTTGTTGGTGGAGGTGTTGGTGGTGTTAGTGTTGTCGTTAGTGGTGTTGGTGGTGTTAGTGTTGTTGCTGGAGGTGTTGGTGGTGTTAGTGTTGTCGTTGGTGTTGTTGGTGGTGTTAGTGTTGTCGTTGGTGGTGTTGGTGGTGTTAGTGTTGTTGCTGGAGGTGTTGGTGGTGTTAGTGTTGTCGTTGGTGGTGTTGGTGGTGTTAGTGTTGTGGGTGGTGGTGTTGGTGGTGTTAGTGTTGTTGGTGGTGGTGTTGGTGGTGTTATTTTTGTTGTTGGTGGTGTTGGTGGTGTTAGTGTTGATGATGGTGTTGTTGGTGGTGTTAGTGTTGTCATTGGTGGTGTTGGTGGTGTTAATTTTGTGGGTGGTGGTGTTGGTGGTGTTAGTGTTGTTGGTGGATGTGTTGGTGGTGTTAGTGTTGTGGGTGGTGGTATTGGTGGTGTTAGTGTTGTTGGTGGTGGTGTTGGTGGTGTTAGTGTTGTCGTTGGTGGTGTTGGTGGTGTTAGTGTTGTCGTTGGTGGTGTAGGTGGTGTTAGTGTTGTTGGTGGTGGTGTTGGTGGTGTTATTTTTGTTGTTGGTGGTGTTGGTGGTGTTAGTGTTGTTGGTGGTGGTGTTGGTGGTGTTAGTGTTGTGGGTGGTGGTGTTGGTGGTGTTAATTTTGTTGGTGGAGGTATTGGTGGTGTTAGTGTTGTTGGTGGTGGTGTTGGTGGTGTTAGTGTTGTTGGTGGTGGTGTTGGTGGTATTAGTGTTGTTGGTGGTGGTGTTGGTGGTGTTAGTGTTGTCGTTGGTGGTGTTGGTGGTGTTAGTGTTGTTGGTGGTGGTGTTGGTGGTGTTGTTAGTGGTGGTGGTGTTGGTGGTGTTAGTGTCGTTGGTGGTGTTGGTGGTGTTAGTGTTGTTGGTGGTGGTGTTGGTGCTGTTGTTAGTGGTGGTGGTGTTGGTGGTGTTAGTGTCGTTGGTGGTGTTGGTGGTGTTAGTGTTGTTGGTGGTGGTGTTGGTGCTGTTGTTAGTGGTGGTGGTGTTGGTGGTGTTAGTGTCGTTGGTGGTGGTAATGTTGGTGGTGTTAGTGTTGTCGTTGGTGGTGTTGGTGGTGTTAGTGTTGTCGTTGGTGGTGTTGGTGGTGTTAGTGTTGTTGGTGGTGGTGTTGGTGGTGTTATTTTTGTTGGTGGTGGTGTTGGTGGTGTTAGTGTTGTGGGTGGTGGTGTTGGTGGTGTTAATTTTGTTGGTGGAGGTATTGGTGGTGTTAGTGTTGTTGGTGGTGGTGTTGGTGGTGTTAGTGTTGTTGGTGGTGGTGTTGGTGGTATTAGTGTTGTTGGTGGTGGTGTTGGTGGTGTTAGTGTTGTCGTTGGTGGTGTTGGTGGTGTTAGTGTTGTTGGTGGTGGTGTTGGTGGTGTTAGTGTCGTTGGTGGTGGTTTTAGTGTCGTTGGTGGTGTTGGTGGTGTTAGTGTTGTTGGTGGTGGTGTTGGTGGTTTTAGTGTCGTTGGTGGTGTTGGTGGTGTTAGTGTTGTTGGTGGTGGTGTTGGTGGTATTGTTAGTGATGGTGGTGTTGGTGGTGTTAGTGTTGTTGGTGGTGGTGTTGGTGGTATTAGTGTTGTTGGTGGAGGTGTTGGTGGTGTTAGTGTTGTTGGTGGAGGTGTTGGTGGTTTTAGTGTCATTGGTGGTGTTGGAGGTGTTAGTGTTGTTGGTGGTGGTGTTGGTGGTGTTAGTGTTGTTGGTGGTGGTGTTGGAGGTGTTGTTAGTGCTGGTGGTGTTGGTGGTGTTAGTGTCGTTGGTGGTGTTGGTGGTGTTAGTGTTGTTGGTGGTGGTGTTGGTGGTGTTAGTGTTGTCGTTGGTTGTGTTGGTGGTGTTAGTGTTGTTGGTAGTGGTGTTGGTGGTGTAGTTAGTGGTGGTGGTGTTAGTGTTGTTGGTGGTGTTGGTGGTGTTAGTGTGGTTGGTGGAGGTATTGGTGGTGTTAGTGTTGTTGGTGGAGGTGTTGGTGGTGTTAGTGTTGTTGCTGGAGGTGTTGGTGGTGTTAGTGTTGTTGGTGGAGGTGTTGGTGGTGTTAGTGTTGTCGTTGGTGGTGTTGGTGGTGTTAGTGTTGTTGCTGGAGGTGTTGGTGGTGTTAGTGTTGTCGTTGGTGGTGTTGGTGGTGTTAGTGTTGTCGTTGGTGGTGTTGGTGGTGTTAGTGTTGTTGCTGGAGGTGTTGGTGGTGTTTGTGTTGTTGCTGGAGTTGTTGGTGGTGTTAGTGTTGTCGTTGGTGGTGTTGGTGGTGTTAGTGTTGTTGGTGGAGGTGTTGGTGGTGTTAGTGTTGTCGTTGGTGGTGTTGGTGGTGTTAGTGTTGTGGGTGGTGGTGTTGTTGGTGGTGGTGTTGGTGGTGTTATTTTTGTTGTTGGTGGTGTTGGTGGTGTTAGTGTTGATGATGGTGTTGTTGGTGGTGTTAGTGTTGTCATTGGTGGTGTTGGTGGTGTTAATTTTGTGGGTGGTGGTGTTGGTGGTGTTAGTGTTGTTGGTGGAGGTGTTGGTGGTGTTAGTGTTGTGGGTGGTGGTATTGGTGGTGTTAGTGTTGTTGGTGGTGGTGTTGGTGGTGTTAGTGTTGTCGTTGGTGGTGTTGGTGGTGTTAGTGTTGTCGTTGGTGGTGTAGGTGGTGTTAGTGTTGTTGGTGGTGGTGTTGGTGGTGTTATTTTTGTTGTTGGTGGTGTTGGTGGTGTTAGTGTTGTTGGTGGTGGTGTTGGTGGTGTTGTTAGTGGTGGTAGTGTTGGTGGTGTTAGTGTCGTTGGTGGTGGTGTTGGTGGTTTTAGTGTCGTTTGTGGTGTTGGTGGTGTTAGTGTTGTTGGTGGTGGTGTTGGTGGTTTTAGTGTCGTTGGTGGTGTTGGTGGTGTTAGTGTTGTTGGTGGTGGTGTTGGTGGTATTGTTAGTGATGGTGGTGTTGGTGGTGTTAGTGTTGTTGGTTGTGGTGTTGGTGGTATTAGTGTTGTTGGTGGAGGTGTTGGTGGTGTTAGTGTTGTTGGTGGAGGTGTTGGTGGTTTTAGTGTCGTTGGTGGTGTTGGAGGTGTTAGTGTTGTTGGTGGTGGTTTTGGTGGTTTTAGTGTTGTTGGTGGTGGTTTTGGAGGTGTTGTTAGTGTTGGTGGTGTTGGTGGTGTTAGTGTCGTTGGTGGTGTTGGTGGTGTTAGTGTTGTTGGTGGTGGTGTTGGTGGTGTTAGTGTTGTCGTTGGTGGTGTTGGTGGTGTAAGTGTTGTTGGTGGTGGTGTCGGTGGTGTTGTTAGTGGTGGTGGTGTTGGTGGTGTTAGTGTCGTTGGTGGGGTTGGTGGTGTTAGTGTTGTTGGTGATGGTGTTGGTGGTGTTGTTAGTGGTGGTGGTGTTGGTGGTGTTAGCGTCGTTGGTGGTGGTGTTGGTGGTTTTAGTGTCGTTGGTGGTGTTGGTGGTGTTAGTGTTGTTGGTGGTGGTGTTGGTGGTTTTAGTGTCGTTGGCGGTGTTGGTGGTGTTAGTGTTGTTGGTGGTGGTGTTGGTGGTATTGTTAGTGGTGTTGTTGTTGGTGGTGTTAGTGTTGTTGGTGGTGGTGTTGGTGGTGTTGTTAGTGGTGGAGGTGTTGGTGGTGTTAGTGTTGTTGGTGGAGGTGTTGGTGGTGTTAATGTTGCTGGTGGTGGTGTTGGTGGTGTTGTAAGTGGTGGTGGTGTTGGTGGTATTAGTGTTGTTGGTGGTGATGGTGGTGTTAGTGTTGTTGGTGGTGGTGTTGGTGGTGTTGTTAGTGGTGGTGGTGTTGGTGGTGTTAGTGTTGTTGGTGGTGGTGTTGGTGGATTTAGTGTCGTTGGTGGTGTTGGTGGTGTTAGTGTTGTTGGTGGAGGTGTTGGTGATATTAGTCTTGTTGGTGGAGGTGTTTGTGGTTTTAGTGTCTTTGGTGGTGGTGTTGGTGATATTAGTGTTGTTGGTGGAGGTTTTGGTGGTTTTAGTGTCATTGGTGGTGTTGTTGGTGGTGTTAGTGTCGTTGGTGGTGTTGGTGGTATTAGTGTTGTTGGTGGAGGTGTTGGTTGTGTTAGTGTTGTCGTTGGTGGTGTTGGTGGTGTTAGTGTTGTTGGTGGAGGTGTTGGTGGTGTTAGTGTTTTTAGTGGAGGTGGTGATGTGTTTGTGTTGTTGGTGGAGGTGTTTGTGGTGTTAGTGTTGTTGGTGGTGGTGTTGGTGGTTTTAGTGTTGTTGGTGGTGGTGTTGGTGATTTTAGTGTTGTTGTTGGAGGTGTTGGTTGTGTTAGTGTTGTGGGTGTTGGTGTTGGTGGTGTTAGTGTTGTTGCTGGAGGTGTTGGTGGTGTTAGTGTTGTTGGTGGAGTTGTTGGTGGTGTTAGTGCTTTTGGTGGAGGTGTTGGTGGTGTTTGTGTTGTTGATGGTGGTGTTGATGGAAATTAGTGTTGTTGGTGGAGGCGTTGGTGGTGTTAGTGTTGTCGTTGGTGGTGTTGCTGGTGTTAGTGTCGTTGGTGGTGTTGGTGGTGTTAGTGTTGTGCTGGAGGTGTTGGTGGTGTTAGTGTTGTTGGTGGAGGTGTTGGTGGTGTTAGTGTTGTCGTTGGTGGTGTTGGTGGTGTTAGTGTTGTTGCTGGAGGTGTTGGTGGTGTTAGTGTTGTCGTTGGTGGTGTTGGTGGTGTTAGTGTTGTCGTTGGTGGTGTTGGTGGTGTTAGTGTTGTTGCTGGAGGTGTTGGTGGTGTTTGTGTTGTTGCTGGAGCTGTTGGTGGCGTTAGTTTTGTCGTTGGTGGTGTTGGTGGTGTTAGTGTTGTTGCTGGATGTGTTGGTGGTGTTTGTGTTGTTGCTGGAGCTGTTGGTGGTGTTAGTGTTGTCGTTGGTGGTGTTGGTAGTGTTAGTGTTGTTGGTGGAGGTGTTGGTGGTGTTAGTGTTGTCGTTGGTGGTGTTGGTGGTGTTAGTGTTGTGGGTGGTGGTGTTGGTGGTGTTAGTGTTGTTGGTGGTGGTGTTGGTGGTGTTAGTGTTGTTGGTGGAGGTGTTGGTGGTGTTAGTGTTGTGGGTGGTGGTATTGGTGGTTTTAGTGTTGTTGGTGGTAGTGTTGGTGGTGTTAGTGTTGTCGTTGGTGGTGTTGGTGGTGTTAGTGTTGTCGTTGGTGGTGTAGGTGGTGTTAGTGTTGTTGGTGGTGGTGTTGGTGGTGTTATTTTTGTTGTTGGTGGTGTTGGTGGTGTTAGTGTTGTTGGTGGTGGTGTTGGTGGTGTTAATTTTGTTGGTGGAGGTGTTGGTGGGGTTAGTGTTGTTGGTGGTGGTGTTGGTGGTGTTAGTGTTGTTGGTGGTGGTGTTGGTGGTATTAGTGTTGTTGGTGGTGGTGTTGGTGGTGTTAGTGTTGTCGTTGGTGGTGTTGGTGGTGTTAGTGTTGTTGGTGGTGGTGTTGGTGGTGTTGTTAGTGGTGGTGGTGTTGGTGGTGTTAGTGTCGTTGGTGGTGTTGGTGGTGTTAGTGTTGTTGGTGGTGGTGTTAGTGGTGTTGTTAGTGGTGGTGGTGTTGGTGGTGTTAGTGTCGTTGGTGGTGGTGTTGGTGGTTTTAGTGTCGTTGGTGGTGTTGGTGGTGTTAGTGTTGTTGGTGGTGGTGTTGGTGGTTTTAGTGTCGTTGGTGGTGTTGGTGGTGTTAGTGTTGTTGGTGGTGTTGGTGGTGTTAGTGTTGTTGGTGGTGGTGTTGGTGGTGTTGTTAGTGGTGGAGGTGTTGGTGGTGTTAGTGTTGTTGGTGGTGGTGTTGGTGGTGTTGTTAGTGGTGGTGGTGTTGGTGGTGTTAGTGTTGTTGGTGGTGATGGTGGTGTTAGTGTTGTTGGTGGTGGTGTTGTTGGTGTTGTTAGTGGTGGTGGTGTTGGTGGTGTTAGTGTTGTTGGTGGTGGTGTTGTTGGATTTAGTGTCGTTGGTGGTGTTGGTGGTGTTAGTGTTGTTGGTGGTGGTGTTGGTGGATTTAGTGTCGTTGGTGGTGTTGGTGGTGTTAGTGTTGTTGGTGGTGGTCTTGGTGGTATTAGTGTTGTTGGTGGAGGTGTTGGTGGTGTTAGTGTTGTTGGTGGAGGTGTTGGTGGTTTTAGTGTCGTTGGTGGTGTTGGTGGTGTTAGTGTTGTTGGTGGTGGTGTTGGTGGTATTAGTGTTGTTGGTGGAGGTGTTGGTGGTGTTAGTGTTGTCGTTGGTGGTGTTGGTGGTGTTAGTGGTGGTGTTGTTAGTGGTGTTGTTGGTGTTAGTGTTGTTGGTGGAGGTGTTGGTGGTGTTAGTGTTGTTGGTGGAGGTGTTGGTGGTGTTAGTGTTGTCGTTGGTGGTGTTGGTGGTGTTAGTGTTGTTGGTGGAGTTGTTGGTGGTGTTAGTGTTGTTAGTGGAGGTGTTGGTGGTGTTAGTGTTGTCGTTGGTGGTGTTAGTGTTGTTGGTGGAGGTGTTGGCGGTGTTAGTGTTGTTTGTGGTGGTGTTGGTGGTGTTAGTGTTGTGGGTGGTGGTGTTAGTGGTGTTAGTGTTGTTGGTGGTGGTGTTGGTGGTGTTAGTGTTGTTGGTGGAGGTGTTCATGGTGTTAGTGTTGTTGGTGGAGGTGTTTGTGGTGTTAGTGTTGTGGGTGGTGGTGTTGGTGGTGTTAGTGTTGTCGTTGGTGGTGTTGGTCGTGTTAGTGTTGTTGCTGGAGGTGTTGGTGGTGTTAGTGTTGTTGGCGGTGGTGTTGGTGGTGTTAGTGTCGTTGGTGGTGTTGGTGGTATTAGTGTTGTTGGTGGAGGTGTTGGTGGAGTTAGTGTTGTGGTTGGTGGTGTTGGTGGTGTTAGTGTTGTTGGTGGAGGTGTTGGTGGTGTTAGTGTTGCTGGTCGAGGCGTTGGTGGTGTTAGTGTTGTTGGTGGAGGTGTTGATGGTGTTAGTGTTGTTGGTGGAGGTGTTGGTGGTGTTAGTGTTGTCGTTGGTGGTGTTGGTGATGTTAGTGTTGTTGGTGGTGGTGTTGGTGGTGTTAGTGTTGTTGGTGGAGGTGTTGGTGGTGTTAGTGTTGTTGGTGGTGTTGGTGGTGTTACTGTTGTTGGTGGTGTTGTTGGTGGTGTTAGTGTTGTTGGTGGAGGTGTTGGTGGTTTTAGTGTTGTTGGTGGATGTGTTGGTGGTGTTAGTGTTGTTGGTGGAGGTGTTGGTGGTGTTAGTGTTGTTGGTGGAGGTGTTGGTGGATTTAGCGTCGTTGGTGGTGCTGTTGGTGGTGTTAGTGTTGTTGGTGGAGGTGTTGGTGGTGTTAGTGTTGTTGTTGGTGGTATTGGTGGTTTTAGTGTCGTTGGTGGTGGTGTTGGTGGTGTTAGTGTTGTTGCTGGAGGTGTTGGTGGTGTTTGTGTTGTTGCTGGAGCTGTTGGTGGTGTTAGTGTTGTCGTTGGTGGTGTTGGTGGTGTTAGTGTTGTTGCTGGAGGTGTTGGTGGTGTTAGTGTTGTTGGTGGTGGTGTTGGTGGTGTTAGTGTCGTTGGTGGTGTTGGTGGTATTAGTGTTGTTGGTGGAGGTGTTGGTGGTGTTAGTGTTGTCGTTGGTGGTGTTGGTGGTGTTAGTGTTGTTGGTGGAGGTGTTGGTGGTATTCAGTGTTGTTGGTGGAGGTGTTGGTGGTGTTAGTGTTGTTGGTGGAGGCGTTGATGGTGTTAGTGTTGTCGTTGGTGGTGTTGGTGGTGTTAGTGTTGTCGTTAGTGGTGTTGGTGGTGTTAGTGTTGTTGGTGGAGGTGTTGGTGGTGTTAGTGTTGTTGGTGGAGGTGTTGGTGGTGTTAGTGTTGTTTGTGGTGGTGTTGGTGGTGTTAGTGTTGTTGGTGGTGGTGTTGGTGGTGTTAGTGTTGTTGGTGGTGGTGTTGGTGGTGTTAGTGTTGTTGGTGGAGGTGTTTGTGGTGTTAGTGTTGTGGATGGTGGTGTTGGTGTTGTTAGTGTTGTTGGTGGAGTTGTTCATGGTGTTAGTGTTGTTGGTGGAAGTGTTTGTGGTGTTAGTGTTGTGGGTGGTGGTGTTGGTGGTGTTAGTGTTGTCGTTGGTGGTGTTGGTGGTGTTAGTGTTGTTGCTGGAGGTGTTGGTGGTGTTAGTTTTGTTGGTGGTGGTGTTGGTGGTGTTAGTGTCGTTGGTGATGTTGGTGGTATTAGTGTTGTCGGTGGAGGTGTTGGTGGTGTTAGTGTTGTCGTTGGTGGTGTTGGTGGTGTTAGTGTTGTTGGTGGAGGTGTTGGTGGTGTTAGTGTTGTTGGTGGAGGTGTTGGTTGTGTTAGTGTTGTTGGTGGAGGCGTTGATGGTGTTAGTGTTGTTGGTGGAGGTGTTGGTGGTGTTAGTGTTGTCGTTGGTGGTGTTGGTGATGTTAGTGTTGTTGGTGGAGGTGTTGGTGGTTTTAGTGTTGTTGGTGGATTTGTTGGTGGTGTTAGTGTTGTTGGTGGAGGTGTTGGTGGTGTTAGTGTTGTTGGTGGAGGTGTTGGTGGTTTTAGCGTCGTTGGTGGTGCTGTTGGTGGTGTTAGTGTTGTTGGTGGAGGTGTTGGTGGTGTTAGTGTTGTTGTTGGTGGTATTGGTGGTTTTAGTGTCGTTGGTGGTGGTGTTGGTGGTTTTAGTGTCGTTGGTGGAGGTATTGGTGGTGTTAGTGTTGTTGGTGGAGGTGTTGGTGGTGTTAGTGTTGTTGGTGGAGGTGTTGGTGGTTTTAGTGTCGTTGGTTGTGGTGTTTGTGGTTTTAGTGTTGTTGGTCGAGGTGTTGGTGGTGTTAGTGCTGTTGGTGGAGGTTTTGGTGGTTTTAGTGTCGTTGGTGGTGGTGTTTGTGGTTTTAGTGTTGTTGGTGGAGGTGTTGGTGGTGTTAGTGTTGTTGGTGGAGGTGTTGGTGGTGTTAGTGTTGTTGGTGGAGGTGTTGGTGGTTTTAGTGTCGTTGGTGGTGGTGTTGGTGTTGTTAGTGTTTTTGCTGGAGGTTTTGGTGGTTTTAGTGTTGTTGGTGGAGGTGTTGGTGGTTTTAGTGTCATTGGTGGTGGTGTTTGTGGTGTTAGTTTTGTTGGTGGAGGTGTTGGTGGTGTTAGTGTTGTTGGTGGAGGTGTTGGTTGTGTTAGTGTTGTTGGTGGAGGCGTTGATGGTGTTAGTGTTGTTGGTGGAGGTGTTGGTGGTGTTAGTGTTGTCGTTGGTGGTGTTGGTGATGTTAGTGTTGTTGGTGGAGGTTTTGGTGGTTTTAGTGTCGTTGGTGGTGGTGTTTGTGGTTTTAGTGTTGTTGGTGGAGGTGTTGGTGGTGTTAGTGTTGTTGGTGGAGGTGTTCCTGGTTTTAGTGTCGTTGGTGGTGGTGTTGATGGTATTAGTGTTGTTGGTGGTGGTGTTGGTGATGGTGTTGGTGGTTTTAATGTTGTTGGTGGAGGTGTTGGTGGTGTTAGTGTTGTCGTTGGTGGTATTGGTGGTGTTAGTGTTGTTGGTGGAGATGTTGGTGGTGTTAGTGTTGTTGATGGTGGTGTTGGTGGTGTTAGTGTTGTTGCTGGAGGTGTTGGTGGTGTTAGTGTTGTTGGTGGTGGTGTTGGTGGTGTTAGTGTTGTTGTTGGTGGTGTTGGTGGTGTTAGTGTTGTTGCTGGAGGTGTTGGTGGTTTTAGTGTTGTTGGTGGAGGTGTTGGTGGTGTTAGTGTTGTTGGTGGAGGTGTTTGTGGTGTTAGTGTTGTTGGTGGAGGTGTTGGTGGTGTTAGTGTTGTTGGTGGAGGTGTTGGTGGCGTTAGTGTTGTTGGTGGAGGTGTTGGTGGTGTTAGTGTTGTTGGTGGAGGTGTTGGTGGTGTTAGTGTTGTTGATGGTGGTGTTGGTGGTGTTAGTGTTGTTGTTGGTTGTGTTGGTGGTGTTAGTTTTGTCGTTGGTGGTGTTGGTGGTATTAGTGTTGTTGGTGGAGGTGTTGGTGGTGTTAGTGTTGTTGTTGGTGGTGTTGGTGGTGTTAGTAGTGTTGGTGGTGTTGGTGGTATTAGTGTTGTTGGTGGAGGTGTTGGTGGTGTTAGTGTTGTTGTTGGTGGTGTTGGTGGTGTTAGTGTTGTTGCTGGAGGTGTTGGTGGTGTTAGTGTTGTTGGTGGAGGTGTTGGTGGTGTTAGTGTTGTTGCTGGAGGTGTTGGTGGTGTTAGTGTTGTTGTTGGTGGTGTTGGTGGTGTTAGTGTTGTTGCTGGAGGTGTTGGTGGTGTTAGTGTTGTTGTTGGTGGTGTTGGTGGTGTTAGTGTTGTTGGTGGCGTTGGTGGTATTAGTGTTGTTGGTGGAGGTGTTGGTGGTGTTAGTGTTGTTGATGGTGGTGTTGGTTGTGTTAGTGTTGTCGCTGGTGGTATTGGTGGTGTTAGTGTTGTTGGTGGAGGTGTTGGTGGTGTTAGTGTTGTTGATGGTCGTGTTGATGGTATTAGTGTTGTTGTTGGTGGTGTTGGTGGTTTTAGTGTTGTTGGTGGAGGTGTTGTTGGTGTTAGTGTTGTCGTTGGTGGTATTGGTGGTGTTAGTGTTGTTGGTGGAGGTGTTGGTGGTGTTAGTGTTGTTGATGGTGGTGTTGATGGTGTTAGTGTTGTTGGTGGAGGTGTTGGTGGTGTTAGTGTTGTTGGTGGAGG
>OZ024741.1:370868100-370885600 GCA_964016885.1 Eledone cirrhosa | reverse complement strand
TGACAATTAAACCCAACAACAAAAGACAAGCATAAGACCCTACAACACCCCAGCATAGTACACATCAGCACAAATAACTGGGGAACCACGATTATTCCCTCCTATACTACATCTCCCGAGGGGACGAAACTACATACGTAGGGATATTTCATTGGCGCAAATTCGCAAGAAACTCCAATAACTTTAGCCATAGTGCAATGTCTATATGGTGCCAAGATTTCTGTGTCCTGGCCTGCATTGGTTGGACTGATAAAACGACAGATGAGAAGATTGTAAAAGAGACATCTGTACATCATGGCTTATTGTGGCAAAAACTTGTACAACACGAGTGCGACTCTCTAAGACAATGTGATAATTATCTGATGATATGCCTAAGCTACATGACCTGTATTCACGGAATTAGATGTGTCATAATGTGGAGTCGACTTTTGTAGTGGGCGGATATTATGGAGACTAATCCTCGGGTATATTTTAAAGTTGATGCCAATATCATCTGGACAATATTGATGTAATATTTTGCACGCCATACAGATATAGCACTCACGGCAGATTTGGAGAGTTTGAGTTTGAGTTTTTCTAGTCGACTCCAATAATCAAGGCCTGTTACGCCATTGATTGTTTTTGTAATTTTCATAATATTTAGTTTCGTGTGAGGGGACCACAGTGGGCAACTGTATTCATGGTGGGGCCTGGCAAAGGTAAAGAAGAGAAGGATAGTGATGTGAATATCTCTAGACCGTCTATGAATCCAGGAACACATCATACGTATAGATCTCAACCCCATTGTTTTTGTGTTAGTGTCTCTATGACCTATGCTAGAGTAGGTTTGAAACTTTAGCTAGCAAGCAAGCAATTGTCTCGAGAAATTATTTCTAATAAATAAATATATATATATAGAAAGAGAGAGAGAGAGAGAGAGAGAGAGAGAGAGAGAGAGAGAGAGAGAGAGAGAGAGAGAGAGAGAGAGAGAGAGAGAGAGAGAGAAATGTTGGAAGATTAAGGATTTCTATACAAAACGTGTCATATAAGAATAGTTTTTGTACTTTTGTACTTGACCGGTTTCGTTTAAAACAGCTTTTCAGAAGTTTTTTCATGTCCAATTTACTAAGTTTCAATTCGTAGTGTTATTGTCACTTATGTTTTTGTTAAAACAAGGTACGCAACTGGTTCTATCTTTGTCCCTTATGTCGAGGAAAAAATACAAACCTTGAAAAGGGACGTAACTCAGGTGTTACCAGATATTATGTGCGCAAAGAGGCTTTGGCCTAATTTTTTGTATAAAAACTTCTTTGCCAATGCATTTTTCCTCTTATGCTGACTGACAACATTGGTATAATGGGAAGACATTGAAATTTGGTAAATTTCACCCTCCATGTTCCTTTATATGTTGGCTAAGAAGGATCTTTCGTGTGTATGGATCCCTAATTTATTGGCAGTGAACTGTCCTCAGGTCTACAGGTCCATTCAGTCGGGCCCTGCTTATAATTTCTCACCCAAAGTGGTTGGAAGATAGCATTTCCCTCTCCACCCTGATTTTCCTCCTCAAGGGAAACCCGAAAATGATAATTAGGGCTTCGCCGACCAGGAAGGTGCTTCTTTTTAACCCTTTCAAACGCGTCCAACACACGCCATGACTACTAGATAGATAAAAACTGCCTGTTCTTCCCGATAGAAGGATGACGGTGGGGCGATCTTCACAATGAACCCAATTGATAGCCGGATCCGTTCTACACGTGACAGTAGGTATTCGACATAAACCCACAAATCAGCAACGCTCGGACACTCGACAAATGTGTGCTGAACGGTTTCGTTGCCCTGCGCGCACCTCGGAGAGTTCCGGCTGACGGCACATCCATGCCTGTAGAGTTTATCCCGAGCTGGTAATGATCGCCGATAGCACTGTCAGGCCAGAGATTCCTGGAAGTTATCCATGGGCCCTTGGCCAAAAGTCCTCCGGAAAAGAATGAGTAATTGATTTCGTCGACGCCCAGAGTCTCAACAAGAACATCGTCAATTTTACTCACCACTAACCATCTCTAGGACACCAAGTTGGAATTTCCACCGATCGTACTGACCTCTCTGGGCTTAACCCAGAACTGCAGCTCCGACAAGGAAACGAGTTTTGAAAACATGTACCTAGCAAACGGTGATCACATTTGATCACCGTAGCCTCAGTGCATGTTTACGCATCATCAGCCACGCCATCTCCAGTCCTCCACGCAAAGGGTGTTGGCAGCAAATGGACCACCTGACCATTGGCACACGTCCCTTCCACAAAAAGCGAAAAGGCAAACGCGCCAGTGTGGTCAGTCGTAGACCAGGATAAGGCACGACAGTCAGTCGATAGTAAATGGCAGACGCGATGTAGGCTTTCGCCAAATCTGCTCGACCTCTCCTGGATAGCTTCCCCCGGCCCATTTCTAGGGAAGAGCGGTCACCCCAGTCGTTACCATGTCACAGCCTTTGTCCATCTGATGGTTTGGACCAAACCAGACTGCGAGCATTTTAACCGGTCCGTCCGTCCAGCGTCCGGTGGCGCTGTTATGCAACATGGTCTTGTGGACTTTTCCCGGTTAATTTTTGCTTCAGTTATTGCTTCGTATTTCATGCGGGTGGTGGCGATTAACTCAATCTGGTAGATTTGTGGGTTTATGTCGAACACCTGCTGTCACGTATAGGACGCACTCGGCTATCAATTAAGTCTATCAAATTCACCACTCTATTCATTGCCAATTCTCACCTTGCTGGTTGCACCTTTAACCATGGCCTGCACGGCCATCAAAAGCCATTCGTCTACAACTAGTTTCCTAAGTGCCCACCAGATTTCAGAGTGGGGGAATCTGTAGAAGGCCTTCTACAGATCTACAAATGCTATGTATAGTGTCTTACTCTTAGCTAAGTATCTCTTCTGCAGTTGTCTCACCCCTACCTGTCATAAAGTCAAACTGCATTTCATCTAACTTGATTCTGTCTCTAATTAGTTGAGCTATAACCCTTTCAGCAACTTTCAGCAACCTGGTCCATCAACCATATGCCTCTGTTGTTCTTTCTCTCTAATGCATCTCGTTTTCCCGTGTAACATTTTACAATGATACTGCTACGCCATAATTAGGTATGATCCCTTCCTGTAGTACATGATTATGCATTCTGATTAGCTCATTGCCTACTACGCCAGATGCTTTTAGTTTCTTGGCTAATATTCCACATAGTACGACTACCTTCCCTACAATCATGTATTAAATTGCTATATGTAACACAATGCTGTCAAATTTTATGACTGGTCTTTCAGTTGGGCCTACATGGGCACACCCTCACTGCCCCATTGATTCTCTTCGTACAGCAGTTTCTTCGAGTAAGTCTTCCAAGCCTCTTTCTTTTTGGTATCGGACAACGCCAGTACTCCACTATCATGTCGGACACAATTTTCCCTATCCACAACACGATTTTCTTTAATACACTGTCTCACAATCCAGAACGCTTCACACCCACTACCTTCACGTCGCAGGATATGTACAAACTTCTTTTCTGCCTCTTGTTAGCTATAACTTGGCCTCTCCTCCGGTATTGCTACCCGGTTAGACATTTCCTATAGCCTTTCCAGGGTCATCTTTTTTGTTTTTATGGCCCTATCTACATTATATATGAATATGGAAACCCACATACATACATAAATACATACATACACTTACATACACATACACTCTCTCTTTCACACACGCACACACACACACACACACAGACACACACACTTTCACACACACACACACACTCACACACACACTCACACATACATGCACACACACACACTCACACATACATACGCGCGCACGCGCACACACACACACACACACACATACACACACACACATACTGCGAACTTGAGAAAGTTGAAGAGTTTCCGAGATGAAATCTAATCTTGCAGCAATTGGAAGGATGTAGTTCCATTAAGAGAATGAAATTATTGTCTTATTTGACAGGAGAGTTACCTAATTATACTTCACCGTTCCAGGTCAGAGGTGATGGCCACGAACATATGATGTTAGTCACAATGCACACACACACACAAATATATATATACATATATATATAAACATATATATATATATATATATATATATATATGTGTAAATATACATACACACACATGCATATATACAAATATATATGTATATATATACATATATATATATATATATATATATATATATATATATATATATATATATATATATAAATATATATATATATATATATATATATATCATATACGTATATATATATATATGTGTGTGTGCATGTGTGTGAATATGTTTGTGTGAGTTTGTGTTTTTTGTGTGTGCGCATGTGTGTGTTTATGTGTATGTGTGTGTGCACGTGTGCGTGTACGTGTGTGCGTATGTGTGGTTGTGTATATGTGTAAGTTTGTGTGTGTTCGTATGTGTGTGTGTGTGTTTGTGTTCAGTGAAACAGCCAGCATTTTCACAAAATATAAAAGAAAGTCCAACGAAACCACCACCATACACTAATCTCTGTCCTGTGTTCAACTCCAAAACTCATAAAGAAACTCTGCCAATACATTTATTTCTCAATCTCACAACGTAACCTGCTACATTCAACCACCACACTAGTCACAACAGTTAGTTACTGAACCACCACACTACTCACAACAACACTATGTTACATTAAACCACCACACTACTCACAACTCCCTGTTACACTCAGCTAACATACTACTCACAACCACGCTACACTCAAGCACCACACTACTCACAACAACACTATGTTACACTAAAGCACCACACTACTTATAACAAGTCTGTTACACTCAAGCACCACACTACTCAGAACAACACTATGTTTCACTAAAGCACCACACTACTCAGAACAGCACTATGTTAAACTCAACCACCACACTACTCACAACAAGTCTGTTACACTCAACCACCACACTACTCACAACAGCCCTATGTTACACTCAGACACCACACTACTCACAACAACACTATGTTAAACTCAAGCACCACACTACTCAGAACAACACTATGTTAAACTCAAGCACCACACTACTCAGAACAGCACTATGTTAAACTCAACCACCACACTACTCACAACAAGTCTGTTACACTCAACAACCAAACTACTCACAACAGCCCTTTGCTACACTCAAGCACCACACTACTCACAACAAGTCTGTTACACTCAACCACCAAACTACTCACAACAGCCCTATGTTACACTCAGGCACCACACTACTCACAACAACACTATGTTACACTCAAGCACCACACTAAACTAACTCACACATATATATATATAAGACCCTATGTACTATCGTTACCAGCAATTGCCCTAGTACATTACATAATGACTCACATATATATATAAGACCATATGTACTATCGTTACCAACAATTACCACAGTACATTACATAATGACTCACATATATATATAAGACCATATGTACTATCGTTACCAACAATTACCACAGTACATTACATAATGACTCACATATATATATAAGACCCTATGTACTATCGTTACCAGCAATTACCCCAGTACATTACATAATGACTCACATATATATATAAGACCCTATGTACTATCGTTACCATCAATTGCCCCAGTACATTACATAATGACTCACATATATATATATAAGACCCTATGTACTATCGTTACCAGCAATTACCCCAGTACATTACATAATGACTCACATATATATATAAGACCCTATGTACTATCGTTACCAGCAATTACCCTAGTACATTACATAATGACTCACATATATATATATAAGACCCTATGTACTATCGTTACCAGCAATTACCCCAGTACATTACATAATGACTCACATATATATATATAAGACCCTATGTACTATCGTTACCAGCCATTACCCTAGTACATTACATAATGACTCACATATATATAAGACCCTATGTACTATCGTTACCAACAATTACCCCAGTACATTACATCATGACTCACATATATATATATAAGACCCTATGTACTATCGTTACCAGCAATTACCCCAGTACATTACATAATGACTCACATATATATATATAAGACCCTATGTACTATCGTTACCAACAATTACCCCAGTACATTACATCATGACTCACATATATATATATAAGACCCTATGTACTATCGTTACCAGCAATTACCCCAGTACATTACATAATGACTCACATATATATATATAAGACCCTATGTACTATCGTTACCAGCAATTACCCCAGTACATTACATAATGACTCACATATACATAAGACCCTATGTACTATCGTTACCATCATCCTCACCAGGATCTCCAGATATATGAACAATCATATAAACTGAGAAGTTTACATTTTTAAAAATTGATAATTTGCATAAGAGAAACCCTAAAACTTCTGTTGATTACTGTCATGTAGAAAGTCACTAAATAATTGTTTCTACTTTGGGCACAAGGCCATCAATTACCCAGTGCATTACTGGTACTTTATTTTATCGACCCCGTAAGGATGAAAGGCAAAGTCAACCTCGGCGGGATTTGAACTCAGATCGTAAAGGGACGTAACTATGCTGGAAAGCATGGCGTCCGACCCTCTACCGATACTGCCAAACTAAATAATAGTTTCTGATTTAGGGCACAAGGCCAGCGAGTTGGGAGAAAGGGAAAGTCGATTAAATCAACCCAGTGCATAACTGGTATTTTATTCTATCGACCCAGTAAGCATGAAAGGCAAAGCTAACCTCGGCAGGATTTGAACCTAGAACGTAAAGGGCCATTACTCTATGTCGCTAAGCATGTTGTCCGAAGCTCTACTGATTCTACCAATCTACCGCCTCAAAGTCACTAAATAATAATAAGAATGATATTTTAATAATTTATTACTAGGGTACACTGATATAAATGTTCAGCATATATCTACAAAGATATATAAGATTAAATGTACTAGCAGAAAACCACTCTTTGGGAGGTTTTCTTCTAGCATGTGTAGTGTGCATATTGATATTATACGCAAATATATATGCATGTAGATATGATATGTCAAATAAAATTGTAATTGAGAATATGCACAGAAATTGAAGAGAGACTGTGTTACACTCTCTTCTGTAATCAGTAAAGTAATCCATGATACATTAAAAAAGACGATATTATATATGAACTGCATTACGGCGAAATTTTATGAAAACGAAAAAGAAGAAAATTAGCGACAGAAATATAAACCTTATAGAACGATGGTGCAAATATATGAACATTTATATAAGCAATGTAATAAGTGTTATGAAAATAATGGATGCTAACCGGAAGTGTTAATATTTGAAAATTAAAAAAAAAGTGAATCTTAAAATAAGCAATCATTATATATAAGAATATTCTGAGTTCAAATTCCGCCGAGGTTAACTTTGCCTTTCATCCTTACGGGGTCGATAAAATAAAGTACCAGTAATACACTGAGTATTTGCTGGCCTTGTGCCAAAAGTAGAAACAATTATATATAAGAATATTTATGTTTAATCAACAGCTACGAAATTTAGTAGATAAATTATGTAATATTCAGTCATAATATATTCAAAGTAATCCAACTTATTTTACTAACGGGATAAAAAAATATATTCAGGACGCAGTCCCGCATTCCTCCCTTTATTATATTATGGTGGATTAGCAGTATCGGTAGAGGGTCGGACGCCATGCTTTGCACCAAAGAGTTACGGCCCTTTATGGTCTGAGTTCAAATCCCGCCGAGGTTAACTTTGTCTTTCATCCTTACTGTGTCGATAAAATAAAGTACCAGTAATACACTGGTTTAATTGCTGACCTTGTGCCAAAAGTAGAAACAATTATATTATGATGAGTAACTTTGGAGAAATAACTATTTACAGGGACGAATGTAGGGTTAAAACCTATTACTGAGATATGTATGAATTTTAAAGAATTACACACACACAGCAACACAAACACCAACACACACACACACACACACATATATATAACAATGGTTTCGGAAGTTGATAGGGAAGAAACCACAGTTAAATAAAGTACTCAATGCATTAGTATATGTTTATTTATTTCATATAGAAATGACTTCTACAGGGCTATAACTGTTTCATTCGAGAGAAACCATCAGCTGCTGATATATATATATAAATAAAATAACAGGAGGCTGGACTGGTGTAAGTTCTTTGGAATAACATTTTTCGCGGCGTTTTCTAGCATGACTGTAGTGTGACCCTTACGCTGACTTCTTTCTTTTTTCTTCTTTCTTCTTTTCTGTCTTTCTTCCCCTCTTTTATTCTTTGACAGAGAGGTGGTAGTACATTATAAGCCTTCGCCCCCTCACCAGATGGTCTTTAGTAGACTGAGTTGCCATCACTTTGAGGGCGACTGGCCGAGGTGAAAGCAGCTAGTTGGTCAGTCGTCCTCTCTGTCTCTGATTTTTCGGACCCATGGTTTTTTACATATTCCTTTGTTATATTTCGAGTACCTGATGATATCACCGGATTCATATGGAACCCGGTCATTGAAATGATCATAGTATAATATACCTTTCAAGAATTTACACCAGTCCAGCCTCCTGTAATTTTATTTATAATTAACTCCGTATTCGCACCACCAACTACACAAACGAAGACGAGTGAACTGCACTACGTCGAGTACTCTCCACAATATTACACCAAGATTGACAATACGGAATGACCAATTCTATCTAGTGGTGAACCAACAGACCTAAAGAAATATATATACACACACACACACACACACACACACACACACACACACACACACACACACATACATATATATATATATATATATATATATATATATATATATATATATATTTCGTTGACAAATATATCAATATGCCCAGACATGCAGATATATTGCCCTTGGTATGACAGTGTGGTTTTAGCTCAATGTAGGATAACTAGTATACTACAGAGCCGTTATAGCTATAGGAATAACCAAAGAGTGCTTAGAAATACATTGTTTTATTAGCTAACAGTGTTTCATCCATACACCATGGTAGGAATCATCAGAGCCTATAAACATGAGTATATCAGTAGTTGCATGCTCCATCGAGCTGCGTCACCAGAACAAGGTTAAAGGACCAGCAGGGGCGTCCCGAGCCCAGCGCTATATGGAAAAAGACAGAATACATGATGCACATAATGTCATAAAATGTCTTAAAAATTAAAAAATTAAAAATTACACCAAAAATTTATAACTTAAATGGTGCAATAGAAGATAAAGATGTTGGGAGAGGGTAGCACGGGATGAGTGAGGGTATTACTCAGCATGTTCGGAAACAATAAGAAAATAATAAAAAAATAATTAAAATAAATATATATATATGAGTTCAGTCTTTTTCGTGGCTATGGTCACTGCGGCCCTTCTATCGGTTGCTGTCTTCAATTTGCAAAGCTGTCTAAACGTAATGTTATAACTCTAGGGTTATATACCCTATAGAGTGCTTAGCTGCACACCGAAACTGCATTCGTTAGCTTGGCTGCAACCATGGCTTCGTTGATGCTGTACTAAATTTTATATATATATATATATATATATATATATATATATATATATATATATATATATACTAGCAGAGGTATCCGGCGTTGCTCGGATATTAAATAGCAGTTGTGTATACCATTTATGTCAATACTTCAGTGCTGCTTCGAAAACTATACTTTTACAAAATCATCGGCTTTTTCCAAAAAGGGGTTCCAGCCCCCAGGGGTCCCCTACCCAATATGTGCCAATTCTGAGAGTTAACATTCATCTGTAGGACAAACGTAGCCCATGTGTCAAGTTTTGTGAAAATCGGTTGCGAACTCCAGAAGTTATGACATTTTGTTGCATTGCACTGCAGTACTTCAGTCGACTCCAAGGAAGTGGTTAAAGTGGTTAAAGGGGTTATCTGCCGGGGGGCCCTATAATCAATATCTGGAAAAATGACAGTGCCCATGACCATCCGGAGTACATAAGTAACCTATGTCTTAAGTTTGGTGAACATACTGTAAAAATGCATAAGGTTTATACATACGCGCGTGCGTTTGTGTGTGTGTGTGTGTGTGTGTCGGGGGTATGTATTTGTGTGTGCGTATGTATGTGTATGTCCGTCGGGGTATACGTATGTACTGGCCTAAATCTTCACTATTTACTTTTACTATTTTAATAACCTTTGTCATTTACGTTTTCAATTTTATTTACATCATTCTTAAACTCCGGAGCTAGAAATCATTCTGTTATTTTAAATAGAATATTAGTCTAACGACTCCATTTATACCATAAACTTGGTCTTGTCTTTGCATGAAATTGTTCTTCACGCTCCACATAACGACGTATTATCCTCGCTTTTTTCCCGTTCATTGCCAGGGGACGTCTTCACGAACCAAAATATCGTCTTCCTGTTTTCGTTCGGTTGCAACGTTTCTCAAAATATTTACTTCTGCGTTCACAGATTACTCTCAGTTCAATTTGAATGGGAAATTCCTGTTTCGTCTTTTTCTCCGTAACCATGGAAGCTTGTAGCTTGAAAGTCGACCCAACGCCTCCTCGGGTCATTCTGCATAACTGTATAAATTTTCGCTGCATTCCACCAAGCCGTTTCGACGTTTATCCGACTACACCTACATATACAACGTCCGACCACTTCCAATTTATATAGTAGATTTGTTTATATATGAATGACAAAAAGAAAAGTACAAAACTATACATGAATTGTTTCTACTAAACCTTCAATTTAAGACACAACCTACATACCTTCTTCTTCTTCTTCTTCTTCTTCTTCTTCTTCTTCTTCTTCTTCTTCTTCTTCTTCTTATTATTATTATTATTATTATTATTATTATTATTATTATTATTATTATTGTTATTGTTATTCCTTGAATCTCAGTCATTGATGTTGGTTAACTGGAAAGTCCGTTGGATTGAATATCAAGCCACTACCTGCAGCCTCAGATATTCAGGACGTATCGGAGGGTTCTTGCCGTTCCAAGCAAGCATGCCTTTTGAAGCGTTCCAAAAAGCGTGAAGGGGCCGATTTTCTTTAACCATCCCTGGAAACCTTTGGAGATAGTCCCCAGTGCGCCTATGACAATCGGGATCACTTTGACTTCATGGCAGTTCCAAATCCTTTTCACCTCCCACTTTAGGTCCTGGTATCGGTTAATTTTCTCCCTCTCCTTCTCTTGCACTCTCGTGTCGAACGGGCAGGCCACATCCACAATCAGGCACGATCTTTTTTCTTTGTCCACAACCACCAGGTCAGGTCTATTGTGTTCCAGTTTTTTGTCCGTCTGTATCCTAAAATCCCACAGCACCTTCACCTGACTGTTCTCCATCACCGCCTCTGGCCTATGCTCATACCATTTCTCAGAATGTGGTAGATTATTATTATTATTATTATTATTATTATTATTATTATTATTATTATTCTTTTGCTCCCCCTGGAACATTGGGCTGCGAGCCACCCCCACACATCGCCATGTTCTGAGTCTGCTTTTCAACTCCACCGTGATGCACGGTGCGTCATGGTGTATCTAACCATTTTTTTAGGTCTTACTACGGCTGATTTCTTCCAGAAAGAAAGAGATTGAAAAAGACAGAGAAGATTCATCCTCGGAGGAATAATAAAAAATGTTTACACTGCACATTTCATTTTTTCAAAGCTAAAGCTGCCGATCCAAAATCAGTAATTCAACTCCCTGAAAACTTTCAAATATATGCTGTTCTGCTAAGGGGCAGCTGTCCACAAAGTAAGATTTACTTGCATATCTCCGCTCATATAAACACATAAATACATGCATACATACATTACAGTTGATATTTTTTTTAATTAAAGCGTTTTCATATCATATATATATATATATAGTGACGAAACAAGTCAATTACATGAACTCATAATCCTTTATTTACTGCTTTATTATGTATGAAATTGTAAATAAGACAAAGGTATTAGAACAGGGGGAAATAACTCACCGAACGCGATAGTAAATAGACCATTTTGGGGTCCCAGGGACCACATTTTTCAAGTTAGAGATTTGAAACCTCGTCTATTTGCTTCCTTGGCACTTTTTACATAGGTGTGTAAATTTCCATATCCGTCCGACTAAGTCTACTACCATTTAACCGTGCACAACTGAATTTCAACCACCACCCATTTCACAAATATATATTAGATATGTGTGTGTGTGTATTATGTATTTCAGTAGAAAAGGTAAAAGAAAGAAGAGTGCTCTATGTATAGTACAGAGCTATTTAATTACATAATAAACAACACAATATAATTATTCCATTGGAAACTAGACGATCTTAACAGACACGTCCAGTAAACTCATAAGGTGAAATATTATTTAATCTATATATCTAAAACAGAGAATGTTTGTCTGTCTGTCTGTCTGTCTGACTCCCTAAAACTCGAGAACCACCCAACCGATTTTTTTCAAACTTTACCACATGTAATACTTATGGTCGTGCGAGTGTTTTGCGCAAAAGATATTTCAAATTTTCAATGCTCTAGGGACCACATTAGACGCCGTTTAATGATCTCTCTATACTTCTTAGTCTGTCTTTTTAGATAGATAGATAGATATAACGTTGAGCCCTTATAATATCGGTCTGTATGTCTGGCTGTCTGCATTACGTCATTATGACGCTATGTGTGTGTGTGTGTGTGTGTATATATATAGTGTGTGTGTATATATATGTATATATAGTGTGTAACGTTTCTCGGAATATTTACTTCTGCGTTCACAGATTGATTTTTTTAGTTTCAGAAGAACCCGTTAAGGGTCAAAGCAGCGATTATTTGCTTAAACTTTAATCTGTTATTTTAATATATATATATATATAATTATATATTCGGGTACAGATATTTTTGCATACACAATAACAAAATATAAACAAACGTATTTATTTCACGAGGCTCGACAGCAGCTAAAACAGCAACAAAAAAAAAGAGAGGGAACGCAATTACATGCTTTTGAAAAATCTTAATGGAAAATTATTTGCCTATTCACCCAAGGCGACCTCCCTTTTTATTAGGACTTCTGCATCAATTGGTGAACATAGGACGAAACTGTTTCAGAAAGGAGGGATAAACATGCCAATCTATGTTTAGAATCCCGAGCAACACCGGGCAATTCTGCTAGTATTAAATATTTCATCTGATGAGCGTACTGGACGTTTCTGTTAAGATCGTCTAGCTTCCTTTTGGTAATGGAATAATTATATTGTGTTGTTTATTATGTAATTATATAGCTCTGTACTATACGTAGAGCACTCTTCTTTCCTTTAGCTTTTCTACTGAAATACATAATACACACACACACACACACACACTCACCCCCCACACACACATACACACACAAACATATATATGAAAACACACATAGAATATTATTATGGTTGATTACATGCATAAACACACACACATAAATAAACACACTGATACACACATAGATACACATATGCATACATAAACACACGCACACACCAACACCGACTCCCTTAGATGTAAACACCTATGCACACACACACAAACAAACACCCACATTCTCGAAGAAACACCCACACACTTCCACACACTAACAAACATACAAACACCCAGACAGAGACACTTACAACCCCCACCCCCACCCACCCACACACACACACACACACATGAACCAATACTTCAGCCAAACTGGGTGAAATTGGAGAAGTTAGGGCTGATCCGTTAATTTGGGAGGAAGGAGGGAAGGTAACCCCTAATTAATATTGCAGGACTTCTAATAAACCCCACTGTTTTTTCTTCTCTTTTTAATATATTATTTTGTATTTACTTTTTAATATTAATTTTTTTCTGTGAGAGGGCGCAACTGTTTAGCTGAAAGAAATGGATTGTAATGTTGTGAAGGGGAAGTAAAGAAAATGATAATGAAGTACTATATCGTGACGTCACTTAGGTTAACGTCAACATCCGGGTGTTTGCTCTTTTCTCTCATCTTCTATTCATACTGCCCTCCACTAACTTCTTCATCTTTCTCCCTCCATGTCTCACCCCTTCTCTCTCTCTATCTTTCTCTTTCTCTTTTTCTCTCTCCCTCACTAGCTACCACAGTCTAACTCTCTCCCTCTCACTCTTTCTTGGTCTATCTATCTATATATCTATCTCTCTAGCCCCTCTCTCTATCTATCTCTCTATCTGCCTCTCTCTCTCTATATATCTATCTATCTACCACAGTCTCTCTGTCTCTCTTTCTCCATCTATCTATCACATGCTCTCTCTCTATGTATATATATATATATATTATAATAAGTATTTATAAAATAGATGTTCTTTTTATTAATACTTATATTATAATATTAATAACTCCTGAAAATTATTTTCCGTTGAGTGCTTCCAATCTACTGTAAAACTCATTCTTTGACATAATCATCGAATATTGTTTAACAACTTAATATATATATATATATATATATATATATATATATATATATATATATATATATATATATTATATATATATATCTTTCTCTTTCTTAGATTCTTTCTTAGATTCTCTCTCTCTTTCTCTCTCTATATACCTTCATATCTCTTTCTCTTTCTTAAACACACACTCTCCCTTTATCTCTTAATCACTCTTCCACTCTTCACACAGTACGCTTTCTCTATCTCTTTTATTCTCTTCCCCTCTCTATCTATCTGTTAATTTCCCTCTCTCTTTCTCTCTCCCTATCTCTTAGTCTCCTCTTTTCTCCCGCTATATGTCTTAGTTTCTCCTTTTCTTTCTTCGTCTTTTACTCTCACTATCTCTCTCTCTCTATGTCTGAGTCTCTCTTTCTCTTCTTTAGACTCTCACAATCTCTCTCACTATGTCACTCTTAGTCTCTCTTACTGTTCCTTAGATTCTCACTCTCTCTAACTCTATCTCCTTTCCCTGTCAGAGACTCGTTAATAATAGAAAAGGTTGAACCAAGAATAATGACAGAAACGGTAGGGAGGTTGGACTTAAATGACATGCTGTATTTACCTTCAACCCTTAAAGATCTGGGTTCAAATTCCATCGAGTTTGACTTTCCTTCTTTGGAGGAGTAGGTGATGTCGAGAAAATAAGATACCATTCGAGTACTAATAATATCAATACAACAAAAAATAATACCCTGGCTACCACCACAACCCCACTCACTAAAAAAAAAAAAGAAAAACCTCCAGCCCCTACCTTGTTTTAGAAACTGATAAATGTAAATTATTTTTCTTTAAACCTTTTGATATCAGCCCACCCCAAACCGCTTCTGTTTCTATGAAAAACAACAACAACGACAACAACAACCCTTTTAAAAAGTTAAAATCTTCCCACATAATTTTATATAAGAATCATTTGTAATAAATAATATTTTAAGAATGAAATAATAATTTTAGTAAATCCCTCCCAATTCTTCATTAATTTGCCTTTCACCTTACGGGGTCGATAAAATAAAGTACTAGTAATACACAGGGGTAATTGCTGGCCTTGTGCCAAAAGTAAAAACAATTAATTAATTGAAATACGATGTTTCATTGGATGTGTGTTAATGAAAGGGTTAAACCCAAGTCAGCTCTGACTAAGCAGAATTATAATTAAAACACCATTCCAGCTGTAAATATCCTGCCTCTTTATTATATATCTAGGATTATATTTTCTATGAGCAATCTAAACATAATTCTCATAGAGATTCAGCATCGTATTTTGTATAACACGATTGGAATTACAGATACTGTTTACCCAACAAGCTTCCATAGAATTTCCGTTTACCAAGTTTCAATCAGAAGGCTTAAATCGACCCGAGGCTACAGTCAAGACACTTTTACAAGATGGCGTGCAGTGGGATCGAACGAAGGTTTTCATGATTGTAAAGCAAACTTCTAAATACGTCAGCTATACCTGCGTCCATATACACAGAACCTGGTTCGCTAATCTCTCTCTCTCTCTCTCTCTCTCTCTCTCTCTCTCTCTCTCTCTCTCTCTCTCTCTCTTTCTCTCTCTCTCTCTCTCTCTCTCTCTCTCTCTCTTTCTTTCTCTCTCTCTCTCTCTCTCTCTCTATATATATATGTGTGTGTATATATATGTATATATATATATGTGTGTGTGTGTGTGTGTGTGTGTGTGTGTGTGTGTGTGTGTGTGTGTGTGTGGAGGCACGTAGCCTAATGGTAAGGGTGTTGGACTTACGATCATAATGTCGTGGGTTCGATTCCTGGGTTGCGTGTTGTGTTCTTGAGCAAAACACTTCATTTCACGCTGCTCCAGTATGCTCAGCTGAAAATGAGTACCAGTAATAGCTGGGAGTTTAACCCTGCGATGGACTGGCGTCCTGTCCAGGGACAAGTCTTGTACTCTTAGTCGCTTCACGCCATGAAACCGGAATAAGCACCGGCCAAATGAGCCTTCTGGCTTAAGACAGACTTTAGACTATATATATATATATGTTTATATATATATTTATATATATATATACAAGAGGAAGATGCTTGTGAAATTTTTCTTATCACCGGGCTCTACTCGTTGGTTATTCTGTATTTTTATTTAAGATATTTCTATATTTATAAGTACCAGTCCAGTACTGGGGTCGATTCTTCCTCTATAGAAAAAATCGGCTGTGTTCAGACCTTGAGAGGGTTGGGCTCCGCCATGTTTAAAAAGTAACCTTGACATGCGGTTTGACGGTGCCTCTACGACTCCACAAGGAGTATTGGATCTTTTATATTTATACGCTTCTCTAAATTGTTTTTTTTAGCAATTTTTTATCGAGATGTAAAGTATATTGCTGATAAATTTTACTTATATATGATATTTGCTACTCGTTAAATGCTGAGCTGTTATACAGTTTATGTTGGTTGCTATTTCTAGTGGCAATTTTAGACTCATCATCTTGTCCGTGGTATATAAATATTTACCCTGCTGGTCGATCTACGCATGCGTGCAGTATTGTACCTCATGCTGACTTGATGGAAGCACATACTGTTTCAACAACTGATTAGTATATGCTTTCATAATAATGGTTTCTTATATAGGCACAAGGCCAGCAATTTTTAGGGAGGGGAAAGTCGATTAAATTGACCCCAGTGCTTGACTGGTACTTTATTTTATCGACCTCGTAAGGATGAAAGGCAAAGCTAACCTTGGTGGGATTTGAACTCAGAACGTAAAGGCTCGCAACTCTATGTTGCGAAGCATGTTGTCCGACGCTCTACCGATACTGCCAATCCGCTAATAATAATTGTTTCTACTTTGGGCACAAAGCCAGCAATTATCCCAGTGCATTACTGGTACTTTATTTTATCGACCCCATAAGGATGAAAGGCAAAGTTAACCTCGCGGTATTTGAACTCAGACCGTAAAGGGACGTAACTCTATGCTGCAAATCATGGCGTCCGACCCTCTACCGTTACTGCCAATACACCCCACCCCCTCGAATTATTGTGCTCTTCTTGCAGAATGGATTGCCTTAATATATTGAGATGGTCAATTCTGTTC
>OZ024741.1:370858100-370860600 GCA_964016885.1 Eledone cirrhosa | reverse complement strand
ATAAGAGTGGCTCTTTGAATTAGCGACACAGTCGATCAGACGGGCTTCTACCCAGTGTCTGTTTACCAAAATAATCACTGACAAGGTATGGTTTGACCCAATGATATGGTAAACGTTCAGAAAGTTACGATGAGTTGGAATTGAACCAATGACTTCGTAATTACGAAGTGAACGCTTTAACCATTTAGATATGCTGCGTCCTCCCTTATGCTATTTTTACTCTCTCTGTCTCTTTCACACACAAACACACACACACACACACACGCATACACACACACACACACACGCACACACACATACCCTCCCCCCACACAGAAACGCTACCACAACCACCACCACCAGCACCACCAGCATAACCATCCTACCCACTCCATCGGCAAATAAATGTTCCAAGGGCAAAGTAGAAGAATAATTTTTACAAATTTGGTTCGTGTCGACATGAAGCCTTTGGCTAGTGTCACATGTCATTTAAACCTCCTATCATTGGTCAGTGGGTGTCCCTCGTGTTACATGCCATGTGACATTTAAACTTCCTATCATTGGTCAGTAGGTGTCTCTCGTGTTACATGTCATGTGACATTTAAACCTATCATTGTTCCATGGCTGTCCCTTATGCCACATGTAAAGACCATGTGACATATAAATACTACATCATTGGTCAATGTATGGAACCAGTTCTAAAATGTTCACCATCGGCTGTTTGTTTCGTTCTCATAAAATTTGATGTTGGCGCCCTCCTCATCTTCTTCTTCTTCTTCTTCTTCTTCTTCTTCTTCTTCTTCTTCTTCTTCTTCTTCTTATTATTATTATTATTATCAACATCTTCCCCTCTCTCCCACCCCAGGTCAACTAAGCCATTCCTCACACCTGCCCTCTCATTGTCCTTCATTTTATTAAGAGTGATGACATAGAAGGTCACATGGGGAACCTCTCCTCTTCTTCTTCTTCACCCCCCCCCCCCCCCCCTTCACCCTCCTCTCATCATTTACTTCCACTGTTTCCCCTCACCCTCTTCCGTCTTCCTCTACATTTTCTTCTCTTTCTAGCTATTCTTTACCCCACACCTTTCTACCTCTCACCATATTAGCACACTGGACTCTCCTCATACACCATCTTCCATTAACCTCACACCCCTCATCCACACAGTTGGTTCTTCTAACACACCACCCATCTCTAACCCTTCTCTCACCTCCTGCTCCGTCTATATCCCACTGTGGACTCTACTCACACCATCCCTCTCTGCCGTACTCCCCACCTCCCATTCTCTCCTTACACTATCCCCCTTTACCTTACCACCACCACAACCACACACTGGATTCTCCTACTGTTCAATCTCCATCGGCCATCTTTCTTCACCCCCGCTGCACTCTTTGCCAATTTTTCTCCATTTATTATGAACATCTACTCACTTATTGAATATATCTGGACAACTCCGTCTATCTATCTATCTATCTATCTATCTATCTATCTATCTATCTATCTATCTATCTGTCTGTCTCTCTATCTCTCTCTCTCTCTCTATATATATATATGTATGCATATACACACATATATACACATACATACACATACATACACATACATACACACACACACACACATATATATATATATATGTGTGCGTGTGAGTTTATGTCTATCTTCTCTATCTCAATATTTATTATTTGTCTGTCTGTCTGCCTTACTGTTTCCCCCTTCCCACCCCATGTTCCTCCCTCCTTAATCCCTCATCTTACTATTATTATCAACCTTTGCCCCACCTTCTTATCTCACTCTGTCTGTCTACCTGCCCTCTCATTCCCCCTTTACATCCCATACTCTCTACTCCCCATCACCACCCTCCTCCGTGTGTCTTCTTCCACTCCCACCACTACCACAACTGCCACCATCACTATTAAGTTTGATTCTCGTTTGTCAAAATCTCGTGTAGTTTAGCGTGATGTGTGCGGCACCATGTTGAAATCTCTTACATAAAACATAACACAGTTGAAGTTGAACAGGGGTCAATGTAAGGGGTTGGATCGGGGGGGGGGGGGGGGACTAATGGAAGTTGGGAAAGGGTTTTCTCAGCCTGGTGGTGGTGGGATGGTGGTGATGGATGTGTGGTGATAACGATGTCGATGGTGGTGGTGTGGTGAATGTTATTGAGGTGGTGATGGTGGTGAGGTGTTGTGGTAGTGGTGTGGTGAATGTTATTGAGGTGGTGATGGTGGTGAGGTGTTGTGGTAGTGGTGTGGTGAATGTTATTGAGGTGGTGATGGTGGTGAGGTGTTGTGGTAGTGGTGTAGGTAGTAGTGGTGTGGTGAATGTTATTGTGGTGGTGATGGTGGTGAGGTGTTGTGGTAGTGGTGTGGTGAATGTTATTGAGGTGGTGATGGTGGTGAGGTGTTGTGGTAGTGGTGTGGTGAATGTTATTGAGGTGGTGATGGTGGTGAGGTGTTGTGGTAGTGGTGTGGTGAATGTTATTGAGGTGGTGATGGTGGTGAGGTGTTGTGGTAGT
>OZ024741.1:370835600-370840600 GCA_964016885.1 Eledone cirrhosa | reverse complement strand
TTATTGAACAAAACACAAGCTGAACGGCTAAAACACACAATAACAGTTAATATGAAAAGAACAACATACACAAAAGTCAACGCACTCTACAGACAAAAACGCATCAACGGTAAGGAAATCCGAAATCTCATCACAGCAAACGAGAGAGATGACTTCATGAGCGTCATCCGACGCGAAACGAAATATGCTCAAAACGAATGCTGTAGGCATTTCAAGAAGAAATTAGAATGGATGAATAAGAAAAAACTACAAGAAAGGAAAATCGAATATTCTCAAAAATACCCAGATAACATCGACAACATCCGTATGAGTGATGTAAAACTACCGGAAGAATTTACCAATGACCACACAGTAAATATCTATGGGAACACTTTAATCAGTGAACAAGAACAACAAATCCTAAAGTTACCACCAAAATTTGCCATCTACAAAAAGATTAATCCTATGGAATGCAAAACGGAGCTGGAAAAGTGTTTCACAAAAATACGTTGGAATGCAAAGGTAAACAACAACAACAATAATAACGGTAGTAGTAATATAAACAATAACTCTGGGTATAGAAATAACAGCCATAACCATAACAATGGCAGGAAAGTGAGAAATAGTGATAATGGTAATAATACTAGCGATAGACAGAACAACAACAACCACAATAATAATAATAATAGAAACGTTAACCACAGACACAGCAACAGTGACCACAGTAGTAATAACGGTAACAATACGAACAACAACAACAACAATAACCACAGTGGTAATAATGGAAATAGTACATGTAGCAACATCAACAAAAACAAGAAACATAATAATAGTAACAACCACAATGGTAGAAATAGCAGTAACAACAACAATAACGGTGAAGTAAACAACAATACACCTAGCAATCATAACAATAATAATATTAATGCTAAGGATAGAAACAACAACAACCACCATGATAACAATAATAGCAACACACACAACTATGACGATAGAAATAACGACAACCCCTTAGAGAAACTATTTTTCAACCCAGCTGACAAAACATATAAGATGGGTAATATCTATCCTACGAGGTTACCCTTTAATAAAAGAGTTTGCATACCACAACAAATAGATGACGAGACGGAGGCACAGTTCACCATAGCTAGAAATAAGATTAGACAAGTAGTAGACAGGTACACTATGAGACAGAGCAGACCAGAGGCCCAACAACTTGGGATAAAACCTGTAGAAGGCTTGGTTAGCCTCAAGCAGCGCACAAGGGATGGTGAGGTAGTGTGTCTACCCACAGATAAGTCTGGTAGGATGTCAATAGATAGCATGCCGAACTACATCGAGGCAATGCAACCCCACATCACCAACACGAGCGAAGTTGCACAACTAACACACGATGGGAGAGAAAAAATCCTCAACGCTCACATGATGATGTGGACTGACATCCTAAAGCCAAGCAGACGCACTGCCAACAACTTCCAGGCGTCTAACAATGGCATACCACCCTTGTATGGGCTCCGCAAAGACCACAAGACAGTCGACGACCCGACAATAGGACCACCAACAAGACCTGTATGCGGAGCTAATATAGCTAGCAACTACAGGATCTCCTACTTCCTCTCAATGGTTGTACGCCCCATAATCAAGATGTCCCCAGATGTATGTGAAAGTACAGAGGACCTCCTCAGCAGAATCAGTGAGTGCAACAAAAACAGGAGCCTATCCAACTGCATAATAGGCAGCATGGATGTGGTGTCACTGTACCCATCCATTAACATTGATTTTGCTGTGAAAAGATGTGTGGAGATGATCATTGAGAGTGAGGTGGAGTTCTGCGACGTCGACACAGACGAACTGGGCCTCCTACTTAGACTTACCTACGACACTGACTACCTAGACAGCCATGACCTTAGATGTTTCTGCCCTAGTAGACCTATAAGAGGTAGACCCCCCACCATAACCTCAATGGCTAAAAAGACTCCCATAGGAAGGTGGATTGGGTGGACCAAAGCTATACGGACCCCCCAAAACACTGATCAGGTAAGAAAAATGGTCGCACATGCAATAGGGGCTAGTATCAAAACTACCCTAAAGGGCCACATATTTAAGTTCAATGAGAAAATCTACACCCAAAATGAGGGAGCAGCCATCGGCGTCAGCATAGCTGGCGATGTTGCCAACCTTTTCATGGTATGGTGGGAAAGGAGACTTAAAGATCTCCTTAATGAAAGCTCCATAGACCTCATCATGTACTCTCGTTATGTAGACGATATCAATATAGTTATAAGAACACCCCCACTAGAGAGCACTAACAAGTTTGATTTAGAACGTAGCACGATGGAAAGCATCCAGCAGATAGCTAATTCCATACACCAGAGTATAACTGTAACTATAGACTTCCCTTCCAAACACCCTAACAATAGACTACCTGTATTAGACACAGAACTCTGGATTAACACTATAGACGAGAGAGCCCAAATTCTCCACTCACACTATGCTAAACCCATGGCCTCCAAATACCTGATACTCAAAAACTCAGCAATGTCCAGTAGTGCTAAGTTTAATATTCTGATCGCAGATTTGGTACGAGTGATGAAGAATGTGTCCAGCATGTGCGACCCAACAGAAATGGAAGGACACATCCAACACTTCATCAACCGCATGCAGTTCTCTGGCTACAACCAAAGAGACAGAGTCAGAGTATACGAAGGAGCCATGGAAAAGTATAAGACCCTCATAGAACTGGACATGAAAGGAATTTGCCCACTATACAGGAGCAAATCATGGAATAGCTTAGATAGGGCTAGACATAAGATAGGGAAGGCCACATCATGGTACGACAACCAGAGATATCAGAGTGTCATGTTTGTGGACGCCACCCCTGGAGGGAAATTAGCTAACCAGTGTAGAAAGGCCCTGAGAAAGACCCACTTAAAAATAAAGGTGGTAGAAAAGCCAGGAACCACCATAAAATCCCTGATCAGCAAAACCTACCCTTTTAAGAAAACCCACTGTACCAATAGGAAATGTATCATATGTAAGGTGAACCCCCGGATAAACTGTAAAACTAGAAACGTAGTCTATAGCATAAGATGTACAGAGGGTACTTGCAGAAACACGACAACAACATACATAGGTGAGACAGCTCGTAGCATAGGTGAAAGGATAGACCAACACTGGGGGGAACTAAAAGGACGAAAAAACGGGTCAGTACTATACGAACATGCTAGACAACATCATGACGGTAACATAGACAACATAGAAATTAGAATAATATCTAAACATAGGAATGACCCAGCAGATAGGCAAATCAGAGAGGCCAGTGAAATAGAAATTAGAAGACCAAAGCTAAACAGAAAGAATGAGTGGAACAACAACAACACCCAAACAAACAACACTGACCTAAGAGAAGTATAAATAAATAAGTAAATTAAATTAAATAAAATAAGATAAATAAATACATACACAAGCACATAAACACACACTAGTCACCCAGCAGACAACACTATACACACTAGTCACACATCACACATAACACTATACACACACGCAAACGCATGCGCAAAGAAGACAAAATAAAATAAGATAAACAAACAAGCAAATAAATAAATAAATATATAGACAGACTGAACAAAAAAAATGGCGTAGACATACAACACAACAGGAGGAACAATGAATATAACACCACTGACGATGTTGCAGATGTGCAACGAAAGATTTATGTAAACTATATATATATGTGTTTGTCTATATTGTATCTGTATTATTTTTGACCGCCGGTCAGTCAATGGCAACATTGAGGACCGAGTAAGTTAGATCGCAGATATATATATATAAAAGACAGCGAGAAGCGAAAACCAACCAAACAGTGAGTGTGTTCTGTTATTAATTCTGGCAATATTACGCAAATATGACCCTCCCCAAATATAACAATATCTGTTTCGACACACGATTTCATATAAAAAACCTCGCAAAACTATATATATATATATATATATATGTTTTTGAAATGCGCATAATAAAATACATGGAACTCCTTTAACCATCTTTTGATCTTATATATATATATATATATATATATTTCTATTTTCTATTTCTCTCTTTCTCCTTTTTTCTCCTTAAACTAAGCTATCGCGCACCGTTTCTATCTTATTTTACTTTTCAGTTGATGTTCTTTGGTTTCTATATTTTCTTTCTTTACGTCTTTGTGTAATTCGCAGAAAGGCACAAATCGTCCCATGTCTTACTGTTTTGTTGCATCTCAATGTGCGCTGGAATGAAGAGGATCTACCTTGATATATTGAAAGTGATTTCCAGAGGTTGGCTGAAGAGAAAGGATTGTCTATTTCTCCGTTGTTTCTTCCGTTGTCTTTGTCCTGTGCACCCCATGTTTTGGATATATATTTTTTGTTGAATCGCCTGTCTGAAGAGCAGATCGATAATGGATTCTGGTCCATCATTTCTATGGGTGACCCTGAGCTAATCATCTGCGAAACGTGCGTAACAGATCGATGCACAATAAAAAAACTAACTACATATAAACGAAAGTTTATCGTTTTTCTTAATATAGACACTCTGTTTGTGCATTGAGTGTTTATTTTGGCACAACCACCAGTAATTCACTGAATCACATATATATTATATAACTATATATACATATATATATATATATATATATATATATATATATATATATATATATATATATATATATATATATAAATTAGGATGGATTCAATTAGAAACTGGTTAGAACATTACTCACCACAGTGTTCGATGCTTGGTGTAGTAGAGTATATGAATGAGACCAGTCTGGAACTAGCTGTTGAAACGACAAGAGCTCAACCGTCGAGGTTCTGACTCATATATATATATATATATGAAAAATGGCGTGCTGCGTTGTTGAAAATGGGATACATATGAATAAAATTAGAACAAGAAGACAGGACTGTCCGTCATCAGTGATCTTCCAGCCATCATTGGTATATATATATATATATAGTTGATGTGCTTATTCACGTGAC
>OZ024741.1:370800600-370830600 GCA_964016885.1 Eledone cirrhosa | reverse complement strand
TCTAAATAAAAAAAATAAAAAAAATCCTGCCAAATCAATGGGCGACAGTAGTCCCAGCTGCACGTATCGAATGACTGGTGTAGTGGTTCTAAGAACAATGCGGCTTTGCAGATGATCAATGCAAATTGACAATGGAAAGGCGCTCCCGCTCGAGAAGAAGAGAACTATTGAAAGTTGGGCCGGGGCAAGGGACGACTGTGAGGCGGTAGCAGATGACGGATGCGATGTACGCATTCGCCACCTCCGCCCGGCCTTTCAGGGACAGCTTCCTCTCGGCCCATTTCTGGGTGAGGGAGGCCACCTTGCTCGTCACCTCGTTCCAGTTTTTCTCCATCTGGAGGTCCGGTCCGAACCAGACCCCGAGCAATTTAACCGGTCCGTCCGTCCAACGCCACACGGCGCTGTCGGACGGCATGTACTTGCCTCTCCAGGTGCCGAGCTGCAAGCCCACCAACTTTTACTGGTCTATCTTTCCTCCTGTCACCGCTTCGTATTCCTTGAGAGCGGTGCCGAGCATCTGGACGTGTCTGGTGCTCCACACCACCAAGGTGACGTCGTCGGCGCAAGCCGACTCGGATTTCCCGCATCCTAGTTCACGTGGCACGCCCCTCATCGCCCCCAGTTTGTGCAGTAACGGCTCGAGAGCCAATACGTACAAGAGGGACGAGAGGGGACAACCCTGGCAGACTGAGCGCATGATGCTGAACGGCTGCGAGAGGTGACCGTTCACCCTCACAACTGAGCAGATGTCGCTGTACATCGCAGCGATCCAACCCCTGAAAACGGGCCCGAAACCGGCTGCCTCGAGGACCGCCGCCATGTACCGATGGTCGACCCTATCAAATGCTTTGGATTAATCCAAGTTGATCAGGGCCCCACCCGTACCAGGTTCCTTAACCACCCTCTCTATGATGTATCGTATGAGGTGGAGGTTGTCGTGTATGGATCTGTCCAGAATGGCGCATGTCTGCGCCTCTCCCACCAGACCCTTGACGACAAGCGCCAACCTCGTTGCTAACACATTAGCCAAAATCTTGAACTCTGCGTTTTGTAGGGTTATGGGCCTGAAATTATCGATGAAATCCTCCTTGTTCGGGTCTTTTCTCAGCAGCGCCACCGCTCGCCGGCTCACAAAACTGGGAATGCTCCCGTTCTGCTGCCGGTTGCAGTAGACGTCTGCCAATAGGTCACCGAACAAGTCTGGCATAAATGCATAAAGCTCGTAGGGCAGACCATCCAAACGTGGCGATTTACCCCTCGTGCAGTTAGCCATCGCTTCCCGTATTTCACCGGCTGTTATTGGCTTTTCGCAACACTGTGCTGCGGTCGTCGAGAGCCGAGGCAGTCCGTCGAGGTATGCACTGAAGTCCATGCCCCGATCCGGGCCGCCGCTGCTCCCGAACAGTTCAGCAAAGTGCTGCTGAAAAGCTTCACACATCTGCTCGGGTTCGAACAACACGCACCTGTTTTGGTCAGACAAAGACCAAATTGTGGCTTTGTTGTCACGTCGCGCCTCTGCCACACAGGCCCATTGGACGGCTTTTGTCCCCTCATGTTTCAGAGCACACAGACCCCTCGTGTTTCTGACAACGCAGCCTTCGTGTTTTGCGTTGAAGAATTGGTCGAGTGCCAATCTTTAATTGCCCTTTGAGGGCGAACCACCACCTGTTGTTGACGACGGCTCCCATCAACGCCCGATTAACTAATACGCTAATCCGGTCTCTGCAGGCTTTGCGCGCCGGGAAAGACGCGTTCAGCTTCCAGTAACCGGGCCCTTGTCTATGAAGTCTGTCTATGTCGATCTCACAGATCACAAATTTGTGGTCTGTGTAGTCGACTATTTTAAATTGTGGACAACTTATACTAGCCTTATCTAGTTCTCTGCAGAATACCCTATCGAGATACGATCTGGATAACCCAATGCGGTTTGTCCATGTCCACATTGGCACATTCGGGTGATGCAGTCGATACCTGTCAGACAGTTCAAAACGTCTGAGCAGGTTGGTGAGGCTCCTTCACCCTCCTCCCCTATCCACTAGCCCCACATAATCCCAGCGTGCATCCAAGATACCGTTCCAGTCGTCCACTAACACTAAAGAGCGGGACGTTCCAAGAAAGGTCTCTAGACGTCTGAAGAAATCTGGCCGTCCTGCCCCTGTTGGGGCGTAGACGGCTACTAGCCTGGAAGCATTGCCTTCGCTGCCGGTCACGTCCAGCACCACCGACTTACCTTCTGGGTCTAGGAAGATGGCCCGTATGGCGAGACTCAAGCCTCTCCGAAAAAGGACGGCAACCCCTCCTTCCGATCCTGGACGACTGGGAGATGCGTATACATCGTAGCCGCCGAAGATCGGTGCGAAGGCTTGTGCTTCGGAGATTCTAGTCTCGCTGATGGCCACCACATCTATGTTTAGTGACCTGAGGTCGTTGAGCAGGTGACCCTGCTTCCAGGATGACCCCAGGCCACGTGCATTTATACTGCCTATTCTGAGTACGGCCATGTTGGATGAGAAACGGGGAAAGTGAGAAAGGGTCACTTACCTTGATCGTGTGGTGAAGGGACAGTAGAACCGTCTCTTTGGCTGGTCATGGGTGTTTCCAAGAGGATGTCAGTGTATATCCTCTTGGTAACCGACCCTCTGAAGTCTCCAACTGCGTTGGGGAATTTTTGTTTTAAAGATTTGTACTGTTCTATTGAGATTTCAACGATGCTTATGTTTGTCCGGAGAGTTCTTGGTGTTGGTGGGGTGTAGTAGTTATTTCCTGTGATGTCTGTGTGCTGCTTTATATATTGTATGAGTTCTTTTTTTGCCATGTTTATGGCTGTGTACTTTTTGGGGGGAGGGGTGATTGTGTTGCTGTTTTCTTCTTGTTGCTGTTTGGTGTGTGTATTTTGTTTTGTTTGCGTTATTGGTGTTTTTGGTGATGCTGGTGGTGGTGTGGTTGTTGTTGGCGGTGGTGCTTGTGGTGGTGATTGTGATGGAGGTGGTGTTGCTGCAAGTTTCCTTGCAAGTTTCCTTCGTTTTTGGAGGGTGAATCTAAGGGTTTTTTTTGTTTTTTGTTTTTATGTGGCAGACCGTTTACCATTTCACTCCTGCCTCAAACTCCATGTCGGATTCCGTGGCGTCTGGGAGGGGTATGTGCTCCACTGCTATTGGTGGTGGTAGTGGAGCCCTCTTCGGCAATTTTGTTGCTGGTGTAGCTACTTCAAATGTAGCTATTGGTGTTGCCGCCACTGATGCTCCTGCTTTAGTTGTCCGTGGCCTTGGTACGGGTGCCACGGACGTTGCCCTCCTACTCACCATGGAAGGGGCTTCTGCGTTTGTTGCCTGCCCTGCTCTTGGTAGCAGTGGATCAGGTATTGGAGGGAGAGGGGCCTTCTTCTTCGCTGTCTTCTGCGGGCAAAAGGCCCTTCGACCTACAGAGATAACATTTTGGCCGTCTTCCTTCTACGCTTATAGGGAGTTGGAGTCCTTCCTCGATGTCCATGATATCGGGGATAGCGTTGATACATTCCTGGTCAGTTTATATAAACATTTGCATGCCTATACCTGACCAGTTCTCTTTCCCTATTTTCTCTACTTGCAGCATGGTCGTCCTGTCCTCGATTCCAGCAAGGACAGACGCGGCCAGCCAAGGTATGGGCACGTCGGGTGGGACCTGGGTCACTTTGACCCTCACAATTTTCTGCCCGCAGTAGGAGGGCACCAAGACTACCTCCTTAATCTTTAGGGTTTCCAAAGAGTGAGACTTCGCTTCACGGGGGGGGGGGGGGGGGTGGTAGTACGTCTACTGTGGCGTACTTTCTGCCTCGGGTGATGTGGGTTTTTCGTGCCCAGACGCACCCCAAGGCCTTTTGGATTTGAACCTCCGTGGCTCTCTCCATCCGATGTGAAATTTTGCTTACGGTGCGGTAAGTCACCGTCCGTAGCTGCTGGTCCTTGAACAAATCGGGTGGAGGTTTCAGGGAGACTCTATTGGCGCTTCTTGTCACCATGGCCCGTGCGACTGCCATCTCCTCCTCTGTGACTAACACTGTCTCGATATTTCGGGCGACACCTGCAAAAGAAGTGGTCCCTTTTTCAGCAGCACCACTATTGCTGCCGCTACTGGTCTACTGGTGGTGCTGAGATCGCTGTCACAGGTTTCGATGTCATTGTTGATGTTTTCGTTGGTACAGTTGTTGGTGTTGTTGTTGTTTTCGTTGATACTGTTGCTGTTGATACTGTTCCTACTATTTATGTTGTTGTGGATGTTGTTATTGTATTGTTATTATCGTTCTCGACCTTACCGCTGTTATTTTTGTTGTTGCTGTTGTTATTGAAGGTGGAAGAGGTCTTATCAGCATAGAGGACTGTGTTCAGATGGAGAAAAACAACCTGCACAAATACGTGCCTGACAGTAGGGAGCCAATGCTCAGAATTGTACTGAAGGAGAGGACAATAGACCAGGGGATATCCAGGGAGGAAATAACAGCAAGTAGGAAGAGCAACCTTCATGAAAAATCACTTCATAGTACCTTCTTTAAGAAAACTGTGTTTAGAGATCCACAGACATGGAACTGGTTAAAAAGAGGAGACCTTAAAAAAGCTACAGAAGAAATGCTAATGGCTGCGCAAGAGCAAGCCCTCAGAATGAAGTGGGTGAAACACCATATTGACAAGGAGGAGGCTAGCTCACTGTGTAGGATCTGTGAAGAGAGAGAAGAGACTGTGGCTCACATTGTATCCGAGTGTAAACACCTAGCCCAGATTCACTATAAAGGCTGGAGACATGATGTGATGGACAGAGTGATCCACTGGCACCTATGCAAAGTAAACAATTTACCGCATTCTGAGAAGTGGTATGAGCATAAGCCAGAGTCGGTGATAGAAACGATCAGGTGAAGGTGCTATGGGATTTTAGGATACAGACGGACAAGAAACTGGAACACAATAGGCCTGACCTGGTGGTTTTGGACAAGGAAAAAGATCATGTCTGATTGTAGATGTAACCTGCCCATTTTACACGAGAGTGCAAGAAAAGGAGAGGGAAAAGATTAACCGATACCAGGACTTAAAGTGGGAGGTAAAAAGAATTTGGAACAGCCATGAAGTCAGAGTCGTCCCGATACTCATAGGCGCACTAGGTACTATCTCAAAGAGTTTCCAAGGATGGTTAAAGAAAATTAGACCAGCCCCGCTTTTTGGAACACTTCAAAAGGCATGCTATTTGGGAACAGCAAGAACCCTCCGATACGTCCTGAATATCTGAGGCTGCAGGTAGCGGCTTGATATTCCTTTCAACAAACTTTACAGTTAAATAACATCAATGACTGAGACTCAAAGAATAATAATAATAATAATAATAATAATAATGTTTTCTTTATTAACCACAAGGGTTCACATAAAGTAGACATTAAGGACAGTACAGGACAATACAGGACGGTACAAATGGGCATTTCTGCGTGTAAAAAACAGAGGTTGAAATAAAATAACAAAGAAAAATTCCCCAATAGGGGGGAGACTTCCAAGGGACATTTGTGGAGAAAGCCCATTAAAAGACCACAGTGGCCCTGACCACCAGGGCAAGTGCTCTCTCCCAGTTTTCCACCTTTAATTTACAGACACATACTCAGAGAAGGCCCATTCATTCGGGCCATACTTGCTTCTCTCACCCATCTTTCAACAAAATGCTGGGAAGAGAGCACTTCCCTCTCTACCCTGATTTTCCTTTTCAAATGAAATTTGAAAAAGTTAATCAGGGCATCACCGAAGAGGTAAGTGCTCGTCTTCAGCCCTTTCAAACGTGTCCACCATACTATCTCTTTCGCCATGGCCACCAGACAGATAAAAATTGCCTGCCCTTCCAGGCTAAAGGTAGGGGGCGGGGCAATCCTCACGATGGACTCAGCTGATAGCTGGATCCGTCCTACACGTGACAGCAGGTGTTCGACATAAACCCACAAGTCAGCAATGCTCGGACACTGGACGAGTGCGTGCAGGACGGTTTCGTCGCCCTGCGCGCATCTCGGACATGCCCGGCTGACGGCACCTCCATGCCTGTAGAGTTTATCCCGAACTGGCAAAGCTCCTCGGTAGCACTGCCAGGCCAGGGATTTCTGGAAGTTGTCCATAGGCCCCGGCCCGAAAGTCCTTCCGAAGAGATTGGCTAGTTGATTTTCGTCGACGCCTAGAGTTTCTCCAAGTACGTCGTCGCTCTTCCCCTCCACTAATCCCCTATAGAACGCCAAGGTGGAGTTTCCACCGATCACATTGCCCGATTGGTCGAGGGCTGTGAGCGCCTGAAGACATTCCAGTCTCCAAGCGCTCCCTCTCGGTCTTCGCTTGACCCAGGACTGCAGCTCCGTCAAGGAGACGAGCTGGGGAAAAACGCGTCTTGCAAACGGCGACCACACCTGATCACCGTCGAGGAAGAGGTGGAGATGTCGTAGCCTGAGCGCGTGTCTGCGCATCATCAGCCACGGCATGCCCAGCCCTCCACGTAGCGGGTGTTGACAGCAGATGGACCGCCTGACCATCGGAGCGCGTCCCTTCCACAAGAAGCGAAAGAGCAAATGCTCCAGCGCAGTCAGGCGGGGCTTAGGACAAGGTACGACGGTCAGGCGGTAGTAGATGACGGATGCGATGTACGCATTCGCCACCTCCGCTCGACCTTTCAGGGATAGCTTCCTCTCGGCCCATTTCTGGGTGAGAGAAGCCACCCTGCTTGTCACCTCGTCCCAATTTTTGTCCGTCTGGAGGTCTGGACCGAACCAGACCCCTAGCAATTTAACCGGTCCGTCCGTCCAGCGCCCGACGACGCTGTTGGACGGCATGGACCTGCCTCTCCAGGTGCCGAGCTGCAGGCCCACTGACTTTTCCTGGTTGATCATTGCTCCTGTCACCGCTTCGTATTCTCTTAGTGTAGTGCCGATCGCCTCGATGTGTTTGGCGTTCGACACCACTACGGTGACATCGTCGGCATATGCTGACACGGATCTTCCGCATCCTAGTTCGCGCGGGACCCCCCTCAACGTCTCCAGTTTGTGCAGTAATGGCTCGAGAGTCAATACGTACAATAGGGACGAGAGGGGACATCCTTGGCGGACCGAGCGCATGATGTTGAACGGTTCCGAAAGGTGACCGTTCACTCTCACTACAGAGCAGATGTCGCTGTGCATGGCAGCGATCCAGCCTCTGAAGACGGGCCCAAAGCCAGCCGCCCTCAGGACTGCCGCTAGGTAACGATGGTTGACCCTATCGAAGGCTTTCGACTGATCTAAATTGATCAAAGACCCACCCGTGCCAGGTTCCTTAGCTACCCTCTCTACGATGTATCGCATGAGGTGGAGGTTGTCGTGGATGGATCTGTCGGGAATGGCGCATGTCTGTGCCTCTCCCACCAGACCACTAACGACAAGCGCCAACCTCTTTGCTAGCACCTTGGCCAAAATCTTGAACTCTGTGTTTAGCAGAGTTATGGGCCTAAAATTATCTATGTTATCCCCCTTGTTCGGATCCTTTCTCAGCAGCGCCACCGCTCCTCGGCTCACAGAGCTGGGAATTCTCCCGTTCTGTTGCCAGTTGCAGTAGACGTCCGCCAAGAGGCCTCCGAACAAGCTTGGCATTTGTACGTAAAGTTCATAGGGCAGACCATCCAAACCAGGCGATTTACCCCTTGTGCAACTAGTCATTGCATCCCGTACTTCAGCGGTTGTTATCGGCTTTTCGCAACACTCCGCCTCAGTGTCCGAAAGCCGCGGCAGTCCGTCGAGGTAGACACTAAAGTCCATCCCTCGATCCGGCCCGCCACTGCCCCCGAACAGTTGAGCGAAGTGTCGCTGAAAAGCTTCACACATTTGCCCGGGATCGAGTAGCATGCGCCCGTCGTGGTCCACCAAAGACCGGATCGTGGCTTTGTTACCACGACGCGCCTCCGCCACTCGGGCCCATTGAACGGCTTTCGTCCCCTCGTGTCTGAGAGCACGCACCCTAGCTCTGACAACGCAGCCTTCGTGCTTTGCATTGAAGAATTGGTCAAGGGCCAATTTCGCCGCAAGTACGTCGGTCGCGATGCCTTTGCTAAGCGCCTCATCTAATTTTCTAACTAGTTCTCACTCTGCTCTATTTTTCTCTATTGCTAAAGTCTTACTAAACCTAATGGACTCTATTCTAATTGCTCTTTTCAGAGCAAACCACCACTTGTTGTTGACGATGGCCCTCGTCAACGCCCGCTTAACTAGTTCGCTAATCCGGTCTCTGTAGGCCTTGCGCGCTGGTAAGGACGCGTTTAGCTTCCAGTAGCCGGGTCCTCGCCTATGAAGCCTATCTAAGTCAAGCACACAGATCACGAATTTGTGGTCCGTGTAGCTGACTATCTTGAATTGTGGGCAGCCTATGCTACACCTATCTATTTCCCTACAAAATACTCTATCTAGATATGATCTGGATGACCCTATGCGATTTGTCCAAGTCCACATTGGTACATTCGGGAAATCCATTCGGTACCTGTCAAACAGTTCAAAACGTCTGAGCAGGTTGGTGAGACTTTTGCACCCTCCTCCCCTATCCTCTAATCCCACACAATCCCAGCGTGCATCTAAGATCCCGTTCCAGTCGCCCACTAACACTAAAGAGCGGGACGTTCCAAGAAAGGTCTCCAGACGCCGGAAGAAATCAGGCCGCCCTGCTCCTGTCGGGGCATAGACGGCCACTAACCTGAAAGCTTGCCCGTCTCCGCTGGTCACGTCCAGCACCACCAACTTACCTTCTGGGTCCAGGAAGATGGCCCGTATGGCAAGATCCAAACCTCTCCGAAAAAGCACAGCAACTCCTCCCCCCGATCCCGGACGGCTGGGAGATGCGTACACATCGTAGCCGCCGAAGATCGGTGCGAAAGCCTGTGCTTCGGAGATTCTGGTCTCGCTGATGGCCACTACATCTATGTTTAGTGACCTGAGGTCGTTGAGCAGGTGGCCCTGCTTCCATGACGACCCCAAGCCACGCGCATTTATGCTGCCTATTCTGAGTGAGGTCATGTTGAAAAGGAGTGGAAAAGATGGGAAAGACAACTTACCTTACTTCTCGTAGGGGAAGGACGGTTTTTCCATCCTTTTCACTGCTTGTGGCCTCCTCAGGAAGGATGTCCTTATAAATCCTCCTGGAGAGTGCTTGTCGGAAGTCTCCGATGTCTTTGGGGAATTTTTGTTTTAGTGTCATGTACGTTTTCTGTGTGATGCGAGTGATTTCTATGTGTGGAGGTGGTGTGAATTTTGGGGTTGTTGTGTAGTCTTTTTCTGTGATGCTGGTGTTGTGTTGGATGTAGTGTAATAATTGCTTGTTGTTCAAATTTAATGCTGTGTAATGTGTATCGTTTTGGTTGTTTTGTTTTGTTTGCGTTTGTTGTGGGTTTGTTTCTGTTTCGCATTTTGGTGACTTTTGTGGTGTAGGTGATGGTGGTGTTGGGGTTAATGATGGTGATGGTGTTGGTGTTTGGGTTGATGGGGTTGGTGATGCTGGTGTGGATATGGCATATCTGTCCTAACTTTTTTGTTTCTTAGTTTATTTGTTTCCCTCTGTATTTTGCTACTGTTGCTGGGGTTGTTGCTGTTATAGTTGTTTCTGTTGTTGCTGCTACAGTTGTTGCTGCCATCTCTGCTACTGGTGGTGTTGATGGTTGTGTCACTGGGGTGGGTAGGAGAGGTGGCCTCAACCTTTTAGCCTGAGGGCAGAAAGCCCTTAGGTGGGTTCCTTCACCACAAACGACACACCTAGGTCTTCTGCCCTCGACAATTACCGTGAGGTGGCTGCCGTCAGTGAGGTCTATTACTCTGGGATCTCCTCAATGCTTTTTTGGTCTGCTTGGATCAGGAGCTCCATCCCAGATCCGGACCAGTTATCCTGCTTTTCTTTTGCTATTGCTATTATTTTTGTGTTGGCTTCGATGCCGGCGAGGACGGCCGCTATTAGCCAGGGAATTTCGATGGCCGGTGGAACGTGGGTCACCCTGATCTTTACGAGTCTCTGGCCACAATAGCTTGGGACGAGTGTGAAGTCGTCACTTCTTAATGGGGCTATGGAGTGTTCTCTAGCCTCCTCTGGTGTTTCAAAGAATACGTCCACGGTTCCATACTTTTGCCCACGTCTGATGTGGGTTTTTCTTGCCCACACATGTCCCAAAGCTTTTGGATTTGGGACTCGGATGCCCGTTCCACTTGGCGCGATTTTACATTTATTGTTCGATACGACACGGTGCATAGGCGCCGATGCTCCATTTTATTAGGTGTGTGTGGGGGGTGGGGTGGGGGTGAGGCTGACCCTGTACCCATCTTTCTTTACCATTTGTTTGGCATTTTCTAAATCCTCCTGAGTTACTGTAAATGCTTCGAACTGTTTTGCTACTCTGGCGAAACTGAGGGTGGTTTTTATAATGTCATTGTTGTTGTTGTTGCTCTCGTTATTTGTGTTAATATTAATTTTAGTTTCAGTTGTGACCGTACAGTGCTGTTGGGTTTCGACAAATCTTTCCGCTGCCTTGCAGATTGCTCGGTGTCCGGTTTTTGTCACCATCTTCTTCGCTTCCTCTAATTCCTCATTTGTTATGAGGATGGTTTCCAGGTTCTTCGCGATACCTGCAAACGAGATTGGTTTTTCTTTGCTGCTGTTGTTATTGTTGTTGTTGTCGTCAGAGCTGCTGTTACTTTTATTGTTGCTGCAGGTACTACGACTACTGCCGCCGCCGCTGTTGCTGTGGTTGTTGTTGTTGTTGCTGCTGCTAATGCTGTTGTTGTTTATGCTGCTGCTGTTGCTGTTGCGGCTGCTACTGTTGTTTTCCTTGTCACTGTTGCTGTTGTTATTACGGCTGCTACTGCTATTATTCATGACGTCAGACGAATAAAATGGGTTTTCGTATTTCCCGCACACCTGTTTCGTCGTCGTCGTCGTGGAGAAATCTTGCACGCTTTGCACGTGACTTTTCTTTTCTGTCGTCGCTTGCGAAAGAGAAGGGAGGGAGAGAGACAATCTTCTCTCTGCTGTAATGACGATTGAGGAAGAAGAAGACGGAATGAGTGGGAATGACCTATGAAAATTATTTTTCGTAGCCATGTTGTTTTTTTGTTTAAAATAAATATTGGGCACAAAACCCCAATAAGCAGTTATTTAACCCCGAAGGGCCAAATAACGGGCAGAAAGACCCCTCTCACGAGGAGGAGGGTGTTTTTGTCTACAAGTTGGTAAAAGTTTTAAACAATTTACATTTGTTATAGCGGTCAAAATTTACAATACCTTACAGAGCCGAGCCTCCGTCAACCATAGCATTCAATAATAATAATAATAATAATAATAATAGTTAACGGCATTCCATTCCTGCTTCCGAAGAATGATGAGACAAACAATCCCCAAAATTACAGACCGATAACTTGCTTGACCACAATGTATAACATTTTAACCTCAGTCCTAACTGAATATACATATGACCCCCTGATAACAAATGACCTATTTCCCATTGAGCAAAAAGGGTGTAAACGAGGCTCATATGGCTGTAAGGATCAGCTTTTGGTTAACAAAATGATACTGGAAGATTGTCATAATAGACACAAATATCTATCGATTGCTTGGATAGATTATAAAAAAAGCATTCGATAGTTTGCCACACAGTTGGATTGAAAAATGTTTAGAGATTTTCAAAATATCCCCCGTTGTCAGGAGGTTTTTGTCATTCAGTATGAAGACATGGAAAACGACACTCCTTTTGAATAGTGAAACAAAATCACTGGAAGCTGGAGAAGTTAATATTAATTGTGGAATTTTTCAGGGTGACTCTTTATCACCGCTTTTATTCTGCATCGCACTTATACCATTAAGTAAAATGCTCAATGAAACAAAACATGGATATAAAGTCTATGACAAAACCATTAATCACTTGTTCTACATGGATGACCTGAAACTATTTGCAAAAAATGATGAACAATTGCAAGGGCTATTATCCACTGTGAAGCAGTTCAGTGATGACATTAAAAGGGACTTTGGACTAGATAAATGCGCCAAAGCAGCGTTCACCAGAGGAAAGCTGCTGAAGAGTTCAGCCATTAATCTTGATCGGGGGAACGTGATAAGAGAACTTGACCAAGAAAAAACTTACAAATATCTAGGTGTTTGTGAAGGAGACGGAATAAAGCACTCGACAATGAGGGAAAGGATAAGGAAGGAATGTTATCGCAGAGTAAGAGCAATCTTAAGAACGGAATTGAATGCAAGGAATAGGATCGATGCCATAAACACGCTTGCCATACCAGTAGTAACCTACAGTTACAATGTCATCAACTGGTCAAGCACAGAGATCCGTAGGCTCGATACAAAAATTCGAAAAGTCTTAACCATGCACAGAATGCATCACCCTAAGGCAGATACAGATAGAATATATCTCCCTAGGAAAGAAGGAGGACGTGGGTTAATCCAGTTAGACATTGCGTTGAAAACTGCAACAATTGGATTATCTACATATCTAAGGGAATCACATGATTGGATGATCAAAATCGTTTTGAAACACGAAAGCATCAAAAGATCATACTCCATTACAAAAGATGCACAAAGATACAGTAATGGACTACAAATTTCAGAAATCCCATTTACGCTGAAATGGAAAACACAGAAAAAGCAAAGCAGGTAAAAGTAACTGCAAAGAAAGAACTGCTACAGAAACTGGCTAAGAAATGGCAAGAAAAGCCTCTGTATGGAAAATACCCAGAACGAGCTAACAATCCTGATGTTGACAAAACTTTAACCCATCAGTGGTTGGCATCCTCTGGACTGAAATCGGAGATTGAAGGACTGATTATATCAGCACAAAATCAGTGTCTGCCAATAAAAAATTACCAAGCCAACATAATAAGAAATGGATGCAGCCCATTGTGCCGTGTATGCAAAAAACAACCAGAGACCATTGACCATATAATTTCAATGTGCAGTCCTATAGCTCCAACCGAATACCTAAACAGGCATGATAGAGCTGCACAATACATACATTGGATAATGTGTAAGCATTTTGACCTGCCCCATCAAAAGAATTGGTGGGAGCATCAACCACCTCCCATACTTGAAAAAGATCACATCTCAATCTTGTGGAACTTTAGCATCCAAACAGACCGAAAAATAGATGCAAATAGACCTGATATAATATTGAAGGACTTTAAAAAGAGGGTATGCCTGTTAATTGATATGTCCGTTCCAATAGACAAGAATGTATCTATAAAAACATTTGAAAAATTGAGCAAGTATAAGGATCTGGAGATAGAAATTGGAAAAATGTGGAAATTGAGAACTAAAACAATACCAGTGGTTGTAGGCGCTCTGGGAATGATACCTAAGGGGTGTAATGATTACTTATCGCAAATCACAGGAAACCCGCGTATAGGAGAAATACAAAAGATAGTACTAATGGGAACTGCCCATATACTAAGGAAGATTCTGTCAATATAAGTACATCACAAGTCTAAACACTAAAGATGCATGTGTGAGTATGTATGTGCTTTCTTGAACATGGCGGACCTTGTTGTCTCTTGAGGTAACTGGTTGTGACTTGGTGATAACTCGTATGAACATAAAGCAAGATAAATGCAACTGTAATAATAATAATAATAATAATAATAATAATAATAATAATAATAATAATAATAATAATAATAATAATAATAATAATAATAATAATAAGGGAAGAAGACGCACGTGGTGGTTAGAAGGTCATGAAATCGCTCCCGTAAGTTTTTGATTTTTAACATATTTAAATTAATTGTGAAATAACAATTCTTAGTACAAATGATACATAAAGCATCCGACTCGAGTCTCAGAAAAATTCGGATCCATAATATATTGTTATATCGCTCAAATATTCAATTTTGTATTATACATTTTATATTCAAAAAAGAAAATGGTTATAAATGGAAGAAAACCCCCTCTGTCTACACTATATAGAACAGCCAAATAACAGCAATTTCACCAACACCAGAAACTAGATACACCACCTACCCCATCACCACTCTGTGTACACTAAATAAAACAGCCAGATAACGGCAATTCACCACTACCACCACCAATCTCAGCATAATAATAATAATTACTATTATTATTGTCTCAAGTTTTAACAAAATGTTTAATTCCAATATTAAGAAAATATGTCAACACATATATTAAACATACACGACAAACTCATAGATACACATCAAACAAAACTACAGTGTATTCAACAACACTCAGTAACGACAACACCATCACTATAGTCACCGCCGCCACCACTCCATCCATCATTGCCACCACTATCCCATCACCGCCGCCACCACTCCTTCATTGCTACCACCACTATTCCCCATAACCTTCTGTTAACTTAAGAAAGGGGAAGGTGGCGGTATCACTAGACAAGGGAGAGGCTAGCAAAAGATATAAATAGATTGACTTAGTGACCCGGCCACCGGCAAAACGTCAACGACTATGGCACTGCTGGCTCCCCCCTTCCCCACCAACAATAGAAAAAGCCCCAGTACCACCACCGACATAGCCAACAACAATAACAGGCAACTTCAGCAAAAAGTATATTATATTATTAATAATTTCATTCTTAAGCCACGCAATGCTCACATTAAGGAACCACTCATGATAATAACAATTTAAAAAACAACAAAAAAGAAAACCACGTGACCAAGAAATACCGGGATGGCGGCCGGCGGGGAATAGCCGTGTCTATAGGGGAGGACGACCCCTCTAGTCTTGGTTGACACTCGTCCTAGAAGTGGTAACACGAAATGATTACCCCTTGGCGGATAAGGATAAAACGCGACAAAATAAAGTAAATGTCTAATGATAAAATCTCATACCGGATCGGCCGCCACCCGGGTCAAAAAGGGCCGCGTCCCTCAGAGAGGAACCAGACTGGGGTCGAAAAATCAGCTAATGGTTCAAACCTTCCCATCACTTCGGAGCTGGAGACCTCCCATAACCGGAATACTCCTACTGTTGGCCCTCCATGCTCACCACCAAGAAATCCAAAGAAAAAGAGAGAAAAATGGTCAAGGGAAGATAATAAAGAAGTCTTTGAGGCTTTCTACACTGCCATGTACTACCCATCAAATACATCGAATACAGAACAGACATATATCAACTGGAAAAAGAAACATCCCGAAAACGGAGGCTATATTGACAGTAACAAACTAGCCAATATACGAAGAAATATTGTAAAAAAAAGTTACTAACTGATATAGAAATTGATCAGATCAAGCTATTAGCACAAAGTCAGCGTAGGGAAAATGAAACATGTGTCAGTGAAAACAAGGTAAATTGTAACACTTCGAATCCCAGGGTTGAGGCGGAATCACTGACAACAGAACAAATTAAAGAAAGGATCGAAAAAGTGTAGGGAGTGCATGCTCAAGATGAAACTCCATATGAAAACAATGAGATCGTAAATGATAAAGAAATGAATGAGAATGAACTTGCCAACTTGAAGGATGAAATTATGATCCAATGGATGAAAATGAAAGAATCTGACATGGGGGAACGAGACACCCTCCCTAAGATCCAGAACTCCAAACAGAACCAAAAGATAATACACAAGACTAACATAATTCTTAAAAACATTATCATCACAAACAAACTAAACATTACTGATTTAAATCATCTCTATTATGCATCGGCTAAAGTCACCACTCACTTATGTGGAGTGAAGATGAAAAAACAAAGGAATTCCCACAAAAAATCTACTTGGCAAGAGAACACCAATCGCCAAATAAACCTTCTCCGATCTGACATAGAAATTTTAACAAACTATAAAGTAGGTGAACATGTTAAACAAACTAAATTTAGAAAATTGAAAAGAAAGTACAGTATAAAATCAACAAGTGACACAGACATGCTGATAGAAATAATCAAGCAAAAAGTGTCGGCCAAAGCTGCTCGTATAAGGCGCTTTGAAAAACGATCTAGATTCTATAATGACAATAATATGTTAAAAAACAACCAAAGAAACTTCTACAGAAAAATTGGTAAGTCAACAATAACTGCTAAATCAATACAACCCAAGGAGGAAGTGCAAGAATTCTGGGAAAAGATCTGGGCCGAAGAAAAAGTTCATAATATACATGCCCCATGGATAGACAGACAAATGAAAGATACAGCTCACCTTGAGGAACAAATATGGGAAAATATAACAGTTGAACAGTTGCGTGTGGCTCTAAGAAAAACCAGCAAATGGAAATCCCCAGGAAAAGACAAAATACAAAATTTTTGGATAAATGCCTTCACAGAGTCTCATGAGCTGTTAGCCCAACTTTACAATGAAATAGTTAAGGAGGCAGAACAGATACCATCATGGCTAGTTAACGGCATTACATTCCTGCTTCCGAAGAATGATGAGACAAACAATCCCAAAAATTACAGACCGATAACTTGCTTGACCACAATGTATAAAATTTTAACATCAGTCCTAACTGAATATACATATGACAACCTGATAACAAATGACCTATTTCCCATTGAGCAGAAAGAGTGTAAACAAGGCTCATATAGCTGTAAGGATCAGCTTTTGGTTAACAAAATGATACTGGAAGATTGTCATAATAGACACAAAAATCTATCAATTGCTTGGATCGATTATAAAAAAGCATTCGATAGTTTGCCACACAGTTGGATTGAAAATTGTTTAGAGATTTTCAAAATATCCCCCGTTGTCAGGAGGTTTTTGTCATTCAGTATGAAGACATGGAAAACGGCACTCCTTTTGAATAGTGAAACAAAATCACTGGAAGCTGGAGAAGTTAATATTAATTGTGGAATTTTTCAGGGTGACTCTTTATCACCGCTTTTATTCTGCATCGCACTTATACCATTAAGTAAAATGCTCAATGAAACAAAGCATGGATATAAAGTCTATGACAAAACCATTAATCATTTGTTCTACATGGATGACCTGAAACTATTTGCAAAAAATGATGAACAATTGCAAGGGCTACTATCCACTGTGGAGCAGTTCAGTGATGACATTAAAATGGAGTTTGGGCTAGATAAATGCGGCAAAGCAACGTTCACCAGAGGAAAGCTGCTGAAGAGTTCAGACATTAATCTTGATCGGAGGAATGTGATAAGAGAACTTGATCAAGAGGAAACTTACAAATATCTAGGTGTTTGTGAAGGAGACGGAATCAAGCACTCGACAATGAGGGAAATGATAAGGAAGGAATGTTACCGCAGAGTAAGAGCAATCTTAAGAACGGAATTGAATGCAAGGAATAGGATCGATGCCATAAACACGCTTGCCATACCAGTAGTAACCTACAGTTACAATGTCATCAACTGGTCAAGCACAGAGATCCGTAGGCTCGATACAAAAATTCGAAAATTCTTAACCATGCACAGAATGCATCACCCTAAGGCAGATACAGATAGAATATATCTCCCTAGGAAAGAAGGAGGACGTGGGCTAATCCAGTTAGACATTGCGTTGAAAACTGCAACGATTGGATTATCTACATATCTAAGGGAATCACATGATTGGATGATCAAACTCGTTTTGAAACACGAAAGCATCAAAAGATCATACTCCATTACAAAAGATGCACAAAGATACAGTAATGGACTACAAATTTCAGAAGTCCCATTTACTGCTGAAATGGAAAACACAGAAAAAGCAAAGCAGGTAAAAGTAACTGCAAAGAAAGAACTGCTACAGAAACTGGCTAAGAAATTGCAAGAAAAGCCTCTGTATGGAAAATACCCAGAACGAGCTAACAATCCTGATGTTGACAAAACTTTAACCCATCAGTGGTTGGCATCCTCTGGACTGAAATCGGAGACTGAAGGACTGATTATATCAGCACAAGATCAGTGTCTGCCAACAAAAAATTACCAAGCCAACATAATAAAAAATGGATGCAGCCCATTATGCCGTGTATGTAAAAAGCAACCAGAGACCATTGACCATATAATTTCAATGTGCAGTCCTATAGCTCCAACCGAATACCTAAACAGGCATGACAGAGCTGCACAATACATACATTGGATAATGTGTAAGCATTTTGACCTGCCCCATCAAAAGAATTGGTGGGAGCATCAACCACCTCCCATACTTGAAAAAGATCACATCTCAATCTTGTGGAACTTTAGCATCCAAACAGACCGAAAAATAGATGCAAATAGACCTGATATAATATTGAAGGACTTTAAAAAGAGGGTATGCCTGCTAATTGATATGTCCGTTCCAATAGACAAGAATGTATCTATAAAAACATTTGAAAAATTGAGCAAGTATAAGGACCTGGAGATAGAAATTGGAAAAATGTGGAAATTGAGAACTAAAACAATACCAGTGGTTGTAGGCGCTCTAGGAATGATACCTAAGGGGTGTAATGATTACTTATCGCAAATCCCAGGAAACCCGCGTATAGGAGAAATACAAAAGATAGTACTAATGGGAACTGCCCATATACGAAGGAAGATTCTGTCAATATAAGTACATCACAAGTCTAAACACCTAAAAAGTTGCATGTGTAAGTATGTATGTTCTTTCTTGAACATGACGAACCTTGTTGTCTCTTGAGGTAATTGGTTGTGACTTGGTGATAACTCGTATGAACATAAAGCAAGATAAATGCAGCTGTAATAATAATAATAATAATAATAATAATAATAATAATAATGATTTCTTTATTAACCACAAGGGTTTACATAAAGTAGACATTAATGACAGTGCAGGACAATACAGGACGGTACTAATGGGCATTTCTGCGTGTAAAAAACAAAAATAGAGGATGTAAAAAAAAAATAACAAGGAAAAATTCCCCAATAGGGGGGAGACTTCGGAGGGACATTTATGGAGAAAGCCCAGGAAAAGGCCACAGTGACCCTGACCACCAAGGCAAGTGCCCTCTCCCAGTTTTCCACCTTTAATTTACATATACGTACTCAGAGTAGGTCCATTCACTCGGGCCATTCTTGCTTCTCTCACCCATCTTTCAACAAAATGCTGGGAAGAGAGCACTTCCCGATCTACTCTGATTTTTCTTTTCAAATGATATTTGAAAAAGTCAATCAGGGCATCACCGAAGAGGTAAGTGCTCGTCTTCAGCCCTTTCAAACGTGTCCACCATACTATCTTTTTCGCCATGGCCACAAGACAGATAAAAACTGCCTGCCCTTCCCGGGTAAAGGAAGAGGGCGGGGCAATCCTCACGATGGACTCAGATGATAGCCGGATCCGTCCTACACGCGACAGCAGGTGTTCGACATAAACCCACAAGTCAGCAATTTTCGGACACTGGACGAGTGCGTGCAGGACGGTTTCGTCGCCCTGCGCGCATCTCGGACATGCCCGGATGACGGCACCTCCATGCCTGTAGAGTTTATCCCGAACTGGCAAGGCTCCTCGGTAGCACTGCCAGGCCAGGGATTTCTGGAAGTTGTCCATAGGTCCCGGCCCGAAAGTTCTTCTGAAGAGAATGGCTAGTTGATTTTCGTCGACGCCTAGAGATTCCCCAAGTACGTCGTCGCTCTTCCCCTCAACTAATCCTATATAGGACGCCGAGGTGGAGTTTCCACCGATCACATTGCCCGATTGGTCGAGGGCTGTGAGCGCCTGAAGACATTCCAGTCTCCAGGCGCTCCCTCTCGGTCTTCGCTTGACCCAGGACTGCAGCTCCGTCAGGGAAACGAGCTGGGGAAATACGTGTCTAGAAAACGGCGACCACACCTGATCACCGTCGAGGAAGAGGTGGAGATGTCGTAGCCTGAGCGCGTGTCTGCGCATCATCAGCCACGGCATGCCCAGCCCTCCACGTAGCGGGTGTTGACAGCAGATGGACCGCCTGACCATCGGAGCGCGTCCCTTCCACAAAAAGCGAAAGAGCAAACGCTCCAGCGCAGTCAGGCGAGGCTTAGGACAAGGTACGACGGTCAGGAGGTAGCAGATGACAGGTGCGATGTACGCGTCAGCCACCTTCGCTCGACCTTTCAGGGATAGCTTCCTCTCCGCCCATTTCAACGTCTCCAGTTTGTGCAGTAATGGCTCGAGAGTCAATACGTACAAGAGGGACGAGAGGGGACATCCTTGGCGGACCGAGCGCATGATGTTGAACGGTTCCGAAAGGTGACCGTTCACTCTCACCACAGAGCAGATGTCGCTGTGCATGGCAGCGATCCAGCCTCTGAAGACGGGCCCAAAGCCAGCCGCCCTCAGGACTGCCGCTAGGTAGCGATGGTTGACCCTATCGAAAGCTTTCGACTGATCTAAATTGATAAAGGACCCACCCGTGCCAGATTCCCAAGCTACCCTCTCTATGATGTATCGCGTGAGGTGGAGGTTGTCGTGGATGGATCTGTCGGGAATGGCGCATGTCTGCGCCTCTCTCACCAGACCACCAACGACAAGCGCCAACCTCTTTGCTAGCACCTTGGCCAAAATCTTGAACTCTTTGTTTAGCAGAGTTATAGGCCGGAAATTATCTATGTTATCGCCCTTGTTCGGATCCTTTCTCAGCAGTGCCACCGCTCCTCGGCTCACAGAGCTGGGAATTCTCCCGTTCTGTTGCCAGTTGCAGTAGACGTCCGCCAAGCGGCCTCCGAACAAGTCTGGCATCTGTACGTAAAGTTCATAGGGCAGACCATCAAAACCAGACAATTTACCCCTTGTGCAGCCAGTCATTGCCTCCCGTACTTCAGCGGTTGTTATCGGCTTTTGGCAACACTCCGCCTCAGTGGCCGAGAGCCGCGGCAGTCCGTCGAGGTAGACACTATAGTCCATCCCTCGACCCAGCCCACCGCTGCCCCCGAACAGCTGCGCGAAGTGTCGCTGAAAAGCTTCGCACATTTGACCGGGATCGAGTAGCATGCGCCCGTCGTAGTCCACCAAAGACCGGATCGTGGCTTTGTTGCCACGATGCGCCTCCGCCACTCGGGCCCATTGAACGGCTTTCGTCCCCTCGTGTCTGAGAGCACGCACCCTTGCTCTGACAACGCAGCATTCGTGCTTTGCATTGAAGAATTGGTCAAGGGCCAATTTCGCCGCAAGCACGTCGGTCGCGATGCCTTTGCTAAGCGCCTCGTCTAATTTTCTAACTAGTTCTCCCTCTGCTCTATTTTTCTCTATTGCTAAAGCCTTACTAAATCTAATGGATTCTATTCTAATCGCTCTTTTCAGAGCAAACCACCACTTGTTGTTGACGATGGCCCCTGTCAACGCCCGCTTAACTAGTTCGCTAATCCGGTCTCTGTAGGCCTTGCGCGCTGGTAAGGACGCGTTTAACTTCCAGTAGCCGAGTCCTCGTCTATGAAGCCTATCTAAGTCAAGCACACAGATCACGAATTTGTGGTCCGTGTAGCTAACTATCTTGAATTGTGGACAGCCTATGCTAGACCTATCTATTTCCCTACAACATACTCTATCTAGATATGATCTGGATGACCATATGCGATTTGTCCAAGTCCACATTGGCACATTCGGGAAATCCAATCGGTACCTGTCAGACAGTTCAAAACGCCTGAGCAGCTTGGCGAGGCTCTTGCACCCTCCACCCCTATCCGCTAATCCCACACAGTCCCAGCGTGCATCTAAGATCCCGTTCCTGTGGCCCACTAAGACTAAAGAGCGGGACGTTCCAAGAAAGGTCTCCAGACGCCGGAAGAAATCAGGCCGCCCTGCTCCTGTCGGGGCATAGACAGCCACTAGCCTGAAAGCTTGCCCGTCTCCGCTGGTCACGTCCAGCACCACCAACTTACCCTCTGGGTCCAGAAGGATGGCCCGTATGGCGAGATCCAAACCTCTCCGAAAAAGCACAGCAACTCCTCCCCCCGATCCTGGACGGCTGGGAGATGCGTAGACATCGTAGCCGCTGAAGATCGGTGCGAAGGCCCGTGCTTCGGAGATTCTGGTCTCGCTGATGGCCACTACATCTATGTTTAGTGACCTGAGGTCGTTGAGCAGGTGACCCTGCTTCCATGACGACCCCAAGCCATGCGCATTTATGCTGCCTATTCTGAGTGAGGTCATGTTTAAAATGGAGTGGAAAAGATGGGAAAGACCACTTACCGTACTTTTCGTAGAGGAAGGATGGTTTCTCCATCCCTTTTCACTTGATCGTCTGGTGAAGGGACCGTTGACTCGTCCCTTCGGCTGGTCGTCGGCTCTTCTATGAGTATGTCCGAATATACTCTCCGGTTGAGAGTCCCTCCTAGGTCTCTGAAATCACCAACAGCGTTGGGGAATTTCGTTTTAATGTTTGTGTATTGTTTCTGTGCTAATTTTTATCAGCCTTATGTTCGTTGGCGTTTTGATTGGTGCTGGTATTATGTAGTCGTGCTGTGAAATGTCTGTGTGTTCAATTATGTAAGTCATTAGTTTCTTGTTGTGTGTATTTATTGCCGTGCATTTGTTTTTCTGGGGGTGGCGTGTGGTTCTGCTATTTTCTTGTCGTTGTGGCTGGGTGTGTGTGTTTTGTTGTTGTGTTTGCGATGTTGGTGCTTGTGGTGGTGGTGTTGAAGGTGTTGTTGTTGTTTGCGGTGTTGTTGTTGTTGACGGTGGGGTTGTCGCCGGTGGTGATGGTGGTGCTAGTGTGGGTGGTGATGATGTTGGTGGTGTTGCTGCTGTGAGTCTCTTTGCAGTAGCCTTTACCCTTTTTTCATTTCTTTCCTCCCTTTTCGAAGGCGACGATGCGCTGCTTCTGCGTTTATGCCTTCTTACGACCTTTTGCCATCCCTCTCCCACCTCACACTCCATGTCTGATTCTGTGAGGTCGGGGAGGGGTACCAGATCCACTCTTTCACTTCTTGTTGTTGGTGATGTTTGCAGTGGAGTCTCTGTTGCAGCTGCATTTGGTATTACTGTTGTTGTTAATACTTCCACTGCTGCTGCTGTTCTTGACTTCCGTGGTGTGGGTATGGGTGCCACGGACTTATCGTTCCTGGTTGCCGCTTGTCCTGTTGCTGGTAGCCGTGGAGCCGGTTTCGGAAGGAGGGGGGTTTTCTCCTTTCTCAGGGTCTTCTCGTTGCAGAAGGCCCTGAGATGAGTCTTCGATCCACAGCGAAAGCATTTCGGGCGTTTGCCCTCAACACTTATGGGCAGTTGAGTGCCGTTATCGAAGTCTATTACATCCGGGATAGCTTCGATGCACTCCTGGTTGGTTTGGATAACATCTCAATGGAGGTGCCGACCCAATCTTCTCTTACTTTTTTCTGTACTTGCAGTACAGTTGTTTTGTCCTCGATTCCGACGAGGACAGACGCGGCTAGCCAAGAAGGGGCCATCCCGGGGGGGGGGGGGGGGGGGGAGAGAGATTGACAGGTGGGTCCGTTTGACCGTCACAATTTTTTGCCCGCAGTAGGAGGGCACCAACACCATTTCCTCGCTCCTTAGGGTCACTAAGGATTGAGCCTTTGCCTCCTGGGGTGTGGCAAAAAGCACGTCTACGGTGGCATATTTCTTGCCTCGGGTGATATGTGTTTTCCGCTGCCACACAGACCCTAAGGCTTTTTGTATTTGAGCCTTTGTGGCTCTTTCAACCCTACGGGATTTTGTGCTTACTGTACGGTACGTGACCGTACAGTGCTGTTGGGTTTCGAAAAATTTTTCCGCTGCCTTGCAGATTGCTCGGTGTCCGGTTTTCGTCACCATCTTCTTCGCTTCCTGTAATTCCTCATTTGTTATGAGGATGGTTTCCAGGTTCTTTGCGATACCTGCAAACGAGTTTGGGTTTTTTTTGCTGCTGTTGTTGTTGTTGTCGTCAGAGCTGCTGTTACTTTTATTGTTGCTGCAGGTACTACGACTACTACCGCCGCCGCTGTTGCTGTGGTTGTTGTTGTTGTTGCTGCTGCTGCTGTTGTTGTTGCTGTTGCTGCTAATGCTGTTGTTGTTTATGCTGCTGCTGTTGCTGTTGCGGCTGCTACTGTTGTTTTCATTGTCACTGTTGCTGTTGTTATTACGGCTGCTACTGCTATTATTCATGACGTCAGACGAATAAAATGGATTTTCGTATTTCCCACACACCTTTTTCGTCGTTGTCGTCGTCGTCGTGGAGAAAATTTGCACGCTTTGCACGTGATTTTTCTTTACTGGCGTCGCTTGCTAAAGAGAAGGGAGGGAGAGAGACACATTTAAAGAAGGGAGGGAGAGAGACAATCTTCTCTCTGCTGTAGTGACGATTGAGGAAGAAGAAGACGGAATGAGTGGGAGTGACCTATGAAAATTATTTTTCGTAGCCATGTTTTTTTTTGTTTAAAATAAATATTGGGCACAAAACCCCAATAAGCGGTTATTTAACCCCGAAGGGCCAAATAACGGGCAGAAAACTCCTCTCACGAGGAGGAGGGTGTTTTTGTCTACAATTTGGTTAAAGTTTTAAATAATTTACAATTGTTATAGCGGTCAAAATTTACAATACCTTATAGAGCCGAGCCTCCGTCAACCATAGCATTCAATAATAATAATAATAATTGTTTCTACGTTAGGCACAAGGCCAGCAATTACCCAGTGCATTACTGGTACTTCATTTTATCGACCCCGTAAGGATGAAAGGCAAAGTCAACCTCGGCGGGATTTGAACTCAGATCGTAAAGGGACGTAACTATGCTGGAAAGCATGGCGTCCGACCCTCTACTGATACTGCCAATCCACCGCCCTAATAATAATAATAATAATAATAATCAGATGGAGAAAAAACAACCTACACAAATACGTGACTGATAGTAAGGAGCCAATGCTCAGAATTGTATTGAAGGAGAGGACAATAGACCAGGGGATGTCCAAGGAGGAAATAACAACAAGGAGAAAGAGCAGCCTTCATGAAAAATCCCTTCATAGTACCTTCTTTGAGAAAACTGAATTGGTGGCTTGATATTCATTTCAACAAACTTTCCGGTTAAATAACATCAATGACTGAGACTCTAAGAATAATAATAATAATAATAATAATAATAATAATAATAATAATAATAATAATAATAATAATAATAATAAGAAGAAGAAGAAGAAGAAGAAGAAAGAAGAAGAGGAAGAAGAAGAAGAAGAAAGAAGAAGAGGAAGAAGAAGAAGAAGAAAAACGAAGGAGGGTAGGATGAAGAGGAGGAGGAGGAGAATAATAATAATAAGACGACGACGGGGACGATGACGACGACGACGACGAAGAAGAAGAAGAAGAAGAAGAAGAAGAAGAAGAAGAAGAAGAAGAAGAAGAAGAAGAAGAAGAAGAAGAAGAAGAAGAAGAAGAAGAAGAAGAATTGGAATAAGATGACAAGGAAAAAAGAATATAAACCACAAACTGAACAAGAAAAAACGAAAGTCGAAAAATAAGTGGAAACAGAATGAATTGATGACTTATTGAAGGGTGAAGAGAGGAGCTAAGAACAAGCCTGATGTCATTTTAGGTTATAAATGAGTGTTGTCACCTAAAGTCCACTCCCACATCTCAATGTTGGTGTGAAAACCATTGGCTTTCATTAACGACAACCATTTTGTAACAGTATTACACTTCGATTAATTAGGTTTGTTTTGCTATTTATGGCTGATTGACACGTTTTTTTTTACACACATCTTTGTCTCTTAATTCCATTTTTTTTCTCTATATATAATATATATGTATATATACGTATATAGTTCATAGTATACGCTATATATACACACATAGAACTGTTACTCATATATACGAATATGTATGCATATATATATATATATATATATATATATATATATATATATATATATATATATATATATATATATACATATATACATAAAAATGTAACATTAAATATGTTAGAATTATGTGCTTCTCAATAAATTAGATCAATAGACATTATCCAGAGCAATATTAAGCCAAAAGTAGAAGATATATGTATATATATATATATATATATATATATATATATATATATATAGAGAGAGAGAGAGAGAGAGAAAGAACCATATATCCAGAGAAGACACAGTATATTGAACATATACTAAATACCTATTACAGAGAAGAACATGTACTCAAGATTACATGTTCTTCTCTGTCATAGGTATTTAATGTATGTTCAATATACTTTGTCTTCTCTGGATATATGGTTCTTTCTCTCTCTCTCTATATATATATACATATATCTTCTACTTTTGACTTTGACTATATATATATATATATATATATATATATATATATATATATATATATATATATATATATATATATATATATATATATATTAATTTCAACAATGTCAGTATTCCGTGTGTCATAATTCTCGATTATCATTGGTTCATAGGTTTCAAATGACTCCGCCCACCTCAACGACGCCAAACTTAAATTAATATGCATAATGCCAATGAGGGAGTGAGAGGGGAGAGTAAGAAACAGAGAGGCAAAGTGAACGTTGTAACTATTACCATGTGTGCGTGTGTATGTACGTGCGCGTGTGTTGATGTGTGTCTGCGTGCATGCAGCGTTCCACGGAAAGTAAAAGCAATTCGACTTTATCAAACAGTGAACCACAGCGGCGACGGCGTGCAGCCAGCAATGAAGAAAAACGGGCCGAACAGCGCCATCGGAACATCGAACTTCAGAGGCGAAGACGTGTCGCCATGAATGAAGAGGAGCTGGCTGAACAACGCCAACGAAACACTGGAGCCAAGCAGCGACGGCGTGCTGCGATGGTTGAAGACGAACTGTCTGAGCATCATCTTTCATATTATTTATCTATATCTATATCTACATATAATATAAAAGATTGGAACTTCCATCATCCTTTTGAGAAACGTGGAGCAACCACGTCTATGCAATGATACACGTTTTACAGTCAGGCAGAAGATGAACCATCTCCTAGCGGTCACTATTCTAGGTGCGAGCACCTAGAATTGTTCATATACTATGCACAAACGGTACAACGAAGAATCTGGTATATCTGGAAGATTTATTTTACTCTTCTTTGTATCACACAGACACCACGGACTCGCCTCATACTGTAACCAGACAAACATCCAATACAGTCATTTTCTCTTTTACCTGTCTTCTCTTATCATCTGTTTACCCGGGTGAAGCTAGGTACGTCAGCTAGTATATATATATTTCTTCATTTTACATCTGCTTTTCCATGCTTGCCTTACTGCAGCTGTAGTGTTCCTTTGTCCTCTCTTCTCTGAGATTCAACATCTTGAGATTAGCTATAGCCACAATTGTCCATTTTTTTTTTTGCTTTTCCTCTACTACAGCTTCCTTACACTGACATCTCCAAACTCTTTTTCACCCAACGTTCATCATGAGCCCTCTTTATTCTAAGTTCTGTTTCCACAACAGAAATTTCTTTTCAAGCTTTTCTGTAGATCTGGCCATAAGAACCCTGTCATCAGCATACAGAAATGCCCATGTATAGACACGGGAAATCTCCTGACGAACTATATTTAACACGAAGACAAAGGGACTGAGAACTAAGCCATGATGAACACTCATCTGCACATTGAATTCCTCACTAAACTCATCACTTACTTTCAAAGCTCCTTTGGACATGCCTGGCACTGCTGTTACAAGCCACTTTCCTTAAGGATCACTAGATAACAGATCTATCAAAGGACTTTTCTAGGCCTACAAAACTAAGCATAGCGGCATATATATATATATATATATATATATATATATATATATATATATATATATATATATATATATATATATATATATATATATATATATATATATATATATAATATATATATAAAAGCCTCTATCTAAACACACACACACACACACACACACACACACACACACATATATATATATATATATATATATATATATATATATATATATATATATATGTGTGTGTGTGTGTGTGTGTGTGTGTATATATATCTATATATTAATTTCAACAATGTCAGTATTCCGTGTGTCATAATTCTCGATTATCATTGGTTCATAGGTTTCAAACGACTCCGCCCACCTCAACGACGCCAAAATGCCAATGAGGGAGTGAGAGGGGAGAGTAAGAAACAGAGACATGTGTGTAGAGACATGCGTGTGCGATGTGTGTGGAAATAAGAGGGGAGGAAACCAATAACTATTAACATGTGTGCGTATGTATGTACGTGCGCGTATGTTTATGTGTGCGTGCGTGCGTGCAGCGTTCCACAGAAAGTAAAAACTATCAACATGTGTGAGTGTGTGCTTGTGTGTTAGTTCACGAGTGCGTGTGTAAGTTTGCGTGCGTGTGCGCGTTTCCATGCGTGTATGTGTGTGTACGTGCGGCGTTCCACAATCGCCACACAGTTTATCTGTCTGTGTGCCTGTCTGATAGTCTAACATACACAGAGTTGTGAAGGGAGTAAATAGGGACCTTTTTTTACATTGACTGACATCTTTTATATTTATTATTGTGACATCTTTTGACAATTGCTCGAAATGAATACTGATAATAAAAGCAATTCGACGGACTCGCCTCATACTGTAACCAGACAAACATCCAATACAGTCATTTTCTCTTTTACCTGTCTTCTCTTATCATGTGTTTACCCGGGCGAAGCTGCGTACGTCAGCTAGTATATATTAACGTTAGCAAACTAAAAGATGTTTGGGTAGCAACGTGCCTATCTTTCTTTCTCTCTCTCTCTCACTATATATATATATATATATCGATACTTAGTTGTTTACATTCAAAAGCTGTTCGATTTAGCTATCTAATTTAGATCACACAACCGGAATTTGATATTTGAATTTCGATTCTTCGTAGCGTTTGCTGGCCACTTTTTCCGTCCATTGGGGTATTTTACCTGATTTTCTAAACTATTATTTTTAGCAGTTGACAGTGTTTACAGATATCTTCTGCGTCTGAGACCCCTGCACTGTCTATGAATATAAATAAACATTATTTATACAGGAGTAAGAGGAGTAAATGACGACATCAAAGAAGCTGAGAGGCTAAAAGACATAAGAATCATTAAAAATCACTGCTGTAAAGGTTTCCGCATTTATTGAAAACACAGGTACTGATATTTAGCTCTTCGCGTGTCTGTGAAAAGTATCAAATGGAGGACTGGCACCAATAAGACAACCACAATTCTGCAATAAGATTAGATACAATAAAAGCTGTCATACCGTATCGTCCTTCACGCGGAGTCACAAGGGGTGAGTTCAGGCTTTAGGCAGAGAAGCCTGTTCGAAAAATATATTTCAATCTCCATCTAACGCTGAAAAAACTGGCAATGGGCCTGAAACCTGCCCTGGGAAGTATGAGATGGACGTACAAAGGTTGCGTATCCCGAGACATCAAAAGAGGGTCCAGAAGGGAGCAAACATTAACAATTGGAAACTGGAATGTTACAACTTTTACAGGTAAGGAGCAAGAACTAGTGGAAGAGGCCAGATGCTATCGGCTAGATATAGTCGGGGATTCCCTAACAACGTTCCGTGGCTCCGGTACTGTAGATTTTGATGGAGGATGGAAACTCCAATATTCAGTTGTGGTGTCAGAAAAGATTACACAGGGAGGGGGAGACTCTCAAGGCTCCGGCTGTCGGAATGTGTTATGGACTGAATTCCATTGGAAAGGAGGATTTGCCTCTTGAAACTTTGGCTGACCGAAATGTCTCCGTGGATCGTGAAAGTTTATGCGCCAAACAAAGAGCCTGAATACAGATCAATACCTTATTGAAATCGGGAGTCTTCAATGTACATGTTGGCACTGACCCCCTGACATGGAAATAAGTGATTGAAAGGGGATGGCGGTCCTGATTAAAATATGAATGGAGAGGCCTTATTAGACTTTTGTTCTAGCAATGGACTCTCTATTATGAACACCTTCCTCCAGCACAAAGACATCCATAAATACATATGGTATAAGGGGAATCACAGACAGACTTTGTTATTGTCTCCAATCTCTTTGATTCTGTACTGGATGTTCGTGTTAAGAGAAGGACTGTGCTTTCAACTGATCACCATCTAATTTTGTGCAGCCTGAGACTACATAAAACCAGGTAAACTCACAAACTGGCAGGTCGAGGTCGACCTACAGGATAAAGTGGGAAACGCTG
>OZ024741.1:370775600-370793100 GCA_964016885.1 Eledone cirrhosa | reverse complement strand
CACAGATACGCATATATACACACAGATACACACATATACACGCAGATACACACATATACACACATATAAACACATACACACACATATACACAGATACATACACTGATACATATATATACACACATATACACACAAATACACACATATACACCCATATACACACATATACACACATACACACGCATATACACATATACACACACTGATACACACATACACACACAGATACACACATATACAGATAGACACATATACACACACATACACACACACATACACACACATACACATATACAGATAGACACACATGAACACATACACACACATGAACACATACACACACAGATACACACACATACATACATAACAGATACACTGTATGTGTGTGTAACAGTGTGTGTGTGTATCTCTGTGTGTGTAACAGTGTGTGTGTGTATCTCTGTGTATGTAACAGTGTGTGTGTGTGTATCTCTGTGTATGTAACAGTGTGTGTGTATCCCTGTGTATGTAACAGTGTGTGTGTATCTCTGTGTATGTAACAGTGTGTGTGTGTATCTCTGTGTATGTAACAGTGTGTGTGTGTGTATCTCTGTGTATGTAACAGTGTGTGTCTGTGTATCTCTGTGTATGTAACAGTGTGTGTGTATCTCTGTGTGTGTAACAGTGTGTGTGTGTATCTCTGTGTGTGTGTAACAGTGTGTGTGTATCTCTGTGTTTTAACAGTGTGTGTGTGTATCTCTGTGTGTGTAACAGTGTGTGTGTATATCTCTGTGTTTGTAACAGTGTGTGTGTATCTCTGTGTTTTAACAGTGTGTGTGTGTATCTCTGTGTGTGTAACAGTGTGTGTGTATCTCTGTGTTTTAACAGTGTGTGTGTGTATCTCTGTGTGTGTAACAGTGTGTGTGTATCTCTGTGTTTTAACAGTGTGTGTGTGTATCTCTGTGTGTAACAGTGTGTGTGTATCTCTGTGTTTTAACAGTGTGTGTGTGTATCTCTGTGTTTTAACAGTGTGTGTGTGTGTATCTCTGTGTATGTAACAGTGTGTGTGTGTGTATCTCTGTGTGTGTAACAGTGTGTGTATCTCTCTGTGTATGTAACAGTGTGTGTCTGTGTATCTCTGTGTATGTAACAGTGTGTGTGTATCTCTGTGTTTTAACAGTGTGTGTGTGTATCTCTGTGTGTGTAACAGTGTGTGTGTATATCTCTGTGTTTTAACAGTGTGTGTGTGTGTATCTCTGTGTATGTAACAGTGTGTGTGTGTGTATCTCTGTGTGTGTAACAGTGTGTGTGTATCTCTGTGTATGTAACAGTGTGTGTCTGTGTATCTCTGTGTATGTAACAGTGTGTGTGTATATCTCTGTGTTTGTAACAGTGTGTGTGTATCTCTGTGTTTTAACAGTGTGTGTGTGTATCTCTGTGTGTGTAACAGTGTGTGTGTATCTCTGTGTTTTAACAGTGTGTGTGTGTATCTCTGTGTGTAACAGTGTGTGTGTATCTCTGTGTTTTAACAGTGTGTGTGTGTATCTCTGTGTTTTAACAGTGTGTGTGTATCTCTGTGTGTGTAACAGTGTGTGTGTATATCTCTGTGTTTTAACAGTGTGTGTGTGTATCTCTGTGTATGTAACAGTGTGTGTGTGTGTATCTCTGTGTGTGTAACAGTGTGTGTGTATCTCTGTGTATGTAACAGTGTGTGTCTGTGTATCTCTGTGTATGTAACAGTGTGTGTGTATCTCTGTGTTTTAACAGTGTGTGTGTGTATCTCTGTGTGTGTAACAGTGTGTGTGTATATCTCTGTGTTTTAACAGTGTGTGTGTGTGTATCTCTGTGTATGTAACAGTGTGTGTGTGTGTGTATCTCTGTGTGTGTAACAGTGTGTGTGTATCTCTGTGTATGTAACAGTGTGTGTCTGTGTATCTCTGTGTATGTAACAGTGTGTGTGTGTATCTCTGTGTGTGTAACAGTGTGTGTGTGTATCTCTGTGTATGTAACAGTGTGTGTGTGTATCTCTGTGTATGTAACAGTGTGTGTCTGTGTATCTCTGTGTATGTAACAGTGTGTGTGTGTATCTCTGTGTGTGTAACAGTGTGTGTGTGTATCTCTGTGTATGTAACAGTGTGTGTGTGTGTATCTCTGTGTATGTAACAGTGTGTGTGCGTATCTCTGTGTATGTAACAGTGTGTGTCTGTGTATCTCTGTGTGTGTAACAGTGTGTTTGTGTATCTCTGTGCGTGTAACAGTGTGTGTGTATCTCTGTGTTTTAACAGTGTGTGTGTGTATCTCTGTGTATGTAACAGTGTGTGTGTGTGTATCTCTGTGTATATAACAGTGTGTGTGTGTATCTCTGTGTATGTAACAGTGTGTGTGTGTGTGTATCTCTGTGTATGTAACAGTGTGTGTGTATCTCTGTGTTTTAACAGTGTGTGTGTGTATCTCTGTGTGTGTAACAGTGTGTGTGTATATCTCTGTGTTTGTAACAGTGTGTGTGTATCTCTGTGTTTTAACAGTGTGTGTGTATCTCTGTGTGTGTAACAGTGTGTGTGTGTATCTCTGTGTTTGTAACAGTGTGTGTGTATCTCTGTGTATGTAACAGTGTGTGTGTGTATCTCTGTGTTTTAACAGTGTGTGTGTGTGTATCTCTGTGTATGTAACAGTGTGTGTGTGTGTATCTCTGTGTATGTAACAGTGTGTGTGTGTATCTCTGTGTGTGTAACAGTGTGTGTGTGTATCTCTGTGTGTGTAACAGTGTGTGTGTATCTGTGTGTGTGTTACAGTGTGTGTGTGTATCTCTGTGTGTGTGTAACAGTGTGTGTGTGTATCTCTGTCTATGTAACAGTGTGTGTGTGTATCTGTGTATGTAACAGTGTGTGTGTGTATCTCTGTGTTCTAACAGTGTGTGTGTATCTCTGTGTATGTAACAGTGTGTGTGTATATCTCTGTGTGTGTAACAGTGTGTGTGTATCTCTGTCTATGTAACAGTGTGTGTGTATCTCTGTGTATGTAACAGTGTGTGTGTATCTCTGTGTTCTAACAGTGTGTGTGTATCTCTGTGTATGTAACAGTGTGTGTGTGTATCTCTGTGTGTGTAACAGTGTGTGTGTATCTCTCTGTGTGTAACGGTGCGTGTGTATCTCTGTGTGTGTAACAGTGTGTGTGTAACAGTATGTGTGTGTGTGTGTATGTAACCATGTGTGTGTGTCTATGTAACCATGTGTATGTGTGTATGTAACCATGTGTGTGTGTGTGTGTATGTAACCATGTGTGTGTGTATGTAACCATGTGTATGTGTGTATGTAACCATGTGTGTGTGTATGTAACCATGTGTGTGTGTATGTAACCATGTGTATGTGTGTATGTAACCATGTGTGTGTGTATGTAACCATGTGTGTGTGTATGTAACCATGTGTATGTGTGTATGTATAAGGTTTGAAATTTTCAACGACTTTTCTAGAAAATTTAATTTTTGTTCTTCCATTTTTTTTTACGCAATGTGTCGAGGAAGAGGTAAAGTGTATATAATATTTAGTGTTAGCTTAATTGTCTGGTGTCCTTTAACGTTGTCTATCACCAGCCTAGCCCAGCCTTACTCCCGTAGAATGATTGAGTGTTTGTAATATTTAGTGGCGTCCTGGCAAAATTGGTAGAGCGCCGAATAAAATAGCATTGTGGCATGTGTTTTGACTATCTACATTCTTAGTTCAAATCCGATCAAGCTCAACTTAGAGTTAACTCACATTTATAAATTTGTAATTTATTTATCTAATTAATGTGTAATTTCAGGATTACCTGCCCTTAGAACTTTCCTATACTATCAAGAATCACCCCAGAAGTTCTCCATTACAATATGGCAGACTGAATGAGTTGAGGGCAACAACACAACGAAACATAAGCACCTGTGCCTTCCATCTTTCTGGGATTGATAAAACAAAGTACCAGCCAAGTACTGATGTAGATTTAACCAACTTTCTCCTTCCCCCAAATTTGCTGGCCTTGCGCCTAAAGTAGAAATCAATATTTAGTGTGGCTAGCTTAATTATCTAGTGTTCCTCTTCCAATCTTTATCACTAGCTCAGTTCTCCCCACATAAAGTGTAGAGACAGAATTAGTTGAGTGTATATCATATTTAGTGTCGTTAGCTTAATTGTCTGGTGTTCCTCTAACGATCTCCGTAGATTTGCACGTTAAATGCTGTGAACAGCCAATAAAGATCTTTCAGTCAACCAATAAATGTCGCTGAATGGAAATGAATGGAAAGGGTGAGAAAGAGAAAGAATGAAGGAGCGCAGAGAGTTACAGCGGGAAAGAGGGAAGAGGACACACACACTCTCTCTCACACACACACACACACACACACACACACACACACACACACACACACACACATATATATATATATATATGTAAAAATAGCAAGCAATGATGAATATATATGCATATATGTATGCATGTATGTATGCATGTATATATATATATATATATAATGAAAAATTGAACAGGGACAGAACAGAGAGGCAGTACAATAAATGTTTATTAAATTCACGCTCAGGAGAGTGGGGGACGACGTTTCGGGCATAAGCCCTGCTTCAGGTGAGAAGTGTGTGGGAACAGAGTTCAAAAGGTGTGTAGGGGAGTGGTGGAGAGACATATAGCGAAAGGAAACGGTGCGAATGAAAAATTAACAAATAAAGACAAAAAATATAATAAATAAAAATAAAGCATGATCAAAATACAAGGAATGAGAAAATTTAAAAATAAAGGCATGATCAAAATAAACTGAAATTAAAAGGGGGGTAAACAGGTGGTGGAAGGGTGTGGGGTGAGTAGGGGTGGTGGCGGGTGGAGTGGGGAGAGGGAGACGGGGTGTCCGAGCGGGGAGGGCTGAAGGTGGTGTGTGTGGTTAGGTGTGTGTGTGTGGGTGTGTGTGTATGTGAAAGTGAGGGTTGGGGGAAGAACGGGGTTGCATGTTCAGGAAGGTGTGTGTGGGGGGTGTTTTTGTGGGTCGGAGTGTCTGTGCGTGTGTGGATAGGGGGTGGTGGGAGAGGAATCAGGAGGCTGAGGGTGTAAATATGTGGTGGGAAGCACGTGTGTGTGGTTTAAGCGTGTTGTGGGTGTGGGTGGCGTGTGGATAAAACTTTTTTTTTTGGGGGGGGGGGGTGAGTTATATAGGTGATGGTTGTAAGAGGATGGTTGAAAAGTTGGTAAGTTCCACGGATGTTTGGAGATTTGGTTAGAAGTCAATTTCGCGTGTGGGTAATCCAAGAAGCGGTGGTCGGAAGAGGAGAGATGTGGGGTGCGCGCGCAACAGGAAGTGGTCAGCAGTGGGAGTGCTGTGGTCAGTTGGTGCTGAGAGGTGGTCGGAAGGGCATAGCAGCAGTCGGCGGAATGGTAGGGAGGCGAGGATGGGTAGGTGTGAGAGTTGGAGTGAGGAGGGTGTGTGTGTGTGTGTGTGTGTATTAGTAGGGGTGTTAGTGGGATGAGTGAGTGTGGAGCGGGGAGAGAAGGGTGTGTGTGGTTCTATGGAGGGAGTGTGGTGTACTGGTGTGTGTGTAGTTTGGTGAAGAGGTGTTAGTGGGTGTTAGTATACGGGAGGTGGGGAGGGGTGGAATGCAGGTGTGAGTGGGGGTTAGTGGTGGTAGGGTGTGTAGAGTTGGTGGTGTACGATGGTGTGTGGGTACGTGTGCGTGGGGTTGGGGGGTGTTAGTGATGTTAGTTGCGTGTGGGGTGGGTGGTGTAAGTGGGTGCGTGTGTGCGTGTGATAAGGAGGGGGGAGGAGGAGAAGAGGGGAGGGAAGGGATGTTAGTATGTTAGTTGGGGAAGGGTGGTCAGATGAGGGGTGGAGTGGAGGTGTTAGTATTGTTAGTGTGGGGTGGGCGGTGAAAAGGAGGGGTGTGTTAGTGGTGTTAGTGGGGGATAAGTGTGGGGGGAGGGGGGCGGTCGAACGCTAAAGGAATAAGGGTGGGGAGTTCAGGCCGGGGGGAGTGTGGGTCTGTAAGATGAAGATAGTGCGTTGTTCGACCGTAAGGCGATGGGCGGGTGTTCCGTGGCACTGGAGTAGGCCACAGACTGTGAGATGGCGTGCGGAGTGTCCAGGGCCGCCAAAGTGGCGGGCGATGGGGGAACTGCCCCCGAGACGAATATCCCGGAGGTGCTCCGTGACTCGGTCCGCCAGGCGACGTCCCGTCTGTCCGACATAAGTCGCGCTGCACTCCGTGCAACGAAGTCCGTAGACTAGGTTGGAGGAGGTGCAGCGGAAGGCATGCCGGACCGAGAGAGAGTGGCCGTTGGGACCCTGGAAGGTGGTGGTGTTGGTGATGTGGGGACAGGTGTTGCAGCGGGGCCTAGAACAGGGGAAGGAACCGGGGGGGGGGACCAGAGCGTGGGTTGGGGGGTAGGGAGCTGTGGACGAGGAGGGTGCGGAGATTGCGTGCGCGTTTGAAGGAGGGGAGTGGTGGGGTTGGGAAGATGTGGGAGGTGGAGGGGTCGGACTGGAGGCGTCGGAAGAGGCGGCGGATGGTGCGGTGGAGGGGTAAGTGGAGGGGTGGTAGGTGATGGGGAAGGGGAGACGGTGGGTGGGTGTGCGGTGGCGTGGGGTGAGGGTGGTGGAGCGGGGGATAGCACGGGCGCGGGTGAGAGCGGTGTAGACGAGAGAGGGGTGTAACCTCTGCGGATGAAATGGCTGACTAGGGAAAGGGTCTGGGACTCGTAGTCAGCATCACGGCTACAGAGGCGGCGGATCCTGAGAAGTTGGGAGTAGGGAATGGAGAGTTTAGTGTGGGTGGGGTGGGAAGAGGTGAAGTCGAGGTAAGAGTGGGAGTCGGTGTGTTTGAAGAAGGCGGAGGTGACGAGGGAGTGGTGGGAGGGGTCGAAGGCGACGGAGATGTCTAAGAAGTGGACGTGGGTGGTGGAGATAGACGTGGTGAAGTGGAGGGAGGGGTGGAAGGAGCAGAAGAAGGAGAGAAAGGAGTCGAGCTGTACTCGGGTGAGGGTCGTGGCTCCGATACAGTCGTCAATGTAACGACCGTACAGTTCGGGCGTGGGGCCGGTGTACTGGGCAAAGAATTGGGGTCAACATGGCCAACAAAAAGGTTGGCATAGTTCGGGCCCATTCTTGTGCCCATGGCTACCCCCGTGACCTGTTGGTAAAACTCACCCGAGAAGGAGAAACAATTTAGGGTGAGGACCAGCTCGGCGAGGCAAAGGAGGGTGGGGGTGGAGGGAATGGGGGAGGGGCGAAGGTCGAGGTAGTGTTTGAGGGCGCGAAGGCCGTCGGCGTGGGGGGATGACGGTATAGAGGGACTTGATGTTTAGGGTGAAGAGGAATGGCTGATGGCCGGGTAGGTAGGTGAAGGAGTCGAAAACGCGCAGGGCGTGATTGGTGTCGGAGATGTGGGAGGCGAGGGTGGTGACAAGAGGGGCGAGGAGGGAGTTGAGAAAGGCGGAGATGAGTTCGGTGGGGCAGTTGCAAGCGGAGACGATGGGGCGGCCGGGGTTGTCGGGTTTGTGGAGTTTGGGGAGGAAGTAGATGGTGGGGGTGCGGGGGGTGCGGACGATGAGGTGGGAAGCGGTGGGGGGGGGGGGAGGAGGCGTTAAGGTCTTTGATGGTGGAGGAGACTTGTTGTTGGTAGAGGGGGGTGGGATCGGAGGGTAGAGGGCGGTAAAAGAGGGGGTTACAGAGCTGCCTGAGGGCTTCGGCCGTGTAGAGGTCCGCGCGCCATACCACCACGGCGCCTCCCTTGTCCGCCGGTTTGATGACGATGTCATCTCGGCTACGGAGGGAGCGGAGAGCGAGGAGTTCGCCCCGTGAGATGTTGTGCCGTTTGGAACGGTGGCGGAAGTCGAAACGATTTACTGCGCTACGGCTGGCATCGACGAAGGCGTCCAGGGTGCTAAATTGCCCTGGGGCCGGCGTCCAAGAAGATGGTCGTCGGCCTAGGGCGGGAAACGGGTCTGGGGCGTCCGGAGCCGGTGGCGTTCGGCTGAAATGTGCCTGTAGCTTAGTGCGTCGCACGAATCGCTCGACTTTCGTTCGGGTGCGGAACTCGTCGCTGAGCGGAGTGTGGGGTATGAAGCGAAGGCCTCTACTAAGGAGTGAGTGCTCAGGTGCGGAGAGGGGGAGGTCAGGGGGTATGGTGACAACAAGGGGTGGGGTTTGGGTGTTTGGGGAGGGAAGGGAGGGTGTGGTGAGGAGTGAGGTGGAGGGTGGAGATTGGGTAGGGGTGTGGGTCGGGGGAGAGGTGGAGAGTGGTGGGCGTATGGGGATGGGCGGGTGGTGGTGGATGGGGGTTGGGGAGTTGGGAGGAGTGAGTGTAGCTTGCGGGCTTTGGTGGAGCTGAGGAACGAGAAGAGGTGTGGTTGAGGTTGTGGATGAAGGAGAGGATGGCTTGGGCGAGGAGGGGGTGGCAGGTGGAGTAAAGGCGGAGGAGGGTGGGGGTCAGTTGGTGGTCAAGTAAAGGGAGGGTGGAACGGGAGGCGCGGATAGAGTTGCGCATCAGAAGGCGTGAGGATCGGGTGAGGATACGTTGCGTGGAGGGGGAAGCAGCGGGGGAGGGGTGGAAGTGTAGACGGAAGCCGAGGGGGATAAGGTGGAGGCGGAGGCAGTGGCTGAGGAAATGGATGTGGCTGGAGTGCCGGGTTTTGGCGAAGAGAAGGTAGGAGAGTTGAAGGGCGGAGGGGAGATAGCAGGGTGGAAGGAGGGGGGTGAGGAAAAGATTGAGGCGATTGTGGAGTTGGTGGAGAAAGGATCTCAGGTTGGGCATGGTGGGCGTTGGGTGAAAGCAGGGGGAGGGATGAGAGGGCGGGGGTGTGAAGCGGGGTGGAGTGAACGAAGGGGTGAGTGCGAAGGATAGGCAGATACGGGGAAGAGAAAAAGAAACAGAAAAACGTAGGGAGGGGGGAGTAAACACCGGAAAATTAAAGACAAAAAATCATAAATTTTCTAACTTCTTTAATATTAAATATTAATTATTAATTTTTAACTTCATCCTATAAGTCTAAACAAAAACGTAACGTTCCAATCTTCTGCTCACACATTATAACACACTGACCCCCAATATATTCACCTCTGCTAAGATACGGGTCCCTGTGAAAGTTTTCTCGCGCCACTCCTGGCCTGACTGTAGTCTGACATTAATATCGACCTTTCTTCCTCTTTCTTTCTATCTTCCTTCTTGTAGCCATCAACCCTTACTCTTCTACTTCTTCCTTTTCTTCCTTCTTTTCTCCCCTCTTTCTGTCTTCCTCCCGCTGACTTATCTTCCTTCCCCCTTTTTGTTTGCCTATATCTGACCAGTAGTAGTTGTTTAGATACGGGTCCCGTAGAATAAAAAAATTTCTTCGCGACAATCCTGGCCTGACTGTAATACCGACCTTCTTTCCTCTTTCTTTCTGTCTTTCTTCTTATAGCTGACATTAACCCTGGCTTCTCTTCTTCTTCCTTGCCCCTTCTTCTCTCTCCTTCCTTTCTTTCTTTCTTTCTTTTGTCTTGTAACTTATGTTCCCATCCCTTTCTGTTTTCCTTTATCTGACCGTAGTAGCACACTGTGAGCTTTAGCCATGTCACTCGAGGGCGACCGGCTAAGGTAGAGGGTGCAAGATAGCGGTCGCCCTCGGGTCCTCGATTTTCAGCCCCATGGATTTTATCTATTACATTCACGTATTATATTTCGAATACCTGATGATATCACCGGATTCATACGGAACCCGGTCATTGAAATGATCATAGTATAATAAACCTCTCAAGGATTTACACAAATCCAGCCTCCTGTCATTTCATTATAATATTTAACTCCGTAATAGCACCACCAACTACAAAAACAAAGACGGTTGAACTGCTTTACGTTGAGTACTCTCTATATTATTACATTACGATTGACCATACGGAATAGACCAGCTCTATATAGTGGTAAACCTCAAACCTGAATAAATATATATATATATATATATATATATATATATATATATATATATATATAAATACAATATCGGAGAAAGCTTTTTAGCGATACTATATATATATAACGAAGGAAGTGTGGTAAGGAACCAGGTAGACCATAACGCACCAGAGTACTCAATACTTAGGGTAGTAGAGTGGGTAATAGAAAAATGTTCAAGACTCCGACGGAAGAGCTCAAGCCGTTTCGACGGCTATTTCTGGACGCAAATAGCATAAGGCCAGCAATTATCCTAGTGTATTACTGGTGCTTATTTTATCGATCCTGTAAGGATGAAAGGCAAGGTTAACCTCAGCGGGATTTGAACTCAGACCATAAAGGGCCGTAACTCTATGCTGCAAAGCATGGTGTCCGACCCTCTACCGATACTGCCATTCCACCACAATAATTGTTTCTACTTTTGGCACAAGGCCAGCTATTGCCCCCAGTGTATTGCTGGTACTTTATTTTATCGACCCCGTAAGGATGAAAGGCAAAGTTAACCTCGGCAGGATTTGAACTCAGAATGGCAAGGGACGTAACTCAATGCGTCAAAGCATGGCGTCCGACCCTCTACCGATACTGCCAATCCACCGACAGACAGTATCTGTAATTCAAAAGGCCATTCTTGTCATATACTCAGTTATTTACACGCTAATTTCAAGATCTGGCTGTTACATTAATTAGGTATCAATATATATTTAATATGGATGATGATCATGTTTCTCATAAATAAGCCCAATGGACCTTAGTTCAGAGCATCAATTATTTAAATTTAAAAGATATATTTAGGGAGAGAAAGAAGCATATATTGTTTGAGAAACACATAGCATTTTGTACACATATATATAGAGCAAATAATATGCTGGAAAATATACATATATATAGATATATATATATGCGCATGTGTGTGTATTTGGTCTGCTTTAAAGTAGTGTGTGTTGGAGTGTGGATATGTTAACATACATGTTTGTTTTGGATATATTTTCATGCTTTTCTCTTACGTTTAGCATCAGTTATACTTTGTGTGTGACTTTGTGTGTGTTTGTGTGTGTGTGCGTGTGAGAGAGAGAGATAGAGAGCGAGCGTGCGCTTGTGTGAATACATACATATACATATATATATGTGTGTGTGTATGCTTGTGCGTGTGTTTGTGTGACTGTGCGTATGCATATATATGCATGTGTAAGTGTATATATATATATATATATATATATACACACACACACACACACATATATACATTTATGCATGTATATAAATATATATATACACGTACATAAAGACATACACATATACAAACACCCACACGCGCAAACACATACACACACACATATACACATATATATACATACATATATATATACATACATATATATACATACACACATACACACACACACATATATATATATATATATATATATATGTGTGTGTGCAGAAATAACTAACCAAACGACATGTATATAGTATATATATATTTATATATGTCCATATTTATATATACTTCTCTCTCTCTCTCTCTCTGTATATATATATATATATACTCATACATATATGTGTGTGTATGTATATTTATGTATTGATGTATGTATGTATGTATGTAAGTATGTAAGCATGTGTGTATGTGTATGTGTGTTTGAAAGGGTTCGATTTTCTTCTTTTTTCGTTTTTTCTGACCGAAATCTCTACAAAGATTAATTTAGGAAAAACTTACTTTTCTGCACAAAAAATTAGAAAACTTAACACACACATCAAAAATAAAGAAAAGTAATAAAACATAAAAATAACCAGAAACCTTCACTTTATTTTTATCTAAAAATACGAAAATTTAGTGACAAATGTTTTTGTTTTTTAATTTTAAATATTCCTTAAAAAGATAAGATTTACTGAAGGTTTTTTTCAAACATAAAAACTCAAACATTACAATCATTTATGCCACCGTTATTATTATTACTATTATTGTTGTTGTTGTTGTTGTTGTTGTTGTTGTTGTTGTTCTTCTTCTTCTTCTTCTTCTTCTTCTTCTTCTTCTTCTTCTTCTTCTTATTATTATTATTATTATTATTATTATTGTTATTATTATTATTATTATTATTATTATTATTATTATTATTATTATTATTATTATTATTATTATTATTATTATTATTTGCATTTATCTTGCTTTATGTTCATACGAGTTATCACCAAGTCACAACCAGTGACCTCAAGAGACAACAATATTATTATTGTTATTATTATTATTATTATTATTATTATTATCACCACCACCATCATCATCATCATCATCGTTATTATTATTATTTGATATTGTTTGTAAGCGCTGTCGTTTTTTTTTTAAAATTATTAGTTTTTCACTTTCATATTTATTTAGATTTGTCATTTTTTATGCTTGTACAACTTTTAAAATATTTTATCATGACTTAGTCTTAATATATTGAGTAATGTTTAAATCCCCCATTCTCACCTCTCTCTTTTTATAATAACTTTGTTTCCTTCATCCTCAAATATTTCCAAACTAACTTTGCACACGTTTTATTGTATGTAAATAGGAATTTGTCCAGATGCAATAATCTCTCTTTTTCACTTTATCACATTATCCCCTCCCTCTCCCTCTCTCCCCCTCTCTCTCTGTATATATATATATATATATATATATATATACATACACACACACATATATATATATTATACATATATATATATATATATACACACACACATATATTATATATATATATATATATATATATATATATATATACACATATTTACACACACACACTCACACACACACATACACACACACATATATATATATATAATAGAGATAGAAAATATAGTTATCTATTGAAAGAATTTTACAAATGTAACGTAAATATTACATAATAAATTAATATACACTTTACAAACTCATGTATTGAGGATTCTTCTCTGAGTTACATCATTTTTGAATCAAATAATTTTTTATGGAGAGAGAGAGAGAGAGAGTGAGAGAGAGAGAGAGAGAGAGAGAGAGAGAGAGAGAGAGAGAGAGGGGGGGGAATGGATGTAAATACAAATATAGATACAAATACGCCAGGGGAAATAATTTCTGAAAAATCATGAAAAAAATTTGATTTGGAAGAATTATAAATATTAAACATTTTTTAAACCGAATATTCGTTTTTAAAGAAGTTGGAAGGAAGCCCGGAAGGTGTGATGTGGGTGTAATTTTAATATAAGGAAAGGAAAAATTTTGATATTTTGGAGGACAATTTAATATTTTGTTGGGACGATATAAATATTTTCGTGGATGTGTATAAATACATTTTGTGGGACAATTTAAATATTATTGTGGGACAGTTTGAATAATTTGGTACGTGCCAATTTAAATGTTTTAGTGGGACAATTTAAATATTATTGTCGGACAGTTTGAATAGTTTGGTGGCAATTTAAATGTTTTAGTTGGACAATTTAAATATTTTGGTGGGTGATGTAAATATTTTGGTAGGCAATTTGAATATGTTAAGAAAGAAAAGTGACGTTTTAACCCTTTAGCATTTACATTACTCTATATATACTATTGCATTTTTGTGGTAAACACTTTACCTCACATAATTATCTCAGATGATATCGAATCTATGAGATTTTGATATAAGCAGCCAGTTACAGCCAGTTTGAACAGAAATAGATGAGAGAATTCTGGCCGGATAAGACCGGTTTAAATTCTAAATTGTTAAGGGAGAATATTTTTAACTTTTCCATATCTTTTTACCACCTTACAGATTTTTATATTGAGGGAGGTATCACATATATTGTAGTGCTGTAGTGTAGCAATGAATAAAAATGGAAACGGAAATTGATTTGTTTTTTTTTTGAGATGTCGCAGTGTAGCATGGAGTGAAAAGAGTTAACAACCACGAATATTCTGCTTTTTACGGGCTGAGTTTCAACAACCTTATCTATTGAATCAAGTAGGGGCAATGGTGGAGCTAGCGGCAGTGGTGGTTGTGGTGGTGGACTTGCTAATGGTGACAGAGGTGGTGATGTTGAGGTTGATGGTGGAAGATTCTTGTTGGTGTTCCTAATAGCTGACATAGGTGATAGTGATGGTTGAAGCGGTGGAATTGTTGGTGGTGATGGTGGTGAGGATGAGGGTGATGGCAATAGTGATGGTGATAGGGATGGTTGTGGTAGTTAGGGAGATGGTGATAGTTGTGGTGGAGGGGGCAGTGGTTGTTAGGATTTTGGTGTGTCTCTGGTGGTGGAGGTGGTGGAGGTGGTGATAGTGGTGGAGGTGGTGATAGCGGTGGAGGTGGTGATAGCGGTGGAGGTGGTGATAACGGTGGAGGTGGTGGCGGCGATGGTGGCAGGGGTGGTGATAGTGGTGGAGGTGGTGATGGTGATGGTGGTGGAAGCAGTGATAGCTGTTGAGAGGGTGATGCTAGAGGTGGTGATGGTGATGGTGATGGCCACTGCCAAAATACCGAGAAAGACGCGTTATTAGGAGTAGAGATGACAACGAAGATTGCACTCATTAACCTTTATCCCATATTTTTGTCTCCCCCTCCCTCTGCCACTGATGGCAAGTGTGGCACACTTGTGTCTCATTCATTACAGCATAAGAAGTGATGATGATGGTGGTGGTGGTGGTGGTGTTAGTGGTAGTGGTAATGGTGGTGGTAGTGGTGGTGATGTCTGTGGTGGTGGTTGTCGTGGTAGTGATAGTGGGAGTGTGAAAGTCTGTGTTGTGTGGGGGCAGTAGTGGTGATAGAGGTGGTGGTGGTGGTGGTGGTGGTGGTGGTAGTAGTGGTGGTGGTGGTGGTTGTGGTGGTAGTGGTGGTGGTGGTGGTAGTAGTGGTGGTGGTGGTGGTTGTGGTGGTAGTAGTGGTGGTGGTGGTAGTGTTGGTGGTAGTGGGTGTGTGAAAGGATGGGTGTGTAGTGTGGGGGCAGTGGTACCATCTTAATTAAAGTTACGTTTTTCTACAAAACCTGAGCAAACAGCTTTCTTGATGAAGTTTTACTCTAATTAGTGTAATTACCCTCCCTCACCCTCCTTACCTCCATCACCCCTTCACTCCATCACCCCCTTCCCTTCCTCACCCCCATTCCCTCCATCATCATCATCCTCCCCTTCCCTCCTGATTCGTTTCATCTACCTCCACCCACCCACCATATACCCACCGCTGTCGTTGTTCCGATCATCGTCACCAAATTGAAAGATCCTTACACCCCCACACCACCACCAGTAGCAGTAGCACCACCACCAACAACAACACCACCACCACCACCAGTAGCAGTAGCACCGCCACCAACAACAACACCACCACCACTACCACCAGTAGCAGCAGCAGTAGCACCATCACCACCACCACCACCATTATCAGTAGCACCACCACCACCACCACCACCACCACCACCACCACCACCACCATTCACAGTAGCACCACCACCACCACCACCACCATTATCAGTAGCAATAACAGCAGTACCACCACCATCACCACCACCACCACCACCACCACCACCACCACCACCACCACCACCACCACCACCACCACCACCACCACCATCACCACCACCACCACCACCATCACCACCACCACCATCACCACCACCACCATCACCACCACCACCACCACCACCACCATCACCACCACCACCATCACCACCACCATTACCACCACCACCACCATCACCACCACCACCACCATCACCACCACCATCACCACCACCACCACCACCACCACCACCACCACCACCACCATCACCACCACCATTACCACCACCACCACCATCACCACCACCACCACCATCACCACCACCATCACCACCACCACCATCACCACCACCACCACCACCATTATCAGTAGCAATAACAGCAGTACCACCACCATCACCACCACCACCACCACCATCACCACCATTATCAGTAGCAGCAGCAGCACCACCACCACCACCACCAACACTACTAACACCACCATCACCACAACCACCATCACTACCATCACCATCATCATTCTGCTCACTATGAAGCCAGGTGAGTAGAGAGTCTGGCGATTTAAATGAAATACCTTTCTTTGCCACGAAACATTAGATCAGCTGCAATAAATGCGCTGAGAGGTTGTCATAATGCAGCTGCAGGCTTTGCGAGGCCAACAGGTCCGGTCTTTTGCTCGAAAATGCATCACGAAGATGTTGAACGGCTTTTCTATGGTACTCCTTTGTAACTGTTTGCTCTCCTAGTGCAGCGTCTCCCAAACGTTTTCAAACGTGGAACCCTTCTTGGTTCAGAAGCTTTTTGGGGAGCCCATAGTCTAATACTGTTATATGGTCGTAATATAAATATACCCCTTTACATTATATCACGGAACCACAGACACTCCTTTGCGGAACCCACTTTGGGAACCACTGTCCTTGTGTATATTCGTGACGCACAACGCTTCAGTAATCGAAGAAAGCAGCAAGGATCATCTTGATTTTACACCTCACCTGTTGTGCTTTTTAGTACCTTGGCTGCACTGGACGCTTGCAATGTGATGACTGAGATTTGGTCGAACCCGAATCCGTATACACATGACTCATCTGCTGTTGTCATTGTATTCTGACACTCAGGAGCCTTGTGGGCCCTGACGAGCGAAATGAAGATATGATAAGTAGTAGAGCATCAGATTTGGCTGTTATTCCTAGCAGGCCGATTACTCACTCATCGGTTCCCTCCCAAGATTGTATGGTCAAGCTTCCGATCAGTCTATTAGTTAGGTTATAAGATAATTTAGAATCTTTCCACCGTTTTGTGTAGTATTTTTAAAGTTTTAGCACCTAACAGGTTAGCTGCCTGACAGAAAATGTCGCATCCAGCAAGCTCACCATAAACAACACATATACATGAATACATGAATGTATGCGTGTGGCTCTGCCCTGCACACATTATTCTCCCTAACGTCATTACTTCCCACAGAAGAATATACAGTCGGAATCTTTTACGACAAGCCTCACTGTCTGTTTGTCTGTCTCTCTGTCTCTCTGTCTCTCTGTCTGTCTCTCTGTCTGTCTGTCTATCTGTCTGCCTGTCTGTTTGTCTGTCTGTATGTCTGGCTGTCTGTCTGTCTGTTTCTCTGTCTCTCTCCCTGACTTGCACACACATATATTCGTGTGTGTGTGTGTGTGTGTGTGCATGTGTGTGTGTGTGCGCGCGTGTGTGTGTGTGTGTGTGTGTGTGTGTGTGTGCATGTATGTGTGTGTGTTGCAGGTGACATTGGAAGCCTAGATCAGTATCTCATGTTGAAACAATAATTTGATTTTGAGACACACAGATGAGAGAGGGTGGGGGGTGGGGCGGCGGGTAGAGAGAGAGAGAGAGAGGGGTGGAGAGAGAGAGGAGAGAGTGGGAGATAGAGGGAGGAGAGAAGAATGAAGAGAATCAGAAAGAGCCGATGCACACCGAGCAGTAGGAAAGAGGTAAATTTGTTAAGGGATACTTACTGTTTCACCCCTTCCAGATTTTCCCTGGTCATCATGTCTTTTTTCCTATATGCAGGGAACTCAGAACCACATTATTCAACATATCCCTTTATTTAAAGACTGTG
>OZ024741.1:370758100-370763100 GCA_964016885.1 Eledone cirrhosa | reverse complement strand
CCCTGTGGTTAATAAAGAAACATATCTATCTATCTATCTATTTATCTATCTCTCTCTCTATATATATATATGTACATATACATATGTATATATATACACATATATGTATATGTATATATCTATATGTATATATATATATATGTATACATACATACATACATACATACATACATACATACATACACACACACACACATACACATATATATATATATATATACACATATATATATATATGTGCGTGTGTATATATGTATACATGTAACTATTTGAAACACGTGTTCCTCAACTTGATACTCTCCAAACATTTTTCTCATTTTCCCTTACGATTTTCTTCCTTAATCTAAATATTTTAATGTGGTGCTTAGATCTTTCTCTTCTCTCTCCATTGCACGCAAATATTTCCACTGGGACACATCGTGTTTTAATGAATATATGTCTTTTTTCACTTTTTTCGCCCTTTTCACTTTTTGTTTACGTTTTTTAAACCTCCAATCTGTTAAATAGTATGCTCCCTTGTTCTACTTGTGTTACACGCATACACTAACACATACACACACAGAGACACACACACATACACACACAGAGACACACACACAGACACACACAGACACACACACAGAGGCACACACGCACATCTATCTATTTCTCTCTCTCTCTCTCTCTCTCTCTCTCTCTCTCTCTCTCTCTCTCTCTCTCTCTCTCAATATATATATATATGCATATATATATATATATATATATATATATATATTTAGCGAGAATCGCATTTCGGCGGGTAGAAATTAGCGAAACGCAACTTCCATATTGTGCAGACAAGCGCTCCATGGATATGAAGAAGATACCAGAGCTATAAACATAAGTTAAAATGGTCATACACGCTGAGACGATGGTTAAGAAGCCATTAACCACCTAAGCCAAAAAAGCGAACAAGCTAAACGGGTCAAACAAAATGAGATATGATTGAAATATTTACCCGGACCCTCGGGGAAGATGGAATACTCCGAAATTGGGTTTCTGCAACACCTAAATCAATAATTGTTTCTACTTTAGGCACAAGGCCAGCAATTATCCAGTGCATTACTGGTACTTTATTTTATCGACCCCGTAAGGATGAAAGGCAAAGTCAACCTCGGCGGGATTTGAACTCAGATCGTAAAGGGACGTAACTATACTGGAAAGCATGGCGTCCGACCCTCTACCGATACTGCCAATCCAAATCAATAATACTGTCTGCTTATAAAAAATAAGCTTTTGGTATAATGATCGAACAAGGCATCGCTTTCTCAACGGGTTTTTGTTCTTCTTTCGCCAGAATCTCGCAGGTTATGAAAGCACATGTGAGAATCTAAGGAGAGAAAACCCCTATTTTGGCCAGTGAATTCAGCATGTGTAGTTATTGCAAAAAATTTGCAAAAACCGCACAAAACGAATTAAGCTCTCTACTGAGTTGTTTTTAAAATAAACTTAAGCGATTAATCAGTCAATAGAATTAACTAAAAAGCCAAAAAAAATTAACTGGTTAATCGCTTGACTTGGGAAGATAAATATACACAGGTGTGTATGATTGTGTATAGAAGATTATATTAATAAAAGGAATTCCAACTTTGTCTGATTTACTCGTTTTATTTACAATCCTTTAAAATTTATAATGGTATTATAATGAAATAGTATGGTAGAATATTAAATGTTAAGTGTTAATTGAACAAGTACTTTCATGCTTTCGCAATCTTCAGGTTCATATTGTGTGGTGACAGTCAAGTTTGCAATTTTCAACAGTTGAAAATTGCAAACTTGACTGTCACCACACAATATGAACCTGAAGATATGAACACTTAACATTTAATATTCTACCATACTATTTCATTATAATACCATTATAAATTTTAAAGGATTGTAAATAAAACGAGTAAATCAGACAAAGTTGGAATTCCTTTTATTAATATATATATATATATATATATATATATATATATATATATATATATATATATATATATATATATATATAGGAGAAATGCATGAAAGCCACATCATCTTATTTCATAAAATTTAGAGTTTGGCTTTATATCACTTCTCACTTCATAATTGCTTATTTTATTCCTTCCTTAATTGCCGTGCCCGATGACGATGATGATGATGGCTATAAGGACCATGATGATGATGATGATGATGATGGCGATAATGACAGTGTTGATGACGACAACGACGACAATGTTGGTGATGACGCTGATGGTTGTGATAATGAAAACGACAACATGCAAATGAAGATAAAGATAATTGTTTCTATTTTTGGTACAAGGCCAGCAATTACCCCAGTTCATTACTGGTACTTTAGTTTATCGACCCCGTAATGATGAAAGGCAAAGTTAACCTCGGCGGGATTTGAACTCAGATCGTAAAGGGCCGCAACTCTATGCTGCAAAGCATGGCGTCCGACCCGCAACCGATACTGCCAAAAGATAATGATGTTGAGAAAAGGATTGGTGAAGGAGTTGGAGGGGGAGGGGGAGTAGGAGTAGGATAGGAGGAGGAGGAGGATGTGGAAGACCACAAACGATGACAATGATGTTGACAATCCATTCATGATGTCATTGCCTTTCAACTTTGAGGATGTCGCGTGACAGAACGCTTAAAAACCAATGAGATTTGTTTGACCGAGGGGAAAAAAATGATACTTCTCTCCTCTTCCCCTGCATTACCTCCAACACCACCCTCTGTAATGGTAACAACAGCAGTATCATCACCACCACCACCACCACCACCATCACCACCACCACGACCACCACCATCACCACCACCACGACGACCACCACCACCATCACCACCACCATCACCACCACATCACCACCACCGCCACCAACACCACCACCATCACCAACACCACCACCACCACCACGACCACCACCACCACCATCACCACCACCATCACCACCACACCACCACCACCGCCACCAACACCACCACCATCACCAACACCACCACCACCACCACAACCGCCACCACCGCCACCAACACCACCACCATCACCAACACCACCACCACCACCACAACCGCCACCATCACCACCACCACCGCCACCACCACCGCCACCACCACCACCACCATCACCACCACCACCACCACCACCACCACCACCACCACCATCACCACCAGTACCACCACCTCCACCACCACCACAACCACCACCACCAACAACAACACCAGTACCACCACCACCACCACCACCACCACCACCACCACCACCACCACCACCACCACCACAACCACCACCACCAACAACAACACCAGTACCACCACCACCATCACCACCACACCACCACCACCGCCACCAACACCACCACCATCACCAACACCACTACCACCACCACCACCACCACCACCGCCACCACCACCGCCGACACCACCACCACCACCACCACCACCACCACCACCACCACCACCACCACCACCACCACCACCACCACCACCACCACCGCCAACACCACCGCCACCATGGTGGTGGGGATGGAGACGGTGGTAGTGGTGGTGGTGGTGAAGAACCGATGAGGCGGATTAGCCAGACTGGCTGTGTATGTATTAGTGTGAGGATTTACGTATGTGTGTATGTGTGTGTGTGTGTGTGCGTGTGTGCGTGTGTGCATGTGTGTGCGTGCGTGCGTGCGTGTGTGCCTTTGTGAGTGTATGTGATATACGTATGTGTGTGGGTATTTGTTAGTGAGTGTGCTATGTGTATGTGTGTGTGTATTTGTGAGTGAGTGGTGCTATGTGTATGTGTGTGTGTATATAGGACATTTCTATGTGTGTGTGCTATGTGTATGTGTGTATATAGGACATTTATATGTGTGTGTGCTATGTGTATGTGTGTGTGTATATAGGACATTTCTATGTGTGTGTGCTATGTGTATGTGTGTATATAGGACATTTATATGTGTGTGTGCTATGTGTATGTGTGTGTGTATATAGGACATTTCTATGTATGTGTGCTATGTGTATGTGTGTATATAGGACATTTTTATGTGTGTGTGCTATGTGTGTGTGTGTGTGTATATAGGACATTTCTATGTATGTGTGCTATGTGTATGTGTGTATATAGGACATTTCTATGTGTGTGTGCTATGTGTGTGTGTGTGTGTATATAGGACATTTCTATGTATGTGTGCTATGTGTATGTGTGTATATAGGACATTTCTATGTGTGTGTGCTATGTGTGTGTGTGTGTGTATATAGGACATTTCTATGTGTGTGTGCTATGTGTGTGTGTGTATATAGGACATTTCTATGTGTGTGTGGTATGTGTATGTGTGTGTGTGTATAAGACATTTCTATGCGTGTGTGCGTATATGTGTGTGTGTTTATTCGTGTGCATATGTATAGACATGTGTGAATGCATGCGTTACTGTGAGTTGAGGATTTGTGTGTGTGTATATATCTATGTGTACACGTGAGAGTGTTAATGGTGGGAATGCATGTGTATGTGCGCGTGTATGCTGCAAAATGTGTGTGTGTGTGTATGTGTGTGTGGTGCAGTGTATGTAATGCAGTGTGTGTGTGGTGCAATGTGTGTGTGTCGTGCAGTGTATGTGCGTGTGTGTGTGTAGTGCAGTGTGTGTTTAAGTGGTGCAACGTGTGTGATTGTGTGGTGCAGTGTGTGTGTGGTGCTGTATGTGTGTGAGTGGTGCAGTGTGTGTGTGAGTGGTGCAGTGTGTGTGTGAGTGGTGTAGTGTGTGTGTTATAGCTTCACCACACATACACGCACACCCTAACACACACACTCATGCATACATACATACATACATACACACACACGTATCTACTCCCACGACACGTATATACACATACACACACGTATCTACCGACAGCACAGATATACGCACACATAAACATACACACACGGTGTGTGCGTATGTGTGTGTATATACATGTGGTGTCGTGCAAACAGCACACACACACACACACATACACACACACATACATATATATATATACACACACGCACA
>OZ024741.1:370740600-370745600 GCA_964016885.1 Eledone cirrhosa | reverse complement strand
GTTATACTTTGGGAGGGTCAAGTTGCCAATAAGAAACACACGCACCAGTTGCTTTCACTTTAATTTATTATAATAAATTTATAATAAATTTATAAATTTATAAATTTCTGGTTGGTTGGTTCTACAACCAGATAGTTGTTTATATATTGTCACAGTTCTTTCGTCACACACTCTGTGACCTCTTCAGTGACTGGGGATTCCTTTCTTTGTTTTTGTGCCTCTCCTTTGTTCTGTCCTACGCCATTTTGTTTCTGTGTGTGTGTTGTGTGCTCAGTCTGCGCATGCGCCACTTCCGGGTGTCTGTGTGTGTTTATGTTCATTTATTTATTTGTTTATTTACATGTTACTGGTTGGTTGTTTGTTCTATGTGTGTGTGTGTGTGTGTATTCATTTTGTCCTTAATTGTAAGTTGTGATGTTGCTGTTCCACTCATATTTTCTATTTGATTTTGGTTGTAATTCTTTTATGCTTACTGCCTCTGTGATTTGTCTAAACATTGCGTCTTTTCTGTGTGTAGATTCTATTTTTATTTCTATGTTCTCTAATTTACCCTTGTGTTCTATTTTAGTATGTTGGTAGAGTACAGATGATTCTTTACTATCTTGAAGGTCTCGCCAGTGTTCATTTATCCGTTCCCCTACACTACGAGCTGTCTCACCTATGTACACTATATTTTTATCTCTACATTGTCCTTCAGTACATCTTATGCTATACACTACATTTCTAGTTTTACAGTTAATATGGGGGCTTATTTTACAGGTTATACATTTCTTATCTAAACATGAGGGTCTTTGAAAAGGGTATGTCTTGCTAATAAGTGTTTTTACGGAGGTACCTGGTCTTTCTACTATCTTAATATTGAGTTTATGTTTATCTAGGGCCCTTCTAAATTTGTAAGCTAATTCACCTCTAGTACACTAGTACACATAAAGCACTAGTACACATAAAGCAGCAGCCTGGAACTCTACTTTTTATAATCCCTCCGATAAATCGTTCGACCTGCGACGAGTCCACGCCACGACTTTACCATTTAACAAACGCACGCAATTGCCGTCGCAGGTCGATGAACAAACAGAAGCACAATTTAGTATAGCAAGATCCGAACTTAGAAATATTATAGAACAGTATAGTAAGAAGCATAATAGAATGGAGGCCCAGCAACTTGGTGAAAAATCTGCAAATGGCTTGCGTAAGCTCATGCAGCGCTCGCGTAATGGAGAGATAGCATGCTTTCCAACAGACAAGTCTGGCAGAATGTCGGTTGACAGCCTGCCAAACTACATCAAGGCAATGCAACCCCACATCACCAACACAAGAGAGGTAACACCACAGGAGCATGAGGATAGAGAAACAACCCTCAATTCCCATATGGTGATGTGGACGAATATAATGCAGCCCAACAAAAGGACTGCCAACAACTTCCAGGCCTGGAACAATGACGTGCCGGCGTTGTATGGGCTTCGAAAAGACCATAAAACGGGCAGTGACCCTGTCGCAGGACCACCAACACGGCCAGTCTGTGGAACTAACATTGCTAGTAACTACAGACTGTCCTACTTCCTCTCCCTGATCATACGCCCCATCATTGAAATGTCCCCAGATGTATGTGACAGCACGGAGGACCTCCTCAGCAGAATGGGCGAGAGTAACCGATCTAGGGACCTAACAAACTGCATAATAGGTAGTATGGATGTTGTGTCCCTGTATCCATCTATTGACATGGATTTTGCTGCGGAGAAATGCGTAGAAATGATCAGTGAGACCAATGTTGAGTTCCGTGGGATTGATACCAGTGAGCTGGGACTCCTACTTAAACTTACCTATAGTAATAATTACCTAGACACATATGACCTTAGCGACCTGTGCCCTACAAGACCAGCAAGAGGCAGACCACCTACCATTACCTCAATGGCCAAGAAAACCCACACAGATAGATGGAACGGGTGGACCAGAGCCATACGGACACCCGAAAACCACGATGAACTGAAGAAAATGATTGCACATGCGGTAGAGGCCAGCATAAAACTAACCCTTAAGGAACATATGTTCAAATTTAATGGAAAAACATATGCCCAAGAGGAAGGAGCAGCCATTGGTGTTAGCATTGCAGGCGACATAGCTAACTTATTCATGGTATGGTGGGACAGTAGACTTAAACTTAAACTTAAAGAACAATTAGAAGACCCCTTAACCCTGATAATGTACTCCCGCTACGTTGATGATATAAACATCGTAGTTAAGACACCCCACTAGAGAACAGTCAGGAACTAGAGAAAAAGACAATGGAAAGCATCCAGCAAATAGCTAACTCCATCCACCAGAGCATTAGAGTTACTATAGACTACCCAAGTAAACACCCCAACCATCAATTACCTGTACTAGACACAGAGCTCTGGTTAGATACCGTTAATAACAAAAAACAAATTCTCCATTCCCATTATGCCAAACCCATGACTTCCAAACATCTGATCCACCGAAACTCGGCCGTTTCGGACCATACCAAAATCAACATACTGATTGCGGATTTGGTACGGGTGATGAGAAACGTGTCACTCATGTGCAACCCCGAAGAACTAGAGAGAGACACATACAACACTTCATCCACCGTATGCAGTTCTCTGGCTACAATCAGAGAGATAAAATCAGAGTGTATAGAGGAGCCAGAACCAAATGGGAAAAAATGGTAAATAATGACATAAATGGGACCTGCCCCTTATATAGGAGCAAATTTTGGAATAGAATAGAAAGAACTAGGAACAAGGCTAATAGAATAAACTCATGGTATGATAGCAATAAATACCAGAGTGTAATGTTCATCGATACAACCCCTAGAGGTGAATTAGCTTACAAATTTAGAAGGGCCCTAGATAAACATAAACTCAATATTAAGATAGTAGAAAGACCAGGTACCTCCGTAAAAACACTTATTAGCAAGACATACCCTTTTCAAAGACCCTCATGTATAGATAAGAAATGTATAACCTGTAAAATAAGCCCCCATATTAACTGTAAAACTAGAAATGTAGTGTATAGCATAAGATGTACTGAAGGACAATGTAGAGACAAAAATATAGTGTACATAGGTGAGACAGCTCGTAGTGTAGGGGAACGGATAAATGAACACTGGCGAGACCTTCAAGATAGTAAAGAATCATTTGTACTCTACCAACATACTAAAATAGAACACAAGGGTAAATTAGAGAACATAGAAATAAAAATAGAATCTACACACAGAAAAGACGCAATGTTTAGACAAATCACAGAGGCAATAAACATAAAAGAATTACAACCAAAATTAAATAGAAAATATGAGTGGAACAGCAACATCACAACTTACAATTAAGGACAAAATGAATACACACACATAGAACAAACAACCAACCAGTAACATGTAAATAAACAAATAAATAAATGAACATAAACACACACAGACACCCGGAAGTGGCGCATGCGCAGACTGAGCACACAACACACACACAGAAACAAAATGGCGTAGGACAGAACAAAGGAGAGGCACAAAAACAAAGAAAGGAATCCCCAGTCACTGAAGAGGTCACAGAGTGTGTGACGAAAGAACTATGAGAATATATAAACAACTATCTGGTTGTGGAACCAACCAACCAGCCAGAAATTTATAAATTTATTATAATAAATTGAAGTGAAAACAACTGGTGCGTGTGTTTCTTATTGGCAACATGGCCCTCCCAAAGTATAACAATATATATACACATATATATATATATATATATATATATATATATATATATATATATATATATTGAGATGTCCATCGGTCACTAATGACCATGGTTTTGCACCTAGAAAGTTTCCCTCCGAGGCAAAAGTCTGCGCATGGTTTGTTTGTGAAAGACCAGCAGTTACCCATGCATACCAGTCTCCCCTCTCCACGCCTTCATGTTGTCCAAGGGAAAGGCAATGACCGATGCAGCTTGGGACCAGTGACGTCATAACTCATTTCTACAGCCGAGAAAACTAGGACAACATGAAATAAAGTGTTTTGTTCAAGGACACAACACATCAGGGGCTCCGAGAATAAAAAATCACCACCTCTCGATTGCAAGCCCAATTTTTTAACCACAAAGCCATGCGCCTTCATATATATATATATATATATATATATATATATATATATATATATATATATATATATATATATATATATATATATATATATATATATATTAGAAAGTGAGGTTTTTTTTACAAAATGAAAAATAACCGAGGTGTCCTACACGAGTGAAAGTATAAAGAGAAAGAGATGAAATCGAAAAGGCAACTGGAGTCTTATTTTTTTTTTTAATATATATATTTATTTGGTTCCTTTACCGGTTTCGCAGTTCTTCTGCTTTTCAAAAGGTGAGTTGAGATGGAGGGTCTGTGGTTTTTCTCACATCAGATGTGAGAAAAACCACAGACCCTCCATCTCAACTCACCTTTTGAAAAGCAAAAGAACTGCGAAACCGGTAAAGGAACCAAATAAATATATATATTAAAAAAAAAAATAAGACTCCAGTTGCATTTTCGATTTCATCTCTTTTTCTTTATATATATATATATATATATATATATATATATATATATATATATATATATATATATCTAAGGCGGGTAAAATTCCCGAGATCCATGGATGAGTTCTCTCCAGCGGTCTCTGTCCCTCATTATCGCTGCCATGTCCTGCGTCTCCAACAGACCAGTGTCTGACCTTAGGGCATCAACATACGTTAACCTTGGTCTTCCTCTTCTAGTGTGTCCATGTATATATATGAAAATAGAGAAATTAATGTGAGCAAGAAGCCAACAGTAATTCAGACATATAAGTGACTATTACGTCAAGATGGAAAATATTTAACGTAAGATATGGGAAAATAATTCAATCTCAATTAAAAGAAAAGTCAAGACAGAAATTTTATCCACAAATTTTGTGTAATCCAGGGAAAAAACCAATAGAGTCTTAACTCAGAATAAAATTAAGGGTA
>OZ024741.1:370718100-370735600 GCA_964016885.1 Eledone cirrhosa | reverse complement strand
TAGTCTATACTATTACAGTATAGTCTATACTATTACAGTATAGTCTATACTATTACAGTATGGTATATACTATTACAGTATAGTCTATACTATTACAGTATAGTCTATACTATTACAGTATGTTGTATACTATTACAGTATAGTCTATACTATTACAGTATAGTCTATACTATTACAGTATGGTGTATACTATTACAGCATGGTGTATACTATTACAGTATGGTGTATACTATTACAGTATAGTCTATACTATTACAGTATGGTGTATACTATTACAGTATGGTCTATACTATTACAGTATAGTCTATACTATTACAGTATAGTCTATACTATTACAGTATAGTCTATACTATTACAGTATAGTTTATACTATTACAGTACAGTCTATACTATTACAGTATAGTCTATACTATGACAGTATAGTCTATACTATTACGGTATGGTGTATACTATTACAGTATGGTATATACTATTACAGTATAGTCTATACTATTACAGTATAGTCTATACTATTACAGTATAGTCTATACTATTACAGTATAGTCTATACTATTACAGTACAGTCTATACTATTACGGTATGGTGTATACTATTACAGTATAGTCTATACTATTACAGTATAGTTTATACTATTACAGTATAGTCTATACTATTACAGTATGGTATATACTATTACAGTATAGTCTATACTATTACAGTATAGTTTATACTATTACAGTATAGTCTATACTATTACAGTATAGTCTATACTATTACAGTACAGTCTATACTATTACAGTATAGTCTATACTATTACAGTATAGTCTATACTATTACAGTACAGTCTATACTATTACGGTATGGTGTATACTATTACAGTATAGTCTATACTATTACAGTATAGTTTATACTATTACAGTATAGTCTATACTATTACAGTATGGTATATACTATTACAGTATAGTCTATACTATTACAGTATAGTCTATACTATTACAGTACAGTCTATACTATTACGGTATGGTGTATACTATTACAGTATAGTCTATACTATTACAGTATAGTTTATACTATTACAGTATAGTCTATACTATTACAGTATGGTATATACTATTACAGTATAGTCTATACTATTACAGTATAGTCTATACTATTACAGTGTAGTCTATACTATTACAGTATAATCTATACTATTACAGTATAGTCTATACTATTACAGTATAGTCTATACTATTACGGTATGGTGTATACTATTACAGTATAGTCTATACTATTACAGTATAGTTTATACTATTACAGTATAGTCTATACTATTACAGTATAGTCTATACTATTACAGTATGGTCTATACTATTACAGTATAGTCTATACTATTACAGTATAGTCTATACTATTACAGTATAGTCTATACTATTACAGTATAGTCTATACTATTACAGTATAGTCTATACTATTACAGTATAATCTATACTATTACAGTATAGTCTATACTATTACAGTATGGTGTATACTATTACGGTATGGTATATACTATTACAGTATAGTCTATACTATTACAGTATAGTCTATACTATTACAGTATAGTCTATACTATTACAGTATAGTCTATACTATTACAGTATGGTATACACTATTACAGTATGGTCTATACTATTACAGTATAGTCTATACTATTACAGTATAGTCTATACTATTACAGTATAGTCTATACTATTACAGTATGGTATATACTATTACAGTATGGTATATACTATTACAGTATGGTATATACTATTACAGTATAGTCTATACTATTACAGTATAGTCTATACTATTACAGTATGGTATATACTATTACAGTATAGTCTATACTATTACAGTATAGTCTATACTATTACAGTATAGTCTATACTATTACAGTATGGTATACACTATTACAGTATGGTGTATACTATTACAGTATAGTCTATACTATTACAGTATAGTCTATACTATTACAGTATGGTATATACTATTACAGTAAGGTGTATACTATTGCAGTATAGTCTATACTATTACAGTATAGTCTATACTATTACAATAGAGTCTATACTATTACAGTATGGTGTATACTATTGCAGTATGGTGTATACTATTGCAGTATGGTCTATACTATTACCGCATAGACTATTGCAGTATGGTGTATATTATTACAGTATGGTGTATACTATTACAGTATAGTGTATACTATTACAGTATAGTCTATACTATTACAGTATAGTGTATACTATTACAGTATGGTCTATACTATTACAGTATGGTCTATACTATTACAGTATGATGTATAGTATTACAGTATGGTGTATACTATTACAGTATGGTCTATACTATTACAGTATGGTGTATACTATTACAATAGAGTCTATACTATTACAGTATGGTCTATAATATTACTGTATAGTGTATTCTATTACAGTATGGTGTATACCATTACAGTATGGTGTATACTATTACAGTATGGTCTATACAATTACAGTATGGTGTATACTATTACAATAGAGTCTATACTATTACAGTATGGTCTATACTATTACAGTATAGTGTATACTATTACAGTATGGTCTGTACTATTACAGTATGGTCTATACTATTACAGTATGGTGTATACTATTACAGTATGGTCTGTACTATTACAGTATGGTCTATACTATTACAGTATGGTGTATACTATTACAGTATGGTGTATACTATTACAGTATGGTGTATACTATTACAGTATGGTCTGTAATATTACAGTATGGTCTATACTATTGCAGTATGGTGTATACTATTACAGTATGGTATATACTATTACAGTATAGTCTATACTATTACAGTATAGTCTATACTATTACAGTATGGTATATACTATTACAGTATAGTCTATACTATTACAGTATAGTCTATACTATTACAGTATGTTGTATACTATTACAGTATAGTCTATACTATTACAGTATAGTCTATACTATTACAGTATGGTGTATACTATTACAGCATGGTGTATACTATTACAGTATGGTGTATACTATTACAGTATAGTCTATACTATTACAGTATGGTGTATACTATTACAGTATGGTCTATACTATTACAGTATAGTCTATACTATTACAGTATAGTCTATACTATTACAGTATAGTCTATACTATTACAGTATAGTTTATACTATTACAGTACAGTCTATACTATTACAGTATAGTCTATACTATGACAGTATAGTCTATACTATTACGGTATGGTGTATACTATTACAGTATGGTATATACTATTACAGTATAGTCTATACTATTACAGTATAGTCTATACTATTACAGTATAGTCTATACTATTACAGTATAGTCTATACTATTACAGTACAGTCTATACTATTACGGTATGGTGTATACTATTACAGTATAGTCTATACTATTACAGTATAGTTTATACTATTACAGTATAGTCTATACTATTACAGTATGGTATATACTATTACAGTATAGTCTATACTATTACAGTATAGTTTATACTATTACAGTATAGTCTATACTATTACAGTATAGTCTATACTATTACAGTACAGTCTATACTATTACAGTATAGTCTATACTATTACAGTATAGTCTATACTATTACAGTACAGTCTATACTATTACGGTATGGTGTATACTATTACAGTATAGTCTATACTATTACAGTATAGTTTATACTATTACAGTATAGTCTATACTATTACAGTATGGTATATACTATTACAGTATAGTCTATACTATTACAGTATAGTCTATACTATTACAGTACAGTCTATACTATTACGGTATGGTGTATACTATTACAGTATAGTCTATACTATTACAGTATAGTTTATACTATTACAGTATAGTCTATATTATTACAGTATGGTATATACTATTACAGTATAGTCTATACTATTACAGTATAGTCTATACTATTACAGTATAGTCTATACTATTACAGTATAATCTATACTATTACAGTATAGTCTATACTATTACAGTATAGTCTATACTATTACGGTATGGTGTATACTATTACAGTATAGTCTATACTATTACAGTATAGTTTATACTATTACAGTATAGTCTATACTATTACAGTATAGTCTATACTATTACAGTATGGTCTATACTATTACAGTATAGTCTATACTATTACAGTATAGTCTATACTATTACAGTATAGTCTATACTATTACAGTATAGTCTATACTATTACAGTATAGTCTATACTATTACAGTATAATCTATACTATTACAGTATAGTCTATACTATTACAGTATGGTGTATACTATTACGGTATGGTATATACTATTACAGTATAGTCTATACTATTACAGTATAGTCTATACTATTACAGTATAGTCTATACTATTACAGTATAGTCTATACTATTACAGTATGGTATACACTATTACAGTATGGTCTATACTATTACAGTATAGTCTATACTATTACAGTATAGTCTATACTATTACAGTATAGTCTATACTATTACAGTATGGTATATACTATTACAGTATGGTATATACTATTACAGTATGGTATATACTATTACAGTATAGTCTATACTATTACAGTATAGTCTATACTATTACAGTATGGTATATACTATTACAGTATAGTCTATACTATTACAGTATAGTCTATACTATTACAGTATAGTCTATACTATTACAGTATGGTATACACTATTACAGTATGGTGTATACTATTACAGTATAGTCTATACTATTACAGTATAGTCTATACTATTACAGTATGGTATATACTATTACAGTAAGGTGTATACTATTGCAGTATAGTCTATACTATTACAGTATAGTCTATACTATTACAATAGAGTCTATACTATTACAGTATGGTGTATACTATTGCAGTATGGTGTATACTATTGCAGTATGGTCTATACTATTACCGCATAGACTATTGCAGTATGGTGTATATTATTACAGTATGGTGTATACTATTACAGTATAGTGTATACTATTACAGTATAGTCTATACTATTACAGTATAGTGTATACTATTACAGTATGGTCTATACTATTACAGTATGGTCTATACTATTACAGTATGATGTATAGTATTACAGTATGGTGTATACTATTACAGTATGGTCTATACTATTACAGTATGGTGTATACTATTACAATAGAGTCTATACTATTACAGTATGGTCTATAATATTACTGTATAGTGTATTCTATTACAGTATGGTGTATACCATTACAGTATGGTGTATACTATTACAGTATGGTCTATACAATTACAGTATGGTGTATACTATTACAATAGAGTCTATACTATTACAGTATGGTCTATACTATTACAGTATAGTGTATACTATTACAGTATGGTCTGTACTATTACAGTATGGTCTATACTATTACAGTATGGTGTATACTATTACAGTATGGTCTGTACTATTACAGTATGGTCTATACTATTACAGTATGGTGTATACTATTACAGTATGGTGTATACTATTACAGTATGGTGTATACTATTACAGTATGGTCTGTAATATTACAGTATGGTCTATACTATTGCAGTATGGTGTATACTATTACAGTATGGTATATACTATTACAGTATAGTCTATACTATTACAGTATAGTCTATACTATTACAGTATGGTATATACTATTACAGTATAGTCTATACTATTACAGTATAGTCTATACTATTACAGTATAGTCTATACTATTACAGTATGGTATACACTATTACAGTATGGTGTATACTATTACAGTATAGTCTATACTATTACAGTATAGTCTATAATATTACAGTATGGTATATACTATTACAGTATAGTCTATACTATTACAGTATAGTCTATACTATTACAGTATAGTCTATACTATTACAGTATGGTATACACTATTACAGTATGGTATATACTATTACAGTATAGTCTATACTATTACAGTATAGTCTATACTATTACAGTATAGTCTATACTATTACAGTATAGTCTATAATATTACAGTATAGTCTATACTATTACAGTATGGTATACACTATTACAGTATGGTGTATACTATTACAGTATAGTCTATAGTATTACCGTATGGTGTATACTATTACAGTATGGTCTATACTATTACAGTATTGTCTATACTATTGCAGTATGGTGTATACTATTACAGTATGGTGTATACTATTACAGTATGGTGTATACTATTACAGTATGGTGTATACTATTACAGTATGGTGTATACCCTTACAATATGGTGTATACTATTACAGTAAGGTGTATACTATTGCAGTATAGTCTATACTATTACAGTATAGTCTATACTATTACAATAGAGTGTATACTATTACAGTATGGTGTATACTATTGCAGTATGGTGTATACTATTGCAGTATGGTCTATACTATTACCGCATAGACTATTGCAGTATGGTGTATATTATTACAGTATGGTGTATACTATTACAGTATAGTGTATACTATTACAGTATAGTCTATACTATTACAGTATGGTGTATACTATTACAGTATGGTCTATACTATTACAGTATAGTCTATACTATTACAGTATAGTGTATACTATTACAGTATAGTCTATACTATTACAGTATGGTCTATACTATTACAGTATGATGTATAGTATTACAGTATGGTGTATACTATGACAGTATGGTCTATACTATTACAGTATGGTGTATACTATTACAATAGAGTCTATACTATTACAGTATGGTCTATAATATTACTGTATAGTGTATTCTATTACAGTATGGTGTATACCATTACAGTATGGTGTATACTATTACAGTATGGTCTATACTATTACAGTATGGTGTATACTATTACAATAGAGACTATACTATTACAGTATGGTCTATACTATTACAGTATAGTGTATACTATTACAGTATGGTCTGTACTATTACAGTATGGTCTATACTATTACAGTATGGTGTATACTATTACAGTATGGTCTGTACTATTACAGTATGGTCTATACTATTACAGTATGGTGTATACTATTACAGTATGGTGTATACTATTACAGTATGGTGTATACTATTACAGTATGGTCTGTAATATTACAGTATGGTCTATACTATTGCAGTATGGTGTATACTATTACAGTATGGTCTGTACTATTACAGTATGGTCTATACTATTACAGTATGGTGTATACTATTACAGTATGGTGTATACTATTACAGTATGGTCTGTAATATTACAGCATGGTCTATACTATTACAGTATGGTGTATACTATTACAGTATGGTGTATACTATTACAGTATGGTCTATACTATTACAGTATGGTATATATTATTACAGTGTGGTGTATACTATTACAGTACGGTGTATATTATTACAGTATGGTGTATACTATTACAGTATGGTCTATACTATTACAGTATGGTGTATACTATTACAGTATGGTCTATACTATTGCAGTATGGTGTATACTATTACAGTATGGTGTATACTATTACAGTATGGTCTATACTATTACAGTATGGTGTATACTATTACAATAGAGTCTATACTATTACAGTATGGTCTATAATATTACAGTATAGTGTATTCTATTACAGTATGGTGTATACCATTACAGTATGGTGTATACTATTACAGTATGGTCTATACTATTACAGTATGGTGTATACTATTACAATAGAGTCTATACTATTATAGTATGGTCTATACTATTACAGTATAGTGTATACTATTACAGTATGGTGTATACCATTACAGTATGGTCTATACTATTACAGTATAGTCTATACTATTACAGTATGGTGTATACTATTACAGTATGGTGTATACTATTACAGTATGGTGTATACTATTACAGTATGCTGTATACTATTACAGTATGGTATATACTATTGCAGTATGGTGTATACTATTACAGTATGGTCTGTACTATTACAGTATGGTGTATACTGTTACAGTATGGTCTGTACTATTACAGTATGGTCTATACTATTACAGTATGGTGGATACTATTACAGTATGGTCTGTACTATTACAGTATGGTCTATACTATTACAGTATGGTGTATACTATTACAGTATGGTGTATACTATTACAGTATGGTCTGTAATATTACAGTATGGTCTATACTATTGCAGTATGGTGTATACTATTACAGTATGGTCTGTACTATTACAGTATGGTCTATACTATTACAGTATGGTGTATACTATTACAGTATGGTGTATACTATTACAGTATGGTGTATACTATTACAGTATGGTCTGTAATATTACAGCATGGTCTATACTATTACAGTATGGTGTATACTATTACAGTATGGTGTATACTATTACAGTATGGTATATATTATTACAGTGTGGTGTATACTATTACAGTATGGTGTATACTATTACAGTATGCTGTATACTATTACAGTATGGTCTATACTATTGCAGTATGGTGTATACTATTACAGTATAGTGTATACTATTACAGTATGGTGTATACTATTACAGTATAGTGTATACTATTACAGTATGGTGTGTCTTCTATGGTACGTTAACACAATGTAGTGTGTTTAGGCTGTATTCTAATGTCTGTTAGAGATTTTGAATCTGTTTCACACACACACACACACACACACACACACACACACACACATATATATATATATCTCTCTCTCTATATATATATATATATATACACACGCACACACACACACTCATATATATATATATATATATATTGATTATATAGGAGTACATAGGAATGTGCAGGCCCCATTTTGGTCTAACGGCTGTGATGCAGATAAATGAAGTGCTCAACGATCAGTGTAAATGGTACAAGCTGGAGCATTATATAGTATTAACAAGTTCAGAGGCCATAAGCAGTTGATTTAGGTTTATTTATATCTCCCTGATACATATTTCGCCGAGGACTATCACTTCCAATAGCCCGTGCTTTTCAGACAAACTTAAAAAAACTTGAATTTAAAAAAAATCCTCCAATAAAATTTTTTTAGACTTCCTCAAAACACTTTTTTAACCTCATTTTTTTTTCCTTTTTGTGATATAGGGAACGGCAGAATGCGTTGTTGTTTCTTCGCGAGCCGGCTCCTGTATGACCTCTAGCTCTATAGCGGAAGTGTGGGTCAATCCCAGTCGCACGTCACACCGTCGAATGTTGTAAATAGCAAGTCATCTTTGTAGTAATGAATTATGCAAGAAGCCTCCTCTCCCGCTCTTTGCGAGGCAGCGGTTGCTGTAGTAGTAGTGACAGCTATCTCTTCCTAACCCAACTGTCTCGTAAGTCTAGAACAACTGTGAATAAGCGGTTGGAATATTATAACCGATAACTAGAAGGAAACATATAATAAAATAAATTAAAAAGAAATAATTATATTAAAAATAGATACCGGTATATCTTAACAATAAACTAAAGTAGTAGTAGTTATATAGTCATGGTTTAACTGGGTTACAATTGCTAGAAGGGTGAGAGCTCTACTCTATGCGAGTTCCACGTTTAACCATAGCTCAACGGATCACATCCAGATGTCCAATCCTTCCTCTCCAGGAGACTCATGCACTCGATTAGCGAGACACCAAAGGGAAATCTTACGATATATAGGGAATGTCCTGGGGTGGGTGGTTGGGCAGTAGGAGTGTTCCCCGCAGCTTGCATTATACATCGGTGAAGCCAATCGAGGTCTCTGGGCCAACATGTCTAACCGGTAAGGAGCTATTAGATGGTTCTGTAAACAATTAGACAATGTACACTGACTCAAGGTAGCTTAAAGTAAATATCCGAATGAGACACATGAAGATGAATTAGAGATAAATCAAATTACAGTAAATTTGGTGGTTTAGTAAAAATTAAATAGTGGTGGCTGACTTAAGTAAATATCAGAACGAGACACCACACCTGACAATGAATTAGAGATAAATTAAATTACAGTAAATTAGAGTAAGGTCAAACACGTACAGTATAATAAGAGAAAAACGAAAAACATTTTTTTAAAGGGGAAACTTTAAATTATAAGAAAAAAAAAAAATATACAAACGAAAGACACAGAACTCCGGGGTCAACGACCGTTGAGATGAACTTTGGCAGTTTCGACCCTCTACCAACTAAATTAGAATTTAGCTTCAGGCATGTATACAAATATGTATTGGAATTTCGTATTTCTAAAGAAATACGGTATATTTAAAATAAATATTTAGAGAGCCGTAGCTATGCTAAAGCACCAGCGGCTAACGCCGTCTGACGGTGTCTAGCAGAAGCAAGGGAGACAATCACCGATGCGCATTTCGAACTGAACTGGTTCTCATCAGGACGATCCCTCCCACTCTTGCAACTGCTGGATTTTGAAAACAGGCGAGAATATATGATTTTCTCGTCTCTCTCTCTCTCTTTCTCCCCCCCCCCACTCTCTCTCTCACTCTCTCTCTCTCTCTCTCTCTCTCTCTCACTCTCTCTCTCTCTCTCTCTCTCTCTCTATATATATATATATATGTGTGTGTGTGTGTGTGTGTGTGTGTGTGTGGCTGACTAACTTTAATATGTGCTTTCTCTCCTCCCTATCGTTTTATTTTTCTATTTATTTCATCGTTGGCTTAATTTTCATCTCTGTCTCAGATATCTTCTTTTCTATCTCCTACTTCTTTCGGATAACAGACCAGCATATGAAACGTTAAGAATATTTTCCAGTTATATCATGTGCTAAGCTAATATGCCTTTCTTGTATTGTTCCTGTGTTTTGTTTTTCCTTGTCTTTTTTATATACACATTCATACATACCCCCCCTCCCCCATATATATATATATATATATATATGAGAGAGAGAGAGGACTAATTATTTTTCAGTCTTACAAAATACATAAATAAATAAATAAATGATACAAAGCTAGAAGTAAACAAATATACAAATATATAACATAAATAAAAAAAACAACCTCCTCCTTCATATAACTCTACGTCTACAAGATGGCGTCGTTAATGTTCAATTAGGCAGTTTGTTTGTTTTTCTGTTACTTTCCCTCCTTTTTTCTTTCTTTTAACTGTATTATTTTTTTACAAATTTACAGCGTTTGTAATAATATTCACGGCTTTACCCTCTCTCCCCCTCTCTCTGTCTGTCATTGTGTGCCTGTTTCTCTCTGTGTGTGACTATGTGTGCGTGTGAGTGTGTGTGTGTGTGTGTGTGAGTGTGTGTGTGTGTATGCGTGTGTGTGTGTGTGTGTGTGTGTGTGTGTGTGTGTGTGTGTGTGTGTGTGTGTGTGTGTGTGTGTGTGTGTGTGTGTGTGTGTGTGTTTATGAGTGTTTGTGAGTGTCTGTGTGTCTGTGTGTCTGTGTGTTATCATCAAATTAATAAAGCTTTTATTTTACGTACTTACATAGGTATTTGCGTATTTGTCGTGTGTTCACCATTAAATTAAACACATTATGTCTCCGCCATATTGACAAAGTTTATTATCAATAATAGCCTCGAACATTCTGCCTTCCCAAACTAACAATTGCCTCTAATATATGGCGTCTCCATCACATTCTGGCGTCGTTAATATTCAATTAAGCAGCCATGTTCTTTGATTATTTACTTCGTTAATATTATTATGATTATTATTAATATTATTATTACTATACTTGTGTGTTTGTGTTTGTTTTTGTTTTTGCGATATTTTTGTTTGTCGTTTTCAATTTCTCTTTAAAATAATGATGATGATGATGATAGTAGTTGTGTGATGATAACGATGATGAGTGTAATGATGGTGGTGGTAATGACGCTAGTAGTGATGATGAAGTTAGTGATGATGGTGATGATGGTGATGATGGTGATGATGGTGATGATGGTGATGATGGTGATGATGGTGATGATGGTGATGATGGTGATGATGATTATTGATTTACAATTTGTAGCTCTCGTATAATTTTCATCGTTTACGGTTTTATTTCACCCCACCATAATTCTTTCACCGCCCCTACTTTCTCTCTCTCTCTCTCTCTCTCTCTCTCTCTCTCTCTCTCTCTCTCTCTCTCCCCTCTTAATATATCTCTCTCTATCTTCCTTCCGCATCCCTCCTATTCACTCACTCTTTCTCCTTCACTCCTAATCTTTCTCTCTTTATCTCCCTTCCTCCTCCCTCCTGTACTCTTTCTCTTTCTCTCTCTCCCTTCCTACTCCCCTCTTATCTTTCTCTACCATGCCCTTCCTCATCCTCACCTACTCTTTTCTCTTTCTATCGCTCCCTCCCCATCTTGCTTTCTATCACACCCTTCCTTCTCCCCTCCTACTCTCACACTCTTCCTTATTCCCCCTACTCTGTCTTCTTCCCTCAGACTCTTTCTCTCCCTCCCCTTTATTGCCTCTTACTATTTCTCTCGTTCTTTCTCCCTTTTTCTTCCTCTCCTACTCTTTCTTTATTTCTCTCCTCCTCTCCTAGTCTCTCTCTTTCTATCTCCCATCTCCTCTCCTAATCTTCTCTCTCTTTCACTCTCTCTCTCTCTCCTCCCATCTTAATATTTCTTACTCTTTCACTCTCTCTCATTCTCTCTTAATCTTTCTCCCTCTTTCTCTCTCCTTCTCTACCTCCAAATCTTCCTCTCTCTTTCTGCCCCTTAATATTTTTGTTTCTCCCACCTTTCCTCTTCATCTTTCTCTCTCCCTCCTTCCCTTTTTAATCTCTCTCTCTCTCTCTCTCTCTCTCTCTCTCTCTCTCTCTCTCTCTCTCTCTATCTCTCTCTCTCTCTCTCTCTCTCTCTCTCTCTCTCTCTCCTTCTATCTCACTCCTACCCTCTTAATCCTCTCTCTCTTTCTCTCTCTCTCGTCACTTCGTAATCTTTCTCTCTCTCTCTTTCTCTCTTCCAGCCCCTCTCTTAATCTTTCTCTCTCCTCTCTCCATTAATCTTTCTCTCTCTCTCTCTCTCTTTCTCTCTTACTCTTCCCCTATTAATCTTTCTCTCTCTCTCTTTCTCTCTTCCTCCTTCCCTCTTAATCTTTCTCTCTCCTCTCCCTTTAATCTCTCTCTCTCTTTCTATATCCCTTGCTCCTTCTCTCCCCCTCTTTCCCTCATCACTGTCTATCATTACTATCATTGTCAACATATTCAGTCATTTTCTTTCCATTGCTATTCCTTAGTTAAACCTCTCCAACCCTCTTTTTCTACTGTCACGTTCTTTCACTTCCACTCTTTCATTGTCACACACACACACACACACACACACACACACACACACATACACACACACACACACACACACACACACACACACACACACACACACACACACACGCAGACACACACACACACATACACACACACATACACACACATTCACACACACATATTGTGCTGCATATGTTCATGAGAACAAGTTTTACAGATACAAATTAAAATGTTCAATATGTACTGTGTGTATATATATATGATGCGTGCATATATATATGTGTACCTGTATGTATATATATGTATGTATATATATATATATATATATATATATATATATATATATATATATATATATATATGCATGCTACTGTACGTCTGTATACATATATGTATGTACGTATACATACATACTTACATTTAAGTAAGTGCCATACTAAGAGTGAGAAATGAAATTTCGTTTTCATTTTTTTTCAACTTATCGTTTTCGGTATGCCTGACCGATTTAACTCACTCAATATGCAAATTAGGCTGCTCAGCCGTTAATTTTCATAAGGAAAGTATATACTTTCGAACGTTCAACTATCTGGCAGATGGGTAAACGGTGCTGATGATAGCTAACAAGCTTGAAACTAGTACATCGTTCCTGTGTCAGTGTTGAACAAAAAGGTGACGTGGTTGCCTAACACCGTATAGCATAAATTCAGGCTGTTCAGTTTGTTGACAAACGAACAAAGCGGCGTTATAATAAGCGTCCGCTAAACTGATGCGTGCATATATATATGTGTACCTGTATGTATATATATGTATATATATATATATATATATATATATATATATATATATATATATATATATATATATATATATATATATATATATATATATATATATATATATATATATATATATATGCATGCTACTGTACGTCTGTATACATATATGTATGTACGTATACATACATACTTACATTTAAGTAAGTGCCATACTAAGAGTGAGAAATGAAATTTCGTTTTCATTTTTTTTCAACTTATATATATATATATATATATTCGATATAGAAATGGCTTCTACAGGACTAGAACTGCTTCATTTCTATATTAAATATATATACTCTGCTATGTATTGGGTACCTTACTTACTGATTGAACTCGGGATAAATATATATATATATATATATATATATATATATATATATATATATATATATATGTGTGTGTGTGTGTGTGTGTGTGTGTGTGTGTGTGTGTTATGTGTGTGTGTGTGAAGACTCCTGAGTTTTTCACAGTTAAAAATGGTACTCAACTCAGTACATTGGTAGAGTATAGGAATCTTTATCATATATATATATATATCTTTTTAGCACTCTCTGTGCCCCTTATAACCATCATCAAGAAACCATTTATTTTTTGATACCCAGATTCCTGATGATTTCTAAAGAATGAAACAGTTCTAGTCCTGTAGAATCTCATCTATATATATATATATATATATATATATTAAAAAAGGGAAATAAGGTTCTATACAACACAGTGGTTTTAGAGAAAAGGTGAAGCTGGAAATACCACGGAAAATATATTTTAGGGTCTGTTTTTTTTCCTTTCTTTGATTCGTCAAAGTGACATTATTGAAAAAAATGAGAGGGAGAATTCTTTTAAAAAAGAGTTTTATAATGTATATGATGAATATAAAGTATTACTGGTTTCGATGTATTAGTAAAATTCATCTTTTCAAATGTTGAGTATTACAATTAAAAAGAATTAATAAGAATTAAAAACTAAAAATTAAAGATTTAAAATTAAGTGTTCAGGTAAGTTTTGTTCCATAATCCTTGCTGAGAAAGAGATATATGAATGTATATGTATATGCATATGTATATGTATATGTATATACATATACATATACCGTTAAGGGTAAAAGCAGCGATTTTTTGCTTAAACTTTAATATGTTATTTTAATATATATATATATGTATATATATATATATATATATATATATATATATATATATATATATATATATATATATATATATATATATATATATATATATATATATATACACATCAGATAAGGTGTATTAAAAAACAGTTAGATCATGCCCCATCAGAACACTCGATACTTGGGGTAGTAGAGTGGGTAATATGAAAAGATTCAGGACCCCGACGGGTGAGCTCCGGCCGGCGCTCAGCCGTCGGGATCCTGATATATATATATATATATATATACGTGTGTGTGTGTGTGTGTGTGTGTGTGTGTGTGTGTGTGTGTGTGTGTGTGTGTGTGTGTGTGTGTGTGTGTGTGTGTGTGTGTGTGTGTGTGTGTGTGTGTGTGTGTGTGTGTGTGTGTGTGTGTGTGTGTGTTTGCGCGCTTCTATATGCGTGCAGACATGGAAATTCTTGGTTTCGTGCCCGAGCGCGTGGTTAGCTCATCAGGAGTGAGAGATCCCTGCTCCTTGTTCGGACATAATTCTAGGAGAAGGAAAACGAATGTAAAACCTTCAACACGATGGCAGCCAATAATGTGGGCCCGGCCCTGAGCAAAGCCTTTTTTTTCAGTTAAAAAAGCTTCAAGCATGGATGTTACTTGATCTAAACGTATTTTACGTTTATTGCATGAACATAACAAGCCACAGCCGGAAAAGACATTTTTTTCGTCTTTCACTGCAGCATATACAGAAAGTAATGTAAGTGCCTGTCAGGTCACTCTTGAGTGCTACTGGTACAACCTGTCGCCTGGTCGGGTGGTCGGTGACTACACCGGCAACCCCACCAAGTTTTCTTGGTGAGGAGGGTGATTTTGGACACCCCGCAGGACAAAAAACAAACCCTGACAAAGGGCGGAAGAACTCATAAGAATCAACGGCCATCAAAAAATAAAAGAAAGAATCCTGCCAAACCAATGGCCGACAGTAGTTCCAGCTGCACGTATCGAAAGACTGGTGTAGTGGTTCTGAGAACAATGCGGCTTTGCAGATGATCAATGCAAATTCCCAATGGAAAGGCGCTCCCGCTCGAGAAGAAGAGAACTATTGACCTTTAGGAGAAGCAGAGAGTCCTGATTGTATTCAGCAACCGAAACAATGCTCCTAGGGGCGGCCCTGGTTCTTCTTATTTGCGAGTGTAAACTCGGCCAGATTAGATTAGATTAGGACTAAAAATTACGTTCGTGCCACCTATGATGGGTACAGACGAAAGAAAATAGCAATCAATACAATGTGGAAGTTGAGATTATTTGTAAGACAGTTATCTCCACACTACCTGGTTTCAAGACGGTGAAGATCCTTTCTATTCCGTTTCTTTCTGATATTTGCAAAATTGGATAAGGTCGTATGACGTAGGAAAGATATAAGTTGCGATTTATCAAAACATTCTCCATCTTTGCCGAGAAAAATTAAAATGCTTAGTTAAAAAAACTGAGAAAACCTGCTGACGTCAGCCCACAGCGGAGGAATTCATCAAAATTTGCGAAAATTACTATCTAATAATTAGCTATTTTTTCTTCTCTTTCACAAAAGTGCCATAGGGTAGCTAACGAGTTACCTGATATACAGCGTCTCCGAGATGTCTTCAACTCTTAGTTGAAGCCATTACCGTTCATTTTAATTAATTTACATCTATAAGAGGACATCTAACTAAACAGATAAGGAAAAAAATATCACGAATCAAATTTCTACCTTCATGTAACGATATATCGAATCTGCTTGTCTGCTTGTCTGTCGCTCTGTCTCTTTCTCTCTCTCTCTCTCTCTCTCTCTCTCTCTCTCTCTCTCTCTCTCTCTCTCTCTCTCTCTCTCTGTCTCTTTCTTTCACACCCTCCCATCCTTTTTACCCGCCACAAACATGAACTCCCTCCCTCTCACATACACTCATCTCTCTCTCTCTCTCTCACTTTCTCTCTTCTTTCTCTGTCTCCCTCTCTCTTTTCTCTCTCTGTCTTCCCCCCTCTCTCTCTCTCTATACATAATATACATACACACACACGTACACACACATATATATATATGTGTGTGTGTGTGTATGTATAATATATATATATATATACATATGTACATATACAAACACACACTCACACACACACACACACACACACATATATATATATATATATACGTTGTACTTCACCGGTGTAAAAGGTAAAAGTGAAACTAGACTAACACTGCAGTCACTGTATTCTAGCTAGATGCCGTCAGAATGTTGGTGGAAGATTATTAAAACGTGACTAATTCTAATCAATTAGTGTGAAATACAATCTGTAAATAAACTTACCGAATTAGTTATCGGAAATAGTTTGTGGTGAGAATATTCACAGTTTTATGTGAAAATAACAGCATCGGAATATAACAACCAAATAAATGACAAATAATCAGTAGACAAAAGTAAATGAAGATAATATAGAAAATAGATGATAATA
>OZ024741.1:370705600-370713100 GCA_964016885.1 Eledone cirrhosa | reverse complement strand
CAGCTTTGTTCGCTTGTTTGTCAACAAACAGAACAGCCTGAATTTATGCCATACGGTGTTAAGGCAACCACGTCACCTTTTTGTTCAACACTGACACAGGAACGATGTACTAGTTTCAAGCTTGTTAGCTATCATCAGCACCGTTTACCCATCTGCCAGATAGTTGAACGTTCGAAAGTATATACTTTCCTTATGAAACAAACAAGCGAACAAAGCTGCGTTATAATAAACGTCGGCTAAACTGATGCGTGCATATATGTATGTGTACCTGTATGCATATGTGTATATATATATATATATATATATATATATATATATATATATATATATACATGCTACTGTACGTCTGTATACATATATGTATGTACGTATACATACATACTTACATTTAAGTAAGTGCCATACTAAGAGTGAGAAATGCAATTTCGTTTTCATTTTTTTTTCAACTTATATATATATATACATATATACATACATACCCGAAAGACAACGGACATAAAATGATATTGAGGATATATATATATCATCAACATCATCAGTTTATGTCCGTTGTCTTTCAACTTCTCATGGCTTGGATGTGTCCTTCCTAGCATAGCCTGCCTCCACTTGTGTTTTTTCATCATCTCCTCTGTAAGGGTCACCATTTTGAAAGTAGCTCTAAGCAATTGTACCCAAAACTCTTTTGGCCTTCTTCTACTCTAACTTCCTCTGTTGCATCTTCTGGTCATTCTTCACACAACAGTTATCATCCACATGCATAATATATATATATATATATATATATATATATATATATATATATATATATATATATATATATATGTATGTATATATATATATCACATAAGAAACGGAGAATCAGTGGTACGACGAATAAGATTTATTAGACATATTACAATCGTTTCTCTGGCGACCAGCTCGAGGCACGATCGATGCAGTGATCGAACCTGACTCTGAAATCGCACCACTGATTCTCCGTTTCTTATGTGATATTATACTCTGCTCTGTAAGAGCATCGAGTGCTCAAACGGCCTACCGCTTACGGACATTTTAAGCATCCCACACTAATTATATATATATATATATATATTATATATATATATATATATATATATATATATATATATATATATATATATATATATATATATATATATATATGTATATATATATATATATATACAATCCAATGTCGAGCCTTCGCATTTCTGTTGGAGGATCCCCTCCCTGGTTAACCTCCACAGCTTTCTATTTGGTTTTGGTCATGTCAGGGGTAAAGCCGTACTCACTACTCTAGCGAATTTAGGGTTGGTCCATCCTATGTCAGCACGGGACACAGAGGTTCTCTCCACGCCTCCCATCTACATACTTGGTTCACTTTCTTCATCTAACACATGTGCCTGTATGCAAGGTTGGATTTAAATCTGGGTGGAGGTGGGCGTGCGGGCTCTTGAGGTTCGGGGAGGACCCTCATACACAAAAAATTAGAATACTCAGCAAACGCCTAATTTTACATATCAAAGTTAGCTTGGCGCAAGTAATTGGAATTGAAAAGTTATACATACAGGTATTAAATTAAAAAATTCTAACCATCCAAAAACTAAAAAGCCCAGCTGATGGCACAAATAAATTGTAACGACGGTCACTCGCCCCCCCCCCCATTGCATGGGGCCCGGGCCAATTGCTCCCTTTGAACCCCCTTTAAATCCGGCCCTGCCCGTATGGAAAGTCGAACACGCCTTACAGTATATCGACTGATATAACTCACTCTCCACACAATCTTCCCCCAGTCCTGGTGCCACGATAAACATACACACAGCCCACTCTTTAAAGTAGTACAGGTTCCACAATGAAAACCACCTAGTCCGCACTTTAAGGATGTAGTACTGATGCCACGACAAAACATACCCAGTTCATCCTGTAAGGTGGTATTGCCGGAGTAAAGTTATGTTTTCGGCACACAATCTAAAGTTGTTGGTGATAGAAATGGCATAAAACCGTAGACCAAGCCAAAGATAGAACGTACGAGTCAGATATGGTACCATGTTTGCCTCAGTACATAACAAACATCAAGCAAGCATAGAAAATAGAGGTTAAACTGTGATGATGATGATGATAATGATGATGATATATATATTTGTTACATCCTCGTTTAACAACCCGAACCACCAGTTCTACCCATTGGTAAATAGCCTAACATAAATGATTTATATATATATATATATATATATATATATATATATATATATATATATTTTCTTATTTATGTTTTTCTTATTTCTTCCTTTTTTCTTTTTTCTTTCTTTCCTCCTGTCTTTATTTATCTCTTTCTTTTTTCTCCATGCATTTCTCTCTCTCCGATATTTCTCCACGTTTTTCTTTCTCTCTCTCCGTCTTTTTCTTTCTCTCCATCTTTTTCTAATTGTCCTTAACACTATGACTTATTAAAATAATATAAACAACTCACTATCCGGATGGCTTCCAAAAATAATGTTTGCATTTTAAAAGGGTACGTCAAAGCTTATTTGTAAAACTGTTGTATATTGTATTTTGAATGATGAAGGCATACCATAATTTAATTTGGTATCCCTGAAATATGTATAATGAAATAAATATGGTTTTATAAATGTAGTTTCCATTTATTGATATCGTATATATATATATATATACAGTATTTTCCGTTGTGTTGTAATATAAATATTACACACAGTAGATTATCAGCTCACGTAGAGTTTGCTCGACGGTTTCAGTTGTAGTTCCAAAAGTAATCCGGAGAAAAATAGAAAGATTTGAATGGATACAGTTTAGTTGAAAGGAATTTATTGACACGTGTTTCTATAACAGTTACATAACCTAAAACAGCTGCTATCTACAAACTTTTAGTTATGCAGACATTCAATATTTCAATGTTATTATTTACTGTCATTTCATCAGAATAATATTACTGAGGACCTATTTAGTTTTTATAGAGAATATTAGGAGGGAGGGGTGAAGTTGTTAGAAGAATAGTTGAAGGAGTGGTTTTTCGATAGCAGTGAGAATTCTTGGTGGCAGTGAGTAATTAGATTCCCATCTGTTGTTTTGACATTTTTTATAGAATATATTATTGGTTATTTTTCTAAATCTATAGAAGGATTAGAGATAGTAAAGATATGCGTGGTTGGTTTTGTGTTTGCACTTAATTAACATTCAGACTTAAATTTTTTCTTTCAAGTGTAAGTATCCTTTCACCCACGCATATATGAATATGTGAATTGTGAGTATATGTATTTTGTAGAGGTGTGCAAATATATGTGTGTGAATGCGTGGGTGAAAGGATACTTACACTTGAAAGAAAAAATTTAAGTCTGAATGTTAATTAAGTGCAAACACAAAACCAACCACGCATATCTTTACTATCTCTAATCCTTCTATAGATTTAGAAAAATAACCAATAATATATTCTATAAAAAATGTCAAAACAACAGATGGGAATCTAATTACTCACTGCCACCAAGAATTCTCACTGCTATCGAAAAACCACTCCTTCAACTATTCTTCTAACAACTTCACCCCTCCCTCCTAATATTCTCTATAAAAACTAAATAGGTCCTCAGTAATATTATTCTGATGAAATGACAGTAAATAATAACATTGAAATATTGAATGTCTGCATAACTAAAAGTTTGTAGATAGCAGCTGTTTTAGGTTATGTAACTGTTATAGAAACACGTGTCAATAAATTCCTTTCAACTAAACTGTATCCATTCAAATCTTTCTATATATATATATATATATATATATATATATATATATATATATATATATATATATATATATATATATATATATATATATATATATATGTATATATATATATATGTATATATATATGTATATATATATATATGCATATATATATATGTATATATGTATATATATATATGTATATATATATATATATATATATACACACACACACACACACATATATATATATATATATATATATATATATATATATATATATATATATATATATACATAGCTAATTTTACCCCGTTGACTTAGACTTCATATTTTTAAATATATCTATCTATATATATATATATATATATATATATATATCGTTTCTGAATTTGTTTAGCAAGATTCTTTATCTGAAAACGTGTGTTGAAACCGATATTGTTATACTTTGGGTGGGCCATGTTGCCAATAAGAAACACACGCACCAGGTGCTTTCACTTCAATTTATGATAAATTAAATTTATAAATTTAGGAATTTATAAATTTCCGGTTGGCTTGTTGGTTCCACAACCGGACGATTGTTCATATATTGTCAAAGTTCTTTCGTCACACATTCTGTGACCTCTTCAATGACTGGGGATTATTTTCTTTGTTTTTGTGCCTCTCCTTAGTTCTGTCCTACGCCATCTTGTTTTGTGTGTGTTGTGTGCTTAGTTTGCGCATGTGTTACATCCGGGTGTCTGTGTGTGTTTATATTTGTTTATTTATTTGTTTATTTACATGTTACTGGTTGGTTGTTTGTTCTATGTGTGTGTGTGTTTTCATTTTGTCCTTAATTGTAAGTTGTGATGTTGTTGTTCCATTCATGTTTTCTATTTAATTTTGGTTGGAGTTCATTTGTGTTTATTGCCTCTGTGATTTGTCTAAACATTGCGTCTTTTGTGTGTGTAGATTCTATTTTTATTTCTATATTCTCTAATTTACCCTTATGTTCTATTTTAGCATGTTGGTGGAGTACAGATGATTCTTTACTATCTTGAAGCCCTCGTCAGTGTTCATTTATCCGTTCCCCTATACTTACGAGCTGTCTCACCTATGTACACTATATTCTTATCTCTACATTGTCCTTCCGTACATCTTATGCTATATACTACATTTCAAGTTTTACAGTTAATATGGAGGCTTAGTTTACAGATTATACATTTCTTATCTATACAGGGAGGTCTTTGAAAAGGGTATGTATTGCTAATAAGTGTTTTTATGGAGGTACCTGGTCTTTCTACTATCTTAATATTGATTTATGTTTATCTAGGGCCCTTCTAAATTTGTAAGTTAATTCACCTCTAGGGGTTGTATCGGTGAACATTACACTCTGGTATTTATTGCTATCATACCATGAGTTTATTCTATTAACATTATTCCTAGTTCTTTTATTCTATTCCAAAATTTGCTCCTATACAAGGGGCAGGTCCCATTTGTATCATTATTTCCCATTTTTTCCCATTTGGGTCTGGCTCCTCTATATACTCTGATTTTTTCTCTCTGATTGTAACCAGAGAACTGCATACGGTGTATGCAGAACTCCCTGTATAGATAAGAAATGTATAATCTGTAAACTAAGCCCCCATATTAACTGTAAAACTAGAAATGCAGTATATAGCATAAGATGTACGGAAGGACAATGTAGAGATAATAATATAGTGTACATAGGTGAGACAGATCGTTGTATAGGGGAACGGATAAATGAACACTGGCGAGATCTTCAAGATAGTAAAGAATCATCTGTACTCCACCAACATGCTAAAATAGAATATAAGGGTAAATTAGAGAACATAGAAATAAAAATAGAATCTACACACAGAAAAGACGCAATGTTTATACAAATCACAGAGGCAATAAACATAAATGAACTCCAACCAAAATTAAATAGAAAACATGAATGGAACAACAACATCACAACTTACAATTAAGAACAAAATGAAAACACACACACACATAGAACAAACAACCAACCAGTAACATGTAAATAAACAAATAAATAAACAAATATAAACACACACAGACACCCGGATGTAACACATGCGCAAACTAAGCACACAACACACACAAAAACAAGATGAGGTAGGTCAGAACAAAGGAGAGGCACAAAAACAAAGAAAATAATCCCCAGTCACTGAAGAGGTCACAGAATGTGTGACGAAAGAACTTTGACAATATATGAACAATCGTATGGTTGTGGAACCAAAAAGCCAACCGGAAATTTATAAATTCCTAAATTTATAAATTTAATTTATAATAAATTGAAGTGAAAGCAACTGGTGCATGTGTTTCTTATTGGCAACATGACCCTCCCAAAGCATAACAATATATATATATATATTTCAAAAAACGTTGCAACCGGAGGAAGACAGGAAGACGATACGTGGTTTTGTCTTTGCGTGCAATTGTTCTCCTCGCTCCACATGACGTATTATCTTCGTTTTTTCCGTTCATTGCCAGAGAACGTCTCTATGAACCACCTAAGAGAATATTAGTCTACGACCTCTTTATACCATAAACGTGGTTTGTCTTTGCTTGTAATTGTTTTTCACCGCTCCAAATAATGACGTATTATATTCGTTTTTTCCCGTTCTTTGCCAGGGAACGTTTCCACGAAGCAAAGTATCGTCTTCCTGTCTTCTTCCGGTTGCAACGTATTTTGAAATATTTATTTCTGCATTTACAGATTGACTTTTTTAGTTTCAGAAGATCCCGTTAAGAGTGAAAGCACCGATTCTTTGCTTAAACTTTAATCTGTTATTTTAATAAATATTTTCTCTACGGTCCTTATATATTTGATATATATTTATCCTTATCGAACCCTCTTTGGATTTTAGTCTTCAAATTTATTATTATTACTATATATATTTAAAAATAAAAAGTGTAAGTCAACAGAGTAAAATTAGCTATATATATATATATATATATATATATATATATATATATATATATATATATATATATATATATATATATATATATATATATATATATATATATATATGTATGTATATATATATATATGTATATATATATATATATATATGTATATATATATATGTATATATATATATATATATATGTATATATATATATATATATATGTATATATATATATATGTATATATATATATATTTATATATATATCTATCTATATATATATATATATATATATATATATATATATATATATATATATATATATATATATATATATATATATATATACATATACATATATATATATATATATATACACACACACATATATATATATATATATATGTATATATATTTAAAAATAAGAAGTGTAAGTCAACAGAGTAAAATTAGCTTCGTTTATTCACATTCGCAGCATTTTACTCTGTTGACTTACACTTCGTATTTTTACATTACTCCGGAGTAAATCAACTAGCCTGCGCACTTCGTTGAGTGCTCCAACCTGTATACTGATGTGTCGGTAAACAACCAACATTTTATATATATATATAAGTTCATCCCGGGTTCAATCGGGGTTAACCACAGTAAGTAAGGTAATCAATACATAGCAGAGTATAAATATTTAATATAGAAATGGCTTCTACAGGACTAGAACTGTTTCATTCGGGAGAAATCACCAGGAAGCCGTGATGATATCTATATTATATATATATATATATATATATATATATATATATATATATATTATATATATATATATACATATATATACCAATGAAGGTTGGAAAATCACT
>OZ024741.1:370695600-370700600 GCA_964016885.1 Eledone cirrhosa | reverse complement strand
GCAACAACAGCAACAGAAGCAACAACAGCAACATAAACAACAGCAACAGAAGCAACAACAGCAACATAAACAACAGCAACAGAAGCAACAACAGCAACATAAACAACAGCAACAGAAGCAACAACAGCAACATAAGCAACAGCAACAAAAGCAACAACAGCAACAGAAGCAACAACAGCAACATAAACAACAGCAACAGAAGCAACAACAGCAGCATAAACAACAGCAACAGAAGCAACAACAGCAACATAAACAACAGCAACAGAAGCAACAACAGCAACACAAGCAACAGCAACAGAAGCAACAACAGCAACATAAACAACAGCAACATAAACAACAGCAACAGAAGCAACAACAGCAACATAAACAACAGCAACAGAAGCAACAACAGCAACATAAACAACAGCAACAGTAACAGCAGCAACATAAACAACAGCAACAGTACAGCAGCAACATAAACAACAGCAACAAAAGCAACAACAGCAACATAAACAACAGCAACAGAAGCAACAACAGCAACAGAAGCAACAACAGCAACATAAACAACAGCAAAAAAAGCAACAACAGCAACAGAAGCAACAACAGCAACATAAACAACAGCAACAGAAGCAACAACAGCAACATAAACAACAGCAACAGAAGCAACAACAGCAACATAAACAACAGCAACAGAAGCAACAACAGCAACATAAGCAACAGCAACAAAAGCAACAACAGCAACAGAAGCAACAACAGCAACATAAACAACAGCAACAGAAGCAACAACAGCAGCATAAACAACAGCAACAGAAGCAACAACAGCAACATAAACAACAGCAACAGAAGCAACAACAGCAACACAAGCAACAGCAACAGAAGCAACAACAGCAACATAAACAACAGCAACATAAACAACAGCAACAGAAGCAACAACAGCAACATAAACAACAGCAACAGTAACAGCAGCAACATAAACAACAGCAACAGTACAGCAGCAACATAAACAACAGCAACAGAAGCAACAACAGCAACATAAACAACAGCAACAAAAGCAACAACAGCAACAAAAGCAACAACAGCAACAGAAGCAACAACAGCAACATAAACAACAGCAACAGTAACAGCAGCAACATAAACAACAGCAACAGTACAGCAGCAACATAAACAACAGCAACAGAAGCAACAACAGCAACATAAACAACAGCAACAGAAGCAACAACAGCAACAGAAGCAACAACAGCAACATAAACAACAGCAACAAAATCAACAACAGCAACAACAGCAACATAAACAACAGCAACAGAAGCAACAACAGCAACATAAACAACAGCAACAGAAGCAACAACAGCAACATAAACAACAGCAACAGTAACAGCAGCAACATAAACAACAGCAACAGTACAGCAGCAACATAAACAACAGCAACAAAAGCAACAACAGCAACATAAACAACAGCAACAGAAGCAACAACAGCAACAGAAGCAACAGAAGCAACAACAGCAACATAAACAACAGCAACAAAAGCAACAACAGCAACAGAAGCAACAACAGCAACATAAACAACAGCAACAGAAGCAACAACAGCAACATAAACAACAGCAACAGAAGCAACAACAGCAACATAAACAACAGCAACAGTAACAGCAGCAACATAAACAACAGCAACAGTACAGCAGCAACATAAACAACAGCAACAAAAGCAACATCAGCAACATAAACAACAGCAACAGAAGCAACAACAGCAACAGAAGCAACAACAGCAACATAAACAACAACAACAAAAGCAACAACAGCAACAGAAGCAACAGCAGCAACATAAACAACAGCAACAGAAGCAACAACAGCAACATAAACAACAGCAACAGAAGCAACAACAGCAACATAAACAACAGCAACAGAAGCAACAACAGCAACATAAGCAACAGCAACAAAAGCAACAACAGCAACAGAAGCAACAACAGCAACATAAACAACAGCAACAGAAGCAACAACAGCAGCATAAACAACAGCAACAGAAGCAACAACAGCAACATAAACAACAGCAACAGAAGCAACAACAGCAACACAAGCAACAGCAACAGAAGCAACAACAGCAACATAAACAACAGCAACATAAACAACAGCAACAGAAGCAACAACAGCAACATAAACAACAGCAACAGTAACAGCAGCAACATAAACAACAGCAACAGTACAGCAGCAACATAAACAACAGCAACAGAAGCAACAACAGCAACATAAACAACAGCAACAAAAGCAACAACAGCAACAAAAGCAACAACAGCAACAGAAGCAACAACAGCAACATAAACAACAGCAACAGTAACAGCAGCAACATAAACAACAGCAACAGTACAGCAGCAACATAAACAACAGCAACAGAAGCAACAACAGCAACATAAACAACAGCAACAGAAGCAACAACAGCAACAGAAGCAACAACAGCAACATAAACAACAGCAACAAAATCAACAACAGCAACAGAAGCAACAACAGCAACATAAACAACAGCAACAGAAGCAACAACAGCAACATAAACAACAGCAACAGAAGCAACAACAGCAACATAAGCAACAGCAACAAAAGCAACAACAGTAACAGAAGCAACAACAGCAACATAAACAACAGCAACAGAAGCAACAACAGCAGCATAAACAACAGCAACAGAAGCAACAACAGCAACATAAACAACAGCAACAGAAGCAACAACAGCAACACAAGCAACAGCAACAGAAGCAACAACAGCAACATAAACAACAGCAACAGTACAGCAGCAACATAAACAACAGCAACAGAAGCAACAACAGCAACATAAACAACAGCAACAAAAGCAACAACAGCAACAGTAACAGCAGCAACAGAAGCAACAACAGCAACATAAACAACAGCAACAGAAGCAACAACAGCAACATAAACAACAGCAACAGAAGCAACAACAGCAACATAAGCAACAGCAACAGTAACAGCAGCAACATAAACAACAGCAACAGTAACAGCAGCAACATAATCAAAAGCAACAGAAGCAACAACAGCAGCATAAACAACAGCTACAGAAACGACAACAGCAACAGAAACAACAACAGCAGCATAAACAACAGCAACAGTAACAGCAGCAACATAAACAACAGCAACAGAAGCAACAACAGCAACATAAACAACAGCAACAGAAGCAACAACAGCAACATAAACAACAGCAACAGAAGCACGACAGCAACAGAAGCAACAACAGCTACAGAAACAACAACAGCAACAGAAACAACAACAGCAACATAAACAACAGCAACAGTAACAGCAGCAACATAAACAACAGCAACAGAAGCAACAACAGCAACATAAACAACAGCAACAGAAGCAACAACAGCAACATAAACAACAGCAACAGAAGCACAACAGCAACAGAAGCAACAACAGCAGCATAAACAATAGCAACAGTATCAGCAGCAACATAAACAACAGCAACAGTAACAGCAGCAACATAATCAACAGCAACAGAAGCAACAACAGCAGTATAAACAATCGCTACAGAAACAACAACAGCAACAGAGACACAACAGCAACAGAAACAACAGCTACAGAAGCAACGACATTAATTACAACAACAGCATCATACACAACAGCTACAGAAGCAACAACACTAACAACAACAGTAACAAGGACACCATAGCGTGCAACACAGTTCTAATCCCCGTCCATCGCTTTCCAGCATAGTTACGTCCCTTTACGATCTGAGTTCAAATCCCGCCGAGGTTGACTTTGCCTTTCATCCTTACGGAGTCGATAAAATAAAGTACCAGTAATGCACTGGGTATTTGGTGGCCTTGTGCCTAAAGTAGAAACAATCATTATAAACAGGAATATTTCAAATGACTTTTTTATTGCTTGCCTTACATATCCTTCTAAGTATACCATTGGGCTAGAAATAATACCGCACTAAATAACACAAACACAATTGAAAAAATGGAATTAAAACACACACACACACACACACACACACACACACACACACACACACACACACACACACACACACACACACACACACACACAGATGCACACATGCACACATGTGGTTGAAATTCAGATGTGCACGGTTAAATGGTAGTAGACGTGGTCGGACGGACATGAAAATTTACACACCTATGTAAAAAGTGCCAAGGAAGCAAATATCGAACTTGAAAAATGTGGTCCCTCGGGCCCCCAAACGGTCTATTTACTATCGCGTTCGGTGAGTTATTTCCCCCTGTTCAAATACTTGGCTGAGTTATTTACAATTTCATACAAATTTTTAAACTCATCAACGTTCTTTCGCTGTTAACATACAGTACCAATAATTTGAAAAATATTTTTGAAAATTTATTATAAAGAAGCAATTTCGGGGAAAAGTGTAAACTATCATACAAGCCTTCATAATATGCATTTTTAAACTTGCATATCATCGACATTGCTATTTCGCTGTTAATAAACTATCATCCTTCTACAATTAAAGATCATACAGTACCGTTTTATGAAATCGAATCTGCAGTACGGTCACTGTTTTCCATCAAAAGAAATAAAACCATTAAATTGCGAAGAAGGGACGCGTGTTTTTATTTTAATTCTAATACATGTTAACCACCACTAACAGTAAGTAGTATTTTTCAAATTGCATATCATCGACATTGCTATTTCGCTGTTAATAAACAACGCTTTTCACGTCGCTCCACTTCTCATTGTACGCCGTCCAGCCCCAAGTGTATATTTCTATTTTTTTCCCTGAAACTGCTTCTTTATAATAAACTTTCAATAATATTTTTCAAATTATTAACTTAATGGCCCCGGGTGCAACCGGGCTCAGCTGCTAGTATATATATATATAAAACAAGGGCGGTGGATTGGAGGTTTTGGTAGAGGGTCGGACGCCATGCTTTGCAGCATAGAGTTACGGCCCTTTATGATCTGAGTTCAAATCCCGCCGAGGTTAACTTTGCCTTCCATCCTTACGGAGTCGATAAAATAAAGTACCAGTCACGCACTGGAGTCGA
>OZ024741.1:370680600-370693100 GCA_964016885.1 Eledone cirrhosa | reverse complement strand
GAAGTAACCAGTTCGAAGCGGTTCTGACTTGACACCATGCGAAGAAGGTTGCCATTGAATTTGTGGTTGTTGCTGCTGATAATAAGGACCATTTGAAGAAGGTGGCCATTGAATTTGTGGTTATTGCTGCTGATAATAAGGACCATTTGAAGAAGGTTGCTGCTGATGAGGTAATTTATTAATCAGATTGCGCAGTTCCATAACCTACGTTTGATTTGTTTAATTTTTTTCTTCAATTATTTTTTTATTTCTTATTGAAAAAATATAAATAATAAAATAAGGTCAGAAATTTAAATACAATTAAATACGATTTAATTTCCATTTCCAGCAGCCAATGTCCAGTGTTCAATTTCATGAAAAAATTGGAAATAATTCAAAAAATTGAAGTTTAACTTTTGAACAATAAAAAAATATTTCCTTATTCACACCTAATCGTATGATTAAAATTTCATAGGAATATTTTTTTCTAACCGCCAGTTATTTATTTTCTCCTTTTTCGTTTTAACATATATTTATTTCAAAGATTTCACCATATAGATAACATATATATTTATACATTCATAAAAGACACACCGAGAGACGGTGAACATGTGGTGCCGAAAACATTTCTCATCCAAATCTCAACAATATCAGTATATACACTAGATTTGCTAGCAGAAAACCGCCCACCGGGTGGTTTTCTGTTAGTCTATATATATATAAAAGCAAGTCGGTCTGTGTGTGTGTCTGTCTGTCTGTGTACAAATACTAGGTTCCTTTTAACTTTTGAAGTACTAGGCCGATTTCAGCCAAATATGGCACACATGTTGCTTATATGCCAGAGCAGGTTTTGGACAAAAACAAATTTGAAAAAAAATCGATATTGGGGCCGAAAAATCGGTTTTGTGTGTGTATCTGTCTGTGTACAAATACTAGACTCCTTTTAACTTTTGAAGTACTAGGCCGATTTGCTTCAAGGAATGATATTTCTATGTCCAGTGGATGGTCAACATGGTAGTGGCAGCGCCATCTTACGCATAGGGTTTAGTCTACTGAAGGACATACGGTGCGTCTATTCCATCTTTATCCCCTTACTCATACCTACTACAGCAAGGCCGGGCCTGAAATCATTCATGACAATTAACTCAAGCTACCCCATGAATTGTTTTTATGTTGCCGTTTATTTCATTCAATCATGTCACTGTACACCCTTTTTGTTAAACTTTTTTTTACAATTACATTTCAATTCTTTGCTCAACCTTTGGATCTCTTTATATGGACAAACAGGCTGTCATTCATTTCCCGAGCAACGCCGGGTACATCTGCTAGTGTATTATATAAGTGGGAGTTTGTGTAGGAGTTATGGCGTTACGTGATGTGTTGTGTCAAGGAAAGTTGTGACGTAATGTGAATGAACTGTTGCGACGTCATTGGCGTTAATAAAGACGTTTATAGAATAAGTGCAATGATTTGGTTACAACTGAAAATAATTATTTTTCTCTGCTGCAAGGGGATTGAAATTTGAACGGTGTTTGTCCAATGTAATGTAAGATATATTTCATTGTTCTAACTGATTGTATGTTCTATATGTTTTTTGTACAAGATATCTAAACTGTTGTACCAACAATAATATGTAACTTCCCTCTGTTTAGGAAATTTTAGTTCTTTACATTGAGGGCTTATTGGTCAGCAAGTTGGTATATATATTTTTATAAACCGATATCTTCATTATATATATACTGTATTTGTATATGTATATATATATACAGTATATATATATAATGGAGATATCGGTATATAAAAAGTATATACCTACTTGCTAACCAATAACCCCTCAATGTAAAGGCGCCAATATATATATATATATATATATATATATATACAGGGTGTCCCCAAAAATTGTATACACACTTCATTAGCATTTTAATGAATATTGCCTGTACGGGTAATCAAAATGTGTATACATTTTTGGGGGACACTCTGTATATATATATACACACATAAGTATATATATAAAATTGATCAGTTACAAAGCAACATTCGATACCATGTTGAGAACAGAGGAGAGTGTGGGAATTTGAGTTAGACCAGAGGTTCTCAAAGTGGGCGTTACCACCCCCTTGGGGGCGTTGAGAAGGTCCAGGGGGAACTGGGGCCTAATGGGCGCTAGAGATGATATAATAGTATATTAAATACAAAATGATACATATTATATATAAATATAGTAAAATAAAAGATATATAATATTTATTTATATATAGTATATATTATATTATTTATATATGAATTAACGATTTTATTTATTATATATTATTTACAATTTGCATGTAGGCAGGGTTCTCTGTAAATAGATGTGGGGGCGCTGAGAGTATTACGTGGCCGTGAGGGGGGCGGTTGCCCCAAAAGTTTGAGAACCTCTGAGCTAGACACTCAACCCCGTAAAAAGCAAATTGCTAAACAAGTAAACCTCCCAAAAACAATTGGCGCAGAGAAGGCAGTGAACAGACCCTACACATAACGGAATTTAATGAAAACTGAAAGAAAGTTACGGTCTCGATGAGCTCACGAAACTTGGAAGGTGAGCACACTTTACCATACTAAAAAGTTTGCGGAACTATTTAGAGATTTTGATGAATACCAATTGGACATACTATATGTAAGCGAAATGAGGTGAACAGACAATGGAAATATGTACAGGGGTGGTGTCGCACAATATCAGCGTGAGGTTCAGTAAGGAAGCGACAATTGTATGGAAATCAGGGGCCAAGCAAAACATCAGTGTGATTCTAATCACGATATGCAAAAAAAAAAAAAGAAAAAAAAAAAAGAAATTGTGGCGCTGCTCTATGCTCCAACTGAAAACACTAATCGTGTCCCCCAAATGCTTTCTATGAGCAGCTGCAGAATGTGTGTTTGAGCTTCTTTACCACGATGTATAGCCACTGATCGGGGATGTGAATGCTCAACTTGACCAGGCAGATGAACCGTTGCTTGCAGGTAGGACAAGTTCCTCTTGAGTGCCAGCAAGTGATGATTGTGAAGTTACCAAATGTGGGAAACCAGGTAAACTGTAACAACTGGTGAGGAATCCCACATCTGTCAGTAGCAGGCAAAGTGTTTGTGAAATGTTGCTGAGGAGACTACGCCAAAATGTTGACCCTGTCCTTAGAGAGGAACAGGCTGACTTTTGAAGCAGCTGCTCATGCGTTAAACAAATCTTCATTCTGCGAAATACTACGGAAAGGGCATCAAACACTAGAAACCACTGGTGGTTAACTTTATCGATTTTCGGAAGGCACTTGACAATGTAAAGAGGGAGTCACTTTAGAACATTCTATTGTATGGCGTCCCAGGAAGTTTTGTCAAAGTATTCAAGAAACTGTACACCATCTCAATGTACTGCGTAAGAACTAAGTCAGCAACTATAGAGTTCCTCAACCTAGTTTCTTGAGTGAGAGAAGTCTGCACCCTCTCTCCACTGTAATTTCTACTGGTTACTGGTTTTGTGGGGCCAGCCAATAGATTCTGTGGACAGCAGAAGCAAGGCTGAAGGACCTAGCCTTCACTGACGGCATCCCCCTTTTAGCAGATCTGCAGCAGATAAAAACAACTCTAGTAAAATACCGAGATGATCGCGTTGAGGATTCCCACCAACAAGCCCAACGTGTTGAGGATAGACAACAATACTGACCAAGAAGCAACAATCCAGGTGAAACAACAACAATTAGACTAAGTAAACCACTTTACCTACCTGGCCAGCATTCTAAGTAGCAATGGCAACAATGAACTGGTTGTTAACAGTAGAATCGGAAAGACTGCCACAGTATTCCAGCGAATGTGCTCTGTCTGGTCAGCCTCAACCGTCGGCACAGATGTCCAGCTATGCCAAGCTGTACCTATCCAACACAATCGTTCTCCCTACTGCGATTTATACTAGTGAGGGCTTAAGTACACAGCAACGATCAACAGAAAGCTGAATGCATTCCATCAAAAGTACCTCAGAAAGATTATGAATCTCATTGGGCGAGACCAGATTAGTAAAGAAGAGATTCATCGTCACGACTGCTTCATTTGTTAATTATAGAGCGACGGTTCCACCTGGTTGGTCACATGTCCCATGAACTCGATCATTGGCACTAGAAAACGGTAATGGAGAAGACCGTAGATGACATGACGGAGAGCATTTCCAGACGATCTATTAAAGGTCGTCAACATCACGAATGCAAAAGATCAGTAGTGGATCATGTACACTGGAAGATGCTCATTGCCTAATGCACTACCCAGTACAGGATAACCTGAGTTTATATCTCATGATTAATAAAACAAAAATTCACTGCCCCTGATTGGCTTCCAGTTATATTTCTATCAGTTATAAACTGAAAGAGGATGCTGTGTAAAAGAGATCCTCTAGATAAATAATCTTTCAACATAGTATATATAATCTCCCTCATATCAAACAACTATAGTCTTTAAAAATGGAAGACACATTAAACAATTTATTCCTTAAATACAACTCCTCCCCCAAAATCAGTACGTATGTGAGTAGATGAATAAATATAGGCAATTCATACATCAGTTTCATGCTTGTCTTCCACTTATCTAAATATTTCATGGTAAGAATTCATTTAAAAATACAACAACAATAACAACAACAACAAAATAACAAAAATACCAAAAAATTACGATTTAGGTAATTTTCTCAGATATCAACAACTCAATTATATTTCTGAGGAGAGAAAACGAAAATAACAACAACAACAATAAAACAATAAAACAATAGATGAGAGGCGGTGATTGGAGACAGCATCAGAAAGTGTTTTAGAGGAGAAAGAAAACAAGAAAGATGGGAGCAGAGTAAAAATCTGGCGTGAAGTGAGGCTGGACTAATGTGAAATAATCAGCTATTTATTGGATGTTAATGGCGTTCAAAGCAATCGTATTTGGCAGTTATTTCCCACCTAAATTTCTACGATCATTATTACATTGTTGAATGTAATAAATATAATACAGCATGCAACGTGTTATAAATTTGTCGATGTTAGTTTTCACCCATTCACTGATCTCCCACTTCCTCTGTCTCATTCATTCTCTCCCTTTCTCTTTGTATATCTATCTATCTATCTATCTATCTATCTATCTATCTATCTATCTATCTATCTATCTACCTACCTACCTACCTACCTATCTATCTATCTATCTATCTATCTATCTATCTATCTATCTATCTATCTTACGGCACCTCTACGTATTCCTCACCGGACAACCGGTGTGGGCCCCGTTTGTGAGACGAACCTTTCCCAGACTCGTCTCACTCACCGAACTGCAATCCTGGGTCAAGCAGAGACCGAGAAAACTGGGCGCCTGGCACACTGAGTGTGCCCAGGCGCTCACGGCCCTCTGGCAGGCGGATCCGGTTATCAGTGGAGACTCCACCGCAACATTCTATAGAGGGCTGGTACGCAGCAGGTGCGACGACGCCCTCGGAGAAGCCCTAGACATGGAGGAGGACGAACTGGCCAGCCTGTTCGGTAGGACATTCAGCCCGGGACCTATGGACAACTTCCAGAAGTCCCTGGCCTGGCAGTGCTACCGAGGGGCTTTACCCGTTCGAGAAAGGCTCTACAGACACGGGCGCCCGGGTAGGGACCCCGCCAAAAAGATCTGTCCCAGATGCGTGTGCGACGAGGAAACCGTTGCACACGCATTGGTACACTGCTCGGGCGTAGCCGATCTGTGGGGCTATGTCGAACAACTGCTGTCAAGGGTGGGACCGATCCGGTTGACCACCGAGTCTATTGTAATGATCAAGCCGCCTCCCCCCTTCAAAGATGAAGCAGAGGCGGTGTTTCTGTGCGTAATAGCCATGGCGAAAGAGGTTGTATGGTGGACGCGTCTGAAAGGACTGAGGTCGGGCGCCTTTCTCTCTGGCCAACAACTGGTCCGTTTCTTCCGATATCATTTCGGAAGAAGGATCAGGATGGAGAGAGAGGTGCTGCACCCCAGTCGTTTTTATGAAAGGTGGGTGAAAGTGGCGAGAATGGCCCGTGTGAATGGGCCTTCTCTTTACATAAGCCTGTAGGTGGAAAAGAGGAAGGAACGAGGGAGCACCCCCTCTCTGTGCTCCTGAGGAAAAGGGTTGCACACTTTTTTCGGGGGTGTGTGCGACCCCCCAAGGCGCCTCCTCTCTATTGAGGATTTTGTTAAAAATTTTATTTTTTGTTATATCTTATTTTATTTTTATATTTTGTTATTGCCTCCTCCTTATTGAGGACGCCTTTTTGTGTAAACTCCCCCCTTTGTACTTGTCCCACTTTTGATGCCCTAGTGGCAAATAAAAGAAACTTATCTATTTATTGATACGCATTAAGGCTACGGCACCTACAGGTATTCCTCACTGGTCAACCGGTGTGGGCTCCGTTCGTGAAACGAGCCTTTCCGAGACTCGTCTCGCTCACCGAGCTACAGTCCTGGGTCAAGCAAAGATCCGGAAACCTGGGAGACTGGCACACTGAGTGTGCTCAGGCGCTCAGGGCTCTCTGGCAAGCGGGCCAGGCCATCGGTGGAGAATCCACCTCATCATTCTATAGAGGGCTGGTGGCTAGCAGGGGCGATGACACCCTTGGAGAGTCGCTGGACATGGAAGAAGACGAACTGGCCAGCCTGTTCGGTAGGACTTTCGGCCCAGGACCAATGGACAACTTCCAGAAGTCACTGGCCTGGCAGTGCTACCGGGGGGCTCTACCCGTTCGAGAGAGGCTCTACAGACACGGGCGCCCGGGCAGGGATCCCTCAAAAAAGATTTGCCCTAGATGCGTGCGTCACGAAGAAACCGTTGCGCACGCATTGGTGCAATGTCCGGGCGTGGCTGATCTGTGGGGCTACGCCGAACGACTGCTGTCGCGGGTGGCGCCGATTAAATTGACCGCCGAGTCCGTGATGACAATCAAACCGCCTCCCCTCTTCACAAAGGAAGCAAAGGCGGTTTTTCTGTGCGAAATAGCCATGTTGAAAGAGGTTGTTTGGTGGACACGATTGAAAGGTCTGAGGTCAGGCAACTTCCTCTCTGGCCATAGTCTGGTCTACTTCTTCCGATATCACTTCGGAAGAAGGATAAGAATGGAGAGAGAGGTGCTTGGCCACAGGCAGTTTTATGAAAGGTGGGTGATAGTGGCGAGAATGGCTCGTGTAAATGGGCCTTCTCTGTATACCATCCTGTAGGTAAAGAAGTAAAGGAGAGGGGAGCACCTTCTCCATGTGCTCCCCGGGCAAAGGATTGCACACTTTTTCGTCCCCTCCCTTTTGAGGTTATTTTCGATTATTTTCATGTTACACCCTTTTTACTCGATTATATGTAAACTCCCCCTTTGTATTTGTCCCTTCTTTTTATGCCTTTATGGTAAATAAAGAAATCTATCTATCTATTTATTGAAAGAAGTTGTATGGTGGACGCGTCTGAAAGGACTGAGGTCAGGCACCTTTCTCTCTGGCCAACAACTGGTCCGTTTCTTCCGATATCATTTCGGAAGAAGGATCAGGATGGAGAGAGAGGTGCTCCACCCCAGTCGTTTTTATGAAAGGTGGGTGAAAGTGGCGAGAATGGCCCGTGTGAATGGGCCTTCTCTTTACATAAGCCTGTGGGTGGAAAAGAGGAAGGAACGAGGGAGCACCCCCTCTCTGTGCTCCTGAGGAAAAGGGTTGCACACTTTTTTCGGGGGTGTGTGCGACCCCCCAAGGCGCCTCCTCTCTATTGAGGACTTTGTTATAAATTTTATTTTTTGTTATATTTTATTTTATTTTTATACATTGTTATTGCCTCCTCCTTATTGAGGACGCCTTTTTGTGTAAACTCCCCCCTTTGTACTTGTCCCACTTTTGATGCCCTGGTGGCAAATAAAAGAAACATATCTATTTATCTGTCTGTTTGTCTGTCAATCTGTCCTTCACTCTGGTCGTTCCCACTCTCCCTAGTCTTTCTTCGTAGTTAGTCTCTCTGTCTCTCGCTATTTACCTCCTCAATTTCTGGTCTTTCTTCCTCTCTAGCCCCCCCCCTCTCTTCTCTCTATCTACCCCCACACTCTTTGGTCTTTCTTCCCTCTGGTCTCTCTCTATCTCTCTCTCTCTCTCTCTCTCTCTCTCTCTCTCTCTCTCTCTCTCTCTCTCTCTCTCTTTCTCTCTCTCTCTATCTCTATCTATCTATCTCTCCATTCCTCTCACAACATATGCTATCCAATATTTTTTTTTTCCTCCAGTGCGCGCGCGCGTGTGTGTGTGTAAAAGGTAAGCAGTAATAACAACACAATCGGTACAGTATATGGAAGGAATATATTAGGTTAACACTTGAAATAGTAGGAAGAGGGTCTTAACGTTTCGGACGATAGTCCTTCATTAGAAGAAAGAATGAGAAATTAGATAGATGGAAGGGACCAGCAGGGTGGTGGAATTAGAGAAAATGTATATATATATATATATATATATACATTCCTACATGCATGTATATATATATATATATATATATATATATGCATGTAGTATATATATATATATATATATATATATATATATATATATATATATATATTACATGTATATATATTACATGCATATATATATATATATATATATATATATATATATATATATATATATGCATGTAATATATATACATACTTGCATGCATGTATATATGTATATATGTTTGCAAGCCTACATGCATAAACGCATGTATAAATGTATGAAAGAAAGAGATAGGACTACAATAAAAGGTAACAGGAAGACCATACCATTGCACCTATTTAACATGGCGGTCTGAACAGCAATATCTAATACTTACTTTAGGTTACTTAACCATATATACCATGGTCCGCTGAAAAGTTCATAAGGTGATCAAGATACTCTCATGGAATTACCAAATGAGGTTTACTTTTCAACATAGTCCCTGCAATGCATTTATTAATAAGAAGAGTTGAAATTAATTCATGCAATATTTCACAGTTCTAGCATCACTCCTTCATAGTGAGCCTATGACCAAGATACTCTCTTTGAATGGCAAAATGAGGTTTAGTTTTCAACAAAGTCCCTGCAAAGAAACAATGCAATTATTAATAAGAGTTGAAATTATTTCATCCATGCAATATTTCACAGCTCTAACATCACTCCTTTATAGTGAGCCTATGAATTTTACAGCAAACCCACGTACTTCGAAACATTATAAAGCTGATATCCTAATACTCCAAAAATGTTCCCAGTGGTTTCAATTGTTTTGGTTGAAAGCAAACTATATGGAGGCCTGGTGCTAATCACTGATATCCTACGAACTTCCTAACATCTCCCTTGAGAATGGACAGTTTTCCGAAATAAATCGTGATGAATAGAAACTACTAGGGTTGTATCCAAATTCTCTCGTTTCTCATTTCTCCTTCCTTTCTACTTCTCATTCCAATATATCTCTCTCTCTCCCCCTCTCTCTCTCTATCTATCTATCTATCTATCTATCTATCTATCTATCTATATCTACTCCCTCTCTTTCTTTCTTTCTTTCTTTGCTTTTCTTTCTCTCTCTTTCTATCTATCTGTCTCTACCCCACTCTCTCTTTTCCTTATCTAACCATATTTCTTCAATATTCACAGTGCCATTTGCGTTGTAGTGGCTTCCTAAACCTACTCATTTAAAATGTAATTATTGTCTGACATTGAGTCAGATGCCGGTCTATTAGGCACAAAACTCTCTCTACACCCCACTTCCGTTCGTTTTTCAAGCATGAGTTGTCCTTCTTCATTTGAAGTGAAAACAAATTGTTTAACAATTATAAATTGACCTTACTCACATTTTAATAAAATTAAAAGAATAATGGAACTTTCAGTATATCCTATTGAAATTTCTTCTTCTTCTTCTTCTTCTTCTTCTTCTTCTTCTTCTTCTTCTTCTTCTTCTTCTTCTTCTTCTTCTTCTTCTTCTTCTTCTTCTTCTTCTTCTTCCTCCTCCTCCTCCTCCTCCTCCTCCTCCCCTTCTTCTTCTTCTTCTTCTTCTTCTTCTTCTTCTTCTTCTTCTTCTTCTTCTTCTTCTTCTTCTTCTTCTTCTTCTTCTTCTTCTTCTTCTTCTTCTTCTTCTTCTTCTTCATTTCATTCTCTCTCTCGTCCCCTCTCTCTCTATGTATCCATGTATGTATATATATATCTGTATATGATATATATATATCTGTATATGATATATATATATCTGTATATTATATATATATATATACATACATAATGTATGTATGTGTGCATATATATATACATACACACACACACACACACATATATATATATATATATATCATATATATATATATATATATATATATATATATATATATATATATATATATATATATATGATATATATATATATATACATATATATATATTTATATATACATATATATACATATGTATGTATATATATGTATGTATATATATGTATATATATATATATATATATATATATATATATATATATATATATATATATATATATATATATATATATATATATATATATATATATATATGCATGCTACTGTACGTCTGTATACATATATGTATGTACGTATACATACATACTTGCATATATATATATATATATATATATAATATATATATATCATATATATATATCATATATATATATAATATCATATATATATCAAGCCCTCTCTCTTTCGTTACTCCACACACTTATTCATTGGTGTAAAGATATTTTCACTGTTTAAACGGATGCCTATTGTTTAATACCTCCACAACACCCCCACAACACCCCCCACAACACCCCCACACCACCCCCACAACACCCCACAACACCCCACAACACCTCCACAACATTCCCCCCACAACACCTCCACGACACCCCACAACGCCCCCGAAACACCCCACAACACCTCCACAACACCCCCACAACACCCGTCAACACCCCTACACATCTCCCCGCCGCTTGTTCACCATCCCAAACCTCATCATCGCCCACACCGCCACCGGCAGTACACCACCCTGCTATATACCTCCCACAAAACCTCGACACCACCATCAAGTCTAAAACAAATTATTAACTAACTGAATAAAAATAAACAAATTTAAATGAAATAAATATTATTATCATGAGCCATCACCATTACCATCACCATCACCATCACCATTACCATCACCATTACCATCACCATCACCATCACCATTACCATCACCATCACCATCACCATCACCATCACCATCATCATCACCATTACCATCACCATCATCATCACCATTACCATCACCATCACCATTACCATCACCGTATCCATCATCATCATCATCATCACCATTATCATCATCATTATCATCATCATCACCATATCCATCATCATCATCATTATTACCATCATTTGGCAGTAGAGGGCTGGACGCCATGTTTTCTAGCATAGTTACGTCCCTTTACAGTCTGAGTTCAAATCCCGCCTTTCATCCTTACGGGGTCGATAAAATAAAGTACCAGTAATGTACTGGTGATTGCTGGCCTTGTGCCTAAATTAGAAACATTTATTACCATCATCATCATCACCATATCCATCATCATCATTACCATCATCATCATCATCATTATTACCATTATCATCATCATCACCATTATCATCATCATTATTACCATTATCGTTACCAGTATCACTGTCACTACCAACATAACGACCAACTGCCACATCATCAGTCACCATCATCTTCACCATCATAATCACCGTCATTATTGTCAACTCCACCACCGTCGTCATCATCTTCATCACTACCACCACTCACCTCCATCACCACCATAATCATTTTCAACGTCACCATCGCCGTCATCAGCACAACGAATATTATAATTATAATTATAATTATTATTAGCATTGTTAATAAATATAATAATAATAATAATTAGTTGCAGAGCGAGGGAAGTAGTAATAAAAAAGAAGAAGAAGAAGAAGAAGAAGAAGAAGAAGAAGAAGAAGAAGAAGAAGAAGAAGAAGAAGAAGAAGAAGTTTAGTAAATATAGGGAAAAATTTCATTATGTCGGCATGTTTTCCACTAATGAAGAAATACCTCGTTTCATTGATGTGTTGTGATTTCTCCAGAGGAATAAACGTAAGGTGCAAGAAATAACGAACTGTCTAAGTCTATCGAAGACTACTCACTACTGTAACATTAAACAAACAACATACCAAATAACAAAATTGTCAGAAATTAAGACCAATTAAAATGTAAGAGAGCATATTAAGCAGTAAAACGTTTTTTATTTTTTTTATTTTTTTTTTACATTTTTTTTACATTTCTTTTTTATTTTATTTGTGAAGTGAAAACTGAAGGAAGTTGAGAAAGAGAAGTGTTTAAGATAAGAATGGAAATTAGTTAAGTGGTAAGTAGGAAGTGGACGCAGCATGGCTGAATGGTTAAGAAGTTCGCTTCGCAATCATTAGGTTCTGAGTTCCATCTCACAGCGCGGTATCTTGGACAAGTGTCATTTACCATAGCCTCGGGTT
>OZ024741.1:370668100-370675600 GCA_964016885.1 Eledone cirrhosa | reverse complement strand
AATGAAGGGAAGAGTATAAAGGATAGAATAAAATAACAACACAAGAGAGAGTTACCTTGGGAGAGATTTAATAGTCCCTATATATTTCGGATTCACATCCATCAACTGGGTTTTTTTTCCGTGGTGGGGGAAAAGGTTGTCTGTCGGACAGGTCCGGAATGCGTCCTTCGCTGTTTGTTGTTTTGAATATCTGAGGTATTTCAGAGCGCGCGTGCGCGTGAAATGGGGTCGATCGTACAGAGGTCAGCGGCCGAATGAGGGAGTGGGATGGCGCTAGCTGTCAGTCCATTCTCTGCCTGTTTGTTAAATGTTACTGTGTGTGTGTGTGCGTGTGTTGTCTCGCTTGAGTGTGTGTGTGTGCGTGTGTTATTGCCTTATTCATCTGTATTGGCAGTGTAGTATGTTCGTATGGTGGAATGCTATTGTGTGTGTGTGCGTGTGTGTGTGTAGTTGTTTCGTTTGCGTGTGTGTGTGTGCGCGTGTTGTGTGTTGTTGCATCGTTTGTTAACTTAAACCAGCCATCTATCTGATCGCTTCTATCTGATCGGTTGTTTATTTGCGGTTGCAGTCGTTTGATAAAAAGCGCTTCCTTGATACGTAACGTGCCAACATTTCTTTCAGTCGCTAGAATTGTGACAATGGGCCTTCCGTCTTTGTTTCCGCATTTGTCTATGTATTTCCGGAAAGACGAGCCCCTGGTTTTAGTGTGTTCCTTGATCCGGGTGTGCAAAGGTCGAATTGTGCTACCTATGTAGTATTGGTTGCCCCTGTCACATTCTATCTTATACACGACGTATGTGCGTAGGCAACAGTTCGCATGGCGTATCGGGCAGTCTCTGAGGGAGCATGCGTCAGTAGATTTTTCGGATTTCTTGGAGAGGCATCTTCGCAGGGAGGGGCACGAGTGGGCCAGGTGGATGTCGAGGCCCTCCCTCCGTATAGCCTTGCGGATAGCGTTGGTGGTTTTCTCGCCCATTTTAAGGAAACACTTGCCTTGGGTGCTTCTCTGTCTCTTGCGTCTGGTGTCTCCTATTCTGTCTGTGATCGAGGTAGGGTACCCGTTCGTCTCCAGCACCTCGAGGAATCGCTTGGTATGAGTGACACCACTCGCGGGATCGCTGCATCTGTTTTTGATTCGCGCGATCTCGTTCGTGATGTATCCTCTTTTGGCACTGTTAGGGAGGGCGGACTTGTAGTGAACGAATAGGTCCCTGCAGGCTGCCTTTCGGTAGAAGTTGCAGTGGATCCTTCCCTATTCCGTGATGTTGATTCGGAAGTCGAGGAGGGCAAGTGACCCGTCTTCGTTGGGGTGTTCAACACTGAAGTCAATGTTCTCGACCGTGTTGTTGAACGTCTCATAGATTCCGTTCGTCGTGTCTTGGGAAGATGTGAGGATGAGGATATCGTCCACGTACCGTGAGAAAAAGGCTACGGCGTTGGGGTGGCAGGCGTTGAGTGCCTTGCGTTCGAGGTTGTCCATGTAAGAGATCGCTAGCACACCTGATAGGCTTGATCCCATGGGCAATCCCGAGGTTTGTTGGTATATTTGGTCAAGGAATCTAAAGTAGGTGTTGTCGACGACGATGGATAGGAGTTGGTGGATGTCAGTGGTGGTGAGCCCGAAGCAGTGTAGGTCGGTGGATTGGACGCGTTCCATTAGTATATTGACGGCCGGGAGTGCCGGGACCGAGGTGTAGAGAGCGACTACATCAAGGCTGAAGGCATATCTGTTATTCCTTCTGGTGTCGGGATCCATTTGATGCAGGCGCTTCAACACCTCCTCGGAGCTGTTAACGTGTCCCGGCAAGGTGTCTAAGATGGGTTTGAGTATTCTGGCTAGGAGCCATGAAATTTTGTAGAGTGGTCCCTCCACGCTCGATACGATGGGCCTGATTTTCAGGTCGGGTCCCTGTTTGTGTGTTTTCACGATGTGGTAGAAGGCGGGTAGTCTGCTTGCTGTTCCTCGTGAGGAGGTTGTATCTCAGCTTCTTCGGGAGCTTCCGCCGGTCGCAGATGTTGGTCCAGGCGGAGTTGATGAGTTCTTCTATCTGCGCGGGAGTGATTCCCGTGACCTTGGAGTAGAGGTTGTCATCGTCAAGATGTTGGAGGGCCAGGGTGTTGTAGGCCTCTCTGCTGATGACGCAGAATTCTTTTCCCTTGTCGGAGGGGAGATAGATGACGTTCTTCGATTTTAGGTTGGAGAGAGTGGTGAGTTGAGATTTGGTGAGGTTATGTGTTGTGCGTGTGTGTGTGTGTTTGTGAAGTATATCCGAGATGGAGTGTTTTAGCCTGATGAGTTAGTGTCGAGTTCGTGGTTGGTGGGTGGGGGTGGAGTGAGTTGTCGGGGTGGTAAGTGGGGAACTTGGGGTGGGTTTCGTCGGCGCTGTTATTTTCTGTGGCGCTGTTGATGGCGGTCACCCATTTAAGTTGGTAAGCGGCTCGACAAAAGTTGGCCTCGATGTTGAGTTTGAGTCTGTCGTCGAGACGTTGTGTGACGATGAACTCAGGTCCCAGGTGTAGGAGCTTCAGCTCGTCGCTCGTGAGAGTGCCGGTTAGGTCGGTGACCAGGTGCGTCGCATCGTTGAGGTATGGCTCGGTGCTGGTGGTTGCGGCGGTGGCGGTTGTTAAGTTGTTGTTTTCCACGTGGTTCTGGTCCGTCTGTTCGTTAGTGTCGATGTTCTCGTTGTGGCGTTTCGATAAGATCCACTCATATTTTCGCTTGAGCCGTTTTTTCTCGTATTGGACTCTGGAGTGGTAGCACTGGTCGATTGCTTTAGGGATTTTCAGGAGCAAGTTTCCGGGTGCTATTGGCAGTCGATGTGTCCGCTCTGAGAGTGTCCGCTTATGGACGTGTAATTGGCGGTTGAGATGTCTCAGGATCTGTTTAATACACGTGCGATGTATGCGGTTAGTGGTGTTTTGGAAGGCTGGTGTACGTAGGCTTACCGGTAAGCAGATGTTCTTGATGGTGTTGGGGATGACATCGTTTTTTAGGCAGCGTTTCAGGAAAATAATTTGGCAGCCAGCGTTGGCCCATTTCTCCGACAGTCTAAACAGTTCTCTTACGGATGCAAACAATTCCTGGCTCAGGTGTAAGGATAAGAGAGTACTGAAGTTTGCTTGAAGCATTGTGGAACAATAAGTAAACATCTTTAAGTCGTTTGGAAGCCTCGACAATGCAAATGGGTAAATCTCCGGGTAACAAGGTCCGGTGGTGGAGAGAGAGATGTAAGTGGGTGTACGTTGAGATGCGTGGTGTGTATAAGATGTGTGAGATGTGTAGAATGAAGGGAAGAGTATAAAGGATAGAATAAAATAACAACACAAGAGAGAGTTACCTTGGGAGAGATTTAATAGTCCCTATATATTTCGGATTCACATCCATCAACTGGGGTTTTTTTCCATGGTGGGGGAAAAGGTTGTCTGTCGGACAGGTTCGGAATGCGTCCTTCGCTGTTTGTTGTTTTGAATATCTGAGGTATTTCAGAGCGCGCGTGCGCGTGAAATGGGGTCGGTCGTACAGAGGTCAGCGGCCGAATGAGGGAGTGGGATGGCGCTAGCTGTCAGTCCATTCTCTGCCTGTTTGTTAAATGTTACTGTTTGTGTGTGTATGCGTGTGTTGTTGTCTCGCTTGCGTGTGTGCGTGTGTTATTGCCTTGTTCCTCTGTATTGGCAGTGTAGTATGTTCGTATGGTGGAATGCTACTGTGTGTTTGTGCGCGTGTGTGTGTAGTTGTTTCGTTTGCGTGTGTGTGTGTGCGCGTGTTCTGTGTTGTTGCATCGCTTGTTAACTTAAACCAGCCATCTCATTTCGCTTCTATCTGATCGGTTGTTTATTTGCGGTTGCAGTCGTTTGATAAAAAGCGCTTCCTTGATACGTAACGTGCCAACGTTTCTTTCAGTCGCTAGAATTGTGACAATGGGCCTTCCGTCTTTGTTTCCGCATTTGTCTATGTGTTTTCGGAAAGACGAGGCCCTGGTTTTAGTGTGTTCCTTGATCCGGATGTGCAAAGGTCGAATTGTGCTACCTATGTAGTATTGGTTGCCCCTGTCACATTCTATCTTATACACGACGTATGTGCGTAGGCAACAGTTTGCATGGCGTATCGGGCAGTCTCTGAGGGAGCATGCGTCAGTAGATTTTTCGGGTTTCTTGGAGAGGCATCTTCGCAGGGAGGGGCCCGAGTGGGCCAGGTGGATGTCGAGGCCCTCCCTCCGTATAGCCTTGCGGATAGCGTTGGTGGTTTTCTCGCCCAGGTGTGGCATTTTAAGGAAGCACTTGCCTTGGGTGCTTCTCTGTCTCTTGCGTCTGGTTACTCCTATTCTGTCTGTGATCGAGGTATGGTACCCGTTCGTCTCCAGCACCTCGAGGAATCGCTTGGTACGAGTGAGACCACTCGCGGGATCGCTGCATTGTTTTTGATTCGCGCGATCTCGTTCGTGATGTATCCTCTTTTGGCACTGTTAGGGAGGGCGGACTTGTAGTGAACGAATAGGTCCCTGCAGGCTGCCTTTCGGTAGAAGTTGCAGTGCATCCTGCCCTATTCCGTGATGTTGATTCGGAAGTCGAGGAGGGCAAGTGACCCGTTTTCGTTGGGGTGTTCAACACTGAAGTCAAAAACAGATGCAGCGATCCCGTGAGTGGTGTCACTCATACCAAGCGATTCCTCGAGGTGCTGGAGACGAACGGGTACCCTACCTCGATCACAGACAGAATAGGAGACACCAGACGCAAGAGACAGAGAAGCACCCAAGGCAAGTGCTTCCTTAAAATGCCACACCTGGGCGAGAAAACCACCAACGCTATCCGCAGGGCTATACGGAGGGAGGGCCTCGACATCCACCTGGCCCACTCGGGCCCCTCCCTGCGAAGATGCCTCTCCAAGAAACCCGAAAAATCTACTGACGCATGCTCCCTCAGAGACTGCCCGATACGCCATGCGAACTGTTGCCTACGCACATACGTCGTGTATAAGATAGAATGTGACAGGGGCAACCAATACTACATAGGTAGCACAATTCGACCTTTGCACATCCAGATCAATGAACACACTAAAACCAGGGCCTCGTCTTTCCGGAAACACATAGACAAATGCGGAAACAAAGACGGAAGGCCCATTGTCACAATTCTAGCGACTGAAAGAAACGTTGGCACGTTACGTATCAAGGAAGCGCTTTTTATCAAACGACTGCAACCGCAAATAAACAACCGATCAGAGAGAAGCGAAATGAGATGGCTGGTTTAAGTTAACAAGCGATACAACAACACACAACACGCGCACACACACACACACGCAAACGAAACAACTACACACACACGCACACACACACACAGTAGCATTCCACCATACGAACATACTACACTGCCAATACAGAGGAACAAGGCAATAACACACGCACACACACACACACACTCAAGCGAGACAACAACACACGCACACACACACAAACAGTAACATTTAACAAACAGGCAGAGAATGGACTGACAGCTAGCGCCATCCCACTCCCTCATTCGGCCGCTGACCTCTGTACGATCGACCCCATTTCACGCGCACGCGCGCTCTGAAATACCTCAGATATTCAAAACAACAAACAGCGAAGGACGCATTCCGAAACCTGTCCGACAGACAACCTTTTCCCCCACCACGGAAAAAAACACCAGTTGATGGATGTGAATCCGAAATATATAGGGACTATTAAATCTCTCCCAAGGTAACTCTCTCTTGTGTTGTTATTTTATTCTATCCTTTATACTCTTCCCTTCATTCTACACATCTCACACATCTTATACACACCACGCATCTCAACGTACACCCACTTACATCTCTCTCTCCACCACCGGACCTTGTTACCCGGAGTATTACCCATTTACATTGTCGAGGCTTCCAAACGACTTAAAGATGTTTACTTATTGTTCCACAATGCTTCAAGCAAACTTCAATACTCTCTTATATATATATATATATTTCATATATATATATATATATATATATATATATATATATATATATATATATATATATATATATATATATTTCAAGCGTTAACCTAATATATTCCTTCTATATACTGTATCGATTGTGTTGTTATTTCTGTTTACATTTTACATACATACATATATATATATACATATATATATATATATATATATATATATATATATATATATATATATATATATATGTGTGTGTGTGTGTGTGTGTGTGCGTTTCTCTGTCCGTTTTCTCAGCTAGAAAGGATCGGATGTTTAGTCACAGACCAAGTCAGTAAATTAGAGCCACAGGTCTTTCAGATGGGTCAGGGGCCCACATTCCACGTACATATTTTCACGCATTCTACAAAGTTCACCGTTCAATTTCTTACGTCAGTAAAGAGATTTTTCTGTCGCATACATAAGTGAAAACTCATTTCAACCCTTTTTATTTTACGTGTTCACAGGATAATGCCCATCCACTCAGTAACCACCTTGCAAAGTACTGGGCGTATTTTCATACCACTAGTGAGGCTGCCGTACCGTGACTAAAGGGAGCTCTCCAACTGTTTTTGACATGATTTCTACTGCTTGAAGCCCCCCCAAAACACCAAACACCAAACATCCGTCAGAGTGTGTTGATTCGACACCAGCACTAATGAGGCTATCGGGCATTCACTCAAATGAACAGGATACATGTCCCACCTCCCTTCAGCCCCTCCTGGTCATCTGCAGTCAAGACCCATGTCTCACTGACATGCAGCATTGACACTCGCATGCAGGCAGCCACAGTCCATCTTTCACTCTAAGAGAGAATTGCCCAGAAAATATGCAAGCTCTCTAAATCTCTTACAGTCCCTTCTCACTTCGGCTGCTTCTCTCAGACACCCATTAGATCATCGAGACTAGACAATTTGTTACAAATATCTAGGGAGCCACTCGGGTATTCGAAAACATTGTTTCGTTTGTGCTCCTTCTAGAGCTCACTTGTGTTCATTGGTCACTTAAAAAGACTGTCTTCTCTGTCAACTTGCCAGTAAACTCACACAATTTCCTGTGTGTCCACAGATTACACCATGTGGACCGTATACATACATACATACATACATACATACATACATACATACATACATACATACATACATACATACATACATACACATATACATACATACATACATACATACATACATACATACATACATTCATTCATACATACATAATGCCTGCATACATACACACACACACATATATATATATACATATATAAATGCATACACATATATGTGTAAGAATGTGTGTATGTATGAGGTATCTGATTTTTAATGCCATGTAATACCAATGATGGTTGGAAAATCCCTGACGAAGGACTATTTTTATCATATGTAACCCATGTGCAAACCACGCAGTATTCTTCTTTCTTCTCATGTTTTTTATATATATTTACCTCGGCTGCGTTTGTCTGTTTCTCTCTAACTGCTTCCCCGCTCTCTCTGTTTCTCTCAACTTCTTTCGCCCCCTCTGTCATTT
>OZ024741.1:370658100-370660600 GCA_964016885.1 Eledone cirrhosa | reverse complement strand
GTGGAGCCGGTCAAGCGTTGAAAGTGAATTCTATACAGCAAATTCTAAGGAGTGCGTATGAAATTAGGCTAGATAGGAAGCAGGTGAGAAAGGATACTGAGAGTGGAACGTTATAGAAATTACCTCTTGAAAAGTTCGGCTATTTATTACCATGCTAAAAATTCTAATTTAGTCCAGAAATAGCCGTCGAAACGGCTTGAGCTCTGCCGTGGGGTTAGGTTAAACATTTTCTTATATATATATATATATATATATTTAAGTAAATAAGCTGCTATTTCTGGCTGTCGATGGTCCTATTCACGCCACTGGGTTGACGTTGTACAATATGTGTATTTTTTAACATGCAACACGTGGTTCGAGTCATTCACAGATTTGCATTTGCTTTGTAAACGCAGATAGTTATCTTCTTCTCCTTTGGTGACCATCCGATAATTTGACTACTGTGATTTACGGATTAATTGGTGAAATATTTTTCTTACTTAAAGAAATATATACAAAGGAGATTAATCATTTTAAAAGGTATCTATATTTGAAGTTCTAGTTAAACTTTAATTAGTTACCTACCTAGCTATGTGTGCTTACATAACTAAATATGTCTGCTGAATCAGGGCTGATCTGTGACTACGCAAATCTCTGCTAGAATATAATCCAAGATACATTATGCTGGTAAAGTCTTACAGTATTTCCCACAAGCTATTCAACCTGACGCTCTATCACCGTCTCGTATTAAGACACTCAACCATATTTTTTTCTAGTGGCTAGGAAAATAAACTATGTATATATTGTTTAGGGTGGTGAATTGCCAGAGTCGTTAGAATGTCGGATAGAATGCTTTGTGGTATTTGTTCCATTGGTCTTTCCATGATCGATACTATTTGTCACGATGAAAGATACACACAATCACATGTTCAATTTCGTTCAGCATTTCGGTAAATCGGTGGATTCTATCGAGATAGGCGGCAAATTGGTAGAGTCGTTAGATGTCAGATAGAATGGTGAATGGTATTCGTTCTGGCTCTCTGCTCTCTGAGTTCAAATTCCACTGAGGTCAACTTTGCCTTTCATCCTTCCATGGTCGATAAAAAAAAATACCAGTCTCGTACTGGGGTAGATTCTTCCTCTATATTCTTTCTCATTTCCTCTCTCTCACTTTCTATCTTTCTCTGGAAGAAATCTGCTGTACTCAGGCCTGGAGAGGGATGGGCTCCGCCAGGCTTAAAATGCCCAACAAACGCCGTATGTTAATACGGCACCCCTACAACTCTATCAGGAGTTACGGGACTATAAATACATATATATTGGTTTCTTATATAGGCACAAGACCAGTGATTTTGGGGGAGAAGAAGTCGATTAAATCGGCCCCAGTGTATTACTGGAGCTTTACTTTATTGAGCCCGTAAGGATGAAAGGCAAAGTCAACATCGGCGGGATTTGAACTCAGATCATAAAGGGCTGTAAGTCTATGTTGTAAAGCATGGCGTCCGACCCTCCACAATCCATCGCCCTTACATACCTATATATTGTTCATACATTCCTTTAGTGCTCCAAACAGGGGAAGAAATGTGAAACTGTCTTCGCTGTGAATCGAAATCATATTTCAGCCACAACTGCCTGCCATATAATCACATTATTTGCCCGTTAGATAAGTGACTAATAGTTTTAACTTTACAGTTTTCCAGCGTAAAAGAGAGAAAGAAGCCATCCTTTCAGCGGATGTTATCAGTACAATGTGTTTTGTTAAAGAAAGGGGAAAATAGGAAAATATTGGTTTGTGTCGTGTAATTTCATAAAACTTGTAAAATAAATAAAGATATAACCTAATCACAAGCAGACATGATTTCATCAATTCTCTCATTTTTCTAGTTTTCTTCTCTCACTATATATACTTTTTTTTACTCATATGTATTTAGCTCTCTCCCTCTCTCTCTCTATCTCCCTCTCTCTCTCTTGTTCTCTCCCCTCTATGTATATTTATATTTTTCTATCTATCTATCTATATATCTATCTATCTATCTATCTATCTATCTATCTATCTATCTATCTTTCCCCCTTTGTATTTGTCCCCTTCTTTTGTGCCCCTGTGGCTAATAAAGAAATAATATCTATCTATCTATCTATCTATCTATCTATCTATCTATCTATCTATCTATCTATCTATCTATCTATCCCTCTATCTATCACCCTCTTTGTCTTTATCAGCCTATTTTTCCCAGTCTGTGTGGCAGTTTTCAATTTTTCATAACACTATTTACGAGCACAAAGTTTTATATATATGCAATTACAGATTGCAGATCGAAGATTTAAACAGCTATAACTGGCGTTGTGACTGCAGCTATAATTCAAACTTGTGTTTGATATTTGTAATCAACCTAATGGACATTTATACTAGAAATCACAGCAAATTCACCATATTTTACGAGATAAATAGTTTTTTATTGCAATCAGAAAGCACATATTCTGACGTTTATTTCGTACAATCTATAGCCAAACATCATTGTTC
>OZ024741.1:370653100-370655600 GCA_964016885.1 Eledone cirrhosa | reverse complement strand
CATGCACGTATCGGTTTATCGAACATTTATTATAATGCTCGGTTTGTTTGTTTGTAAACAAACAAACAGCCCGAATTACGCCGTACAGTGTTTAGGCAACCAGGTCACCTTTTTGTTCAACACAGACACAGAAACGATGTACCAGTTTCAAGCTTATTAGCTATCGTCAGCATCGTATATCTTCCTGCCAGATGGTTGAACGTCTGAAAGTATATACTTTCCTTATGCATATTGTAGAAGCCATTTCTATATTATATATTAAATATTTATACTCTGCTATGTAATGAGTACCTGTGGTTACCCCCGATTGAACCCGGGATAATCATATATATATATATATATAGGAAAATGTTTAAAACCCCGACGGCAGAGCTCAAGCCGTTTCAAGTTGTCTCTTTGGCCTAGCGGTAGGTACTGGAGACGGTGAAGATCCTGGCCTTGGGTTCAATCCTGGTCGAGAGGTACATGTAACTCTTTTCAGTTGTACTGGAGACGGTCGAGAGGTACATGTAACCCTTTTCAGTTGTACTGGAGACGGTCGAGAGGTACATGTAACCCTTTTCAGTTGTACTGGAGACGGTCGAGAGGTACATGTAACCCTTTTCAGTTGTACTGGAGACGGTCGAGAGGTACATGTAACTCTTTTCAATTGTACTGGAGACGGTCGAGAGGTACATGTAACCCTTTTCAGTTGTACTGGAGACGGTCGAGAGGTACATATAACCCTTTTCAGTTTATATATATATATATATAATATATATATATATATATATATATATATATTATAAAGAGTCGTAGACCATGGCAGTGCTGGTGCCACGCGAGCACATAGTCCACCATGTAGAGTGGTAGTTCCGGAGTAACGATATGATAAAATGCTCCTTAGTACACACTGTAAGCTGGCTGGCGTTAGGAAGGGCATCCTGCCGTGGAAAGTAAGTTTGACCTCAGCATGCGACAAGCCGTCTAATCTATACAATCATGGAAGATAGCCGTTAAACAGTGACGGTATACATACATACATACATACATACATACATACATACATACATACATACATACATACAAGTACAATCCATTAATGGAACAGTAAAAATATGTAAAACATTCCCAAAATTCTGCATCTAATAACTGCATATACACATGTACAGACAGATACAAAAGGTATGCACATGCACATATACAACTCAAAACATCCACACATACAATAACATCCGTACCTGTACACACATGCAAACATACATACACATCTACCTAGTTGATGTTGTGTAAATTCCAATGAGAGTCTTGTATCTATGTTAGAAACCGACTCTCTCTCTCTCTCTATTGGTAAACATTTATAAAATTATAAAACCAGAAGAACATACGTACATACATACATACATACATACATACATACATACATACATACATACATACATACATACATATATGGTGGCCACCAACTCGTTTTCGAGTACGGCCACTACTTTATATCCATGTAGGAGAACGCCTTCCGATGCGCTGAACGAGTGTGACTTTTTAGTCCAGCCAGCGACTTGAAAACTCTGGTACAAACACTACACTTGTCACAATTATTGGTGAGGAGGGTGACTTTGGACATCCTGCAGGACTAAAAACAAAACAAAACATGCATGCATGCATGCATGCATGCATACATACATACATACATACATACATACATACATACATACATACATACATACATACATACATACATACATACATACATACATACATACATACATACATACATACATACATACATACATACATACATACATACATACATACATACATACATACATACATACATACATACATACATACATACATACATACATACATACATACATACATACATACATACATACATACATACATACATACATACATACATACATACATACATACATACATACATACATACATACATACATACATACATACATACATACATACATACATACATACATACATACATACATACATACATACATACATACATACATACATACATACGAGGGTCGGCTGAAAGTTAATAGGTTGACTATGAAGGAGTAATGTATATCCTCTTAATAATAACTATTTCTACTTTAGGCACAAGGCCAGATATTTGAAGGGGAGGGGAAAGTCGATGAAATCGAAACCAGTACATTTCTGGTACTTTATTTTATCAACCCCGTAAGAATGCAAGGCAAACTTAACCTCGGCGGGATTTGAACTCAGAACGTAAAGGTCCGTAACTCTATGCTGTGAAGCATGTTGTCCGACGCTCAACCGATACTGCCAATCGTCTTATTAATAATTGTTTCTACTTTTTGGCACAAGGCCAGCAATTAACTCAGTGTATTACTGGTACTTTATTTTATCGACCCTGTAAGGATGAAAGGCAAAGTTAACCTCGGCGGGATTTGAACTCAGATCATAAAGGGCCGCAACTCTATGCTGCAAAGCATGTTGTCCGACGCTCTACCGATACTGCCAATCGTCTCAATAA
>OZ024741.1:370643100-370648100 GCA_964016885.1 Eledone cirrhosa | reverse complement strand
GAACAAAAAAAAAAGGAAATTAAACAAACCGAAATAACGCGCGCGCGCACACACACTTACATAACACACACACACTTACATAACACATACACACTTACATAACACACACACACTTATATAACACACACACATGTTCATATATATATATATATATATGAACAATACCTCAAGTATCGAGTAATCTGGTGAGTAATGGTTTAACTGGCTTCTACTGCATTCATTCTGATTTATATATATATATATATATATATATATATATATATATATATATATATATATATATATATATATATATATATAGAAGTGGTTACACAACATTTAGTTCACCATACCGAGAACAATTGTTTCACCTTACCGGATCCTCACCTCGTAATGGATATGGTTATACGGAACAGGAAGGACAACCGTATGCTGAGGATCCACGAAGGTGAAACAATTGTTCTCGGTATGGTGAACTAAATGTTGTGTAACCACTTCTACCTAACTCGTCCCATGGACTGACTGCTCTACCACTACGGATATTACCTTCCAGTGTACTACATCTCTCTCTCTCTCTCTCTCTCTCTCTCTCTCTCTCTCTCTCTCTCTATATATATATATATATATATATATATATATATATATATATATATATATATATATATATATATATATGAGATACCAAGTTATCGTTTTAGGTAATCCAGTTAGAGTTTGTGAGTACTCTGTACTATGAATAGTTTTAACGTACGGCGTTGTTTGACTCAACAAGACGCTTCCCTAGTTATGTAGCGAGTTTGCGAGAATTCCCATACAGGTTATTTTTGGAGTAATAGTAGTGAAAGAGTGAAGAATAACATGGTCGGCTGTACAAAATGGGTTTTATTTACAGTATTAACAATTGTTTCATTGATCAGGTCTAAAGTCCGCTAATCACTCGAAGTTGAGTCACTCGACCTTAAATACAACGTGTGTCTTGATCAAATCAACGGAATACTGTATTCCGATGATTTTATCAGAGACACACGTTGTATTTAAGGTCGAGTGACTCAACTTCGAGTGATTAGCGGCCTTTAGACTCACCTGATCAATGAAACAATTGTTAATACTGTAAATAAAACCCTTTTTGTACAGCCGACCATGTTATTCTTCACTCTTTCACTACTATATATATATATATATAAATATATATATATAAATATATATATATATATATATATATATATATATATATATATATATATATATATATATATATATATATATATATATATATATATATATATATATATATATATTCGCGTGAGTGTGTGTGTGTGTGTGTGTGTGTGTGTGTGTGTGTGTGTGTGTGTGTGTGTGTGTATGTGTGTGTGTGTGTGTGTGCGTATGTCTCATATTAAAAATACGACTGTGCATCAGTTTGATTATTTTTGTTAAGGATTTACTTATTACATTTTATGTCTAGTTTGGAACAATACAGGTCAAACAGACCCAGCTGCAGCAGCCGGAATAGAAATTCTATCCTGCAGCATTATGATTCACATTGGCCCTATGATTGTTTTCGACTAATTGTTGATTTGTCTGCAGGTGACACGGTCAGAGGCCAGTCGCTGGAGTGACTTTGTTCCTAGCATGAAAATCATGGAAAATGCAAATGTCACCAGTTTTTAGGTTATGCTGTTAAAGACGTAGTCCCGCTGGGCAGGGTCTGTTTCCCAGATGGAGAATCATTACCTGCTCAAGATTGTGCTGTCTGGCGATCTTTCCTTTGTCCGCCGTAACAGAGTGGCGCCGAGGAGATGGTACAAAAATTATGAGTCGAATTGACCATCGTGATATGTATGTATGTATGTATGTATGTATGTATGTATGTATGTATGTATGTATGTATGTATGTATGTATGTATGTATGTATGTATGTATGTATGTACGTACGTATGTATGTATGTATGTATGTATGTATGTATGTATGTATGTATGTATGTATGTATGTACGTATGTACGTATGTATGTATGTATGTATGTATGTATGTATGTATGTATGTATGTATGTATGTATGTATGTCACAGGTGTAGTGTTTGTACCAGAGTTTTGAAGTCACTGGCTGGACTAAAAAGTCACACTTGTTTAGCGCATCGGCAGGGGTTCTCCTACATGGATATAAAGTAGTGGCCGTACTCGAAAACGAGTTGGCAGCCACCATGTATGTATGTATGTATGTATGTATGTATGTTTTTCTGGTTTTATAATTTCATAAATGTTTGCCAATAGAGAGAGAGTCGGTTTCTAACATAGACACAAGACTCTCATTGGAATTTACACAACATCAACTGGGTAGATTATGTATGCATGTCTGTATGCATGCTTGTGCAGGTATCGATGTTATTGTATGTGTGGATGTGGATGTTTTGAGTTATATGAGTGCATGTGCATATATTGTATGCAGTTATTAGATGCAACAACTAAAACAACAACAACAGCATTTAGACTATTAAAACAATAACAGTTAGACTACAAGAACAATAGTTAGACTACTACAACAACAACAGTTAGACAACAACAACAACAGTTAGACAACAACAACAACAGTTAGACTACAACAACAACAACAACAACAACAGTTAGACTACAACAACAACAACAACAACAACAGCAGTTAGACTACAACAACAACAGTTAGACTACTACAACAACATCAGTTAGACTACAACAACAACAATAGTTAGACTACAACAACAATAACAACAGTCAGACTACTACAACAGCAACAGCTTGACTACAACAACAACAGTTAGACTACAACAACAACATCAGTTAGATTACAACAACAACCATTAGACTACAACAACAACAACAGTTAAACTACAACAAGAACAGTAAAGACTACAACAAGAACAACAGTTAGACTACAACTACAACAACAGTTAGACTACAACAACAACAACAACAGTTAGAATACAACAACAACAGTTAAACTACAACGACAACAGTTAGACTACAACAACAACAGTTAGACTACAACAACAACAACAGTTAGACTACAACAACAACAGTTAGACTACTACAACAACAACTGTTAGACTACAAGAACAACAGTTAAACTACAACAACAACAGTTAGACTACGACAACAACAGTTAGACTACAACAACAGCAACAGTTAGACTACAACAACAACTGTTAGACTACAACAACAACAGTTAGACTACTACAACAACAGTTAGACTACTACAACAACAACAGTTAGACTACAACAACAACTGTTAGACTACAACAATAACAGTTAGACTACAACAACAATTAGACTACTACAACAACAGTTAGACTAAAACAACAACAGTTAGACTACAACAACAACAGTTAGACTATACAACAACAACAGTTAGACTACAACAACAACAATTAGACTACAACAACAACAGTTAGACTACAACAACAACAACAGTTAGACTATACAACAACAACAGTTAGACTACTACAACAACAGTTAGACTACTACAACAACAGTTAGACTACAACAACAACAGTTAGACTACAACAACAACAACAGTTAGACTACTACAACAACAGTTAGACTACTACAACAACAACAGTTAGATTACAACAACAACAGTTAAACTACAACAACAACAGTTAGACTACAACAACAACAGTTAAACTACAACAACAACAGTTAGACTACTACAACAACAGTTAGACTACTACAACAACAACAGTTAAACTACAACAACAACAGTTAGACTACAACAACAACAGTTAGACTACAACAACAACAACAGTTAGACTACTACAACAACAACAGTTAGACTACAACAACAACAGTTAAACTACAACAACAACAGTTAGACTACTACAACAACAGTTAAACTACAACAACAACAGTTAAACTACTACAACAACAGTTAGACTACTACTACAACAACAGTTAGACTACTACTACAACAACAGTTAGACTACCACAACAGCAACAGTTAGACTACAACAACAACAGTTAGACTACAACAACAACAGTTAGACTACTACAACAACAGTTAGACTACTACAACAACAGTTAGACTACTACTACAACAACAGTTAGACTACTACTACAACAACAGTTAGACTACTACTACAACAACAGTTAGACTACAACAACAACAGTTAGACTACAACAGCAACAGTTAGACTACAACAACAACAGTTAGACTACAACAACAACAGTTAAACTACAACAACAACAGTTAGACTACTACAACAACAGTTAGACTACAACTACAACAACAGTTAGACTACCACAACAGCAACAGTTAGACTACAACAACAACAGTTAGACTACAACAACAACAGTTAAACTACAACAACAACAGTTAGACTACTACAACAACAGTTACACTACTACAACAGCAACAGTTAGACTACAACAACAACAACAGTTAGACTACAACAACAACAGTTAGACTGCAACAACAACAGTTAGACTACTACAACAACTGTTAGACTACTACAACAACAAAGTTAGACTACTACAACAACAGTTAGACTACAACAACAACAGTTAGACTACTACAGCAACAGTTAGACTACTACAACAACAGTTAGACTACAACAACAACAATTAGACTACAACAACAACAGTGAGACTACAACAACAGTTAGACTACTACAACAGCAGTTAGACTACAACAACAACAACAACAGTTAGACTACTACGACAACAGTTAGACTACTAGAACAACAACAGTTAGACTACTACAACAACAACAGTTAGACTACAACAACAACAGTTAGACTACTACAACAACAGTAAGACTACAACAACAGTTAGACTACTACAACAGCAGTTAGACTACAACAACAACAATTAGACTACAACAACAACAACAGTTAGACTACTACAACAACAGTTAGACTACTACAACAACAACAGTTAGACTACAACAACAACAGTTAGACTACAACAACAACAGTTAAACTACAACAACAGTTAGACTACTACAACAACAGTTAGACTACTACAACAACAACAGTTAAACTACAACAAC
>OZ024741.1:370613100-370635600 GCA_964016885.1 Eledone cirrhosa | reverse complement strand
GACATGTATGTCTCAGTGTGTGTAGGAGAATACGTTAAGATGTAAGCATGCGCGTGTGTGTGTGTGTGAGTGTGAGAGGATATGTTTATATGTAAAACTGGGAGCTAGATGCTCTATCATGTTAAAACTGGTCTGTGTGTGTATGTGAGAGAATAAGTGAAGGTGTAAGCGCGTGTGTGTGTGTGAGATGGTGCGTGGAGGTGTAAGTGTGGGGCAACGTGCTCTATCATGTTAAATATTGGGTGTTGAGTTCTAGTCTGTTATTGATTGGTGGTTGTGTTTTGTCTATAATTAGTGCTTCTTTAATTCTAAGATTGCCGAGTTTTCTTTCCTTAGCTTCTAACCTAACTATTATGTTTTTGTCGGTGTTTTTGCATTTCACTAGGTGTTTCTTAAATGAGGAAGTGTTAGTGTTGAGGTGTTCTTTTATTCTAATATGAACTGGTTATTCTAATATTAAGCCTTTGACCATTTTTCTATAGCCTTACATTTTCGTTCAAACCTTCGTAGATTTTGTAAACACATCATGACGTCATATGATTTTTCTACGTTTATAAATCATTCTACCAATTTCCTTTATTTACTTGTTGATATAAAATAATAATTAAATAGTATACCCCACATATATATATAGATTTTTAATTTTGACATAGATAAACTATTTTTATTTTTTTTATTGTATTTTATTTTAATTTAAAAACCTTTTTTATACTTATTTTATTTTAATTTTATTTTATTAATACATTTTTACACTTCTTAATCCAAGTTTTAGTATTTAAACCCAATATAAAATAATATACCCAGTTTCTATATTTTAGACCTCTAATATTTGAACACCTATAATATTCGCACATACACCTCATCAATTTACTTTTTAACCGTTATTTACAACTGTTTTCATTTTCACAGCGTTCCTGATCAAAAGTTTCTCTCTCTCACTTTCTCTTTCTCTTTCTCTCTCTTCCTTTTATCTTTTTTCCTTTTTTCCTCTCTTCTATTTCTTTTTCCTTTTTCTCCTTCTTCTCCCCTTTTCTTCTATTTACTTATCTTTTTTTTACTCGTATATTTCTGTCATATGTAGACTTAGCACTTTCCTGTAAACAAGTGTTATTATGCCTCACATCATGTTACCTTATTTTATCTGATGAGAACACAATTTTTGTCCCAGGATGATGTTGTTTTCGAAATGCGCATAATAAAATATATGGAACTTTTTTAACCATCTTTTAATTTCTTCTTTTATATATATATATATATATATATATATAAGAGAGTATTGAAGTTTACTTGAAGCATTGTGGAATAATAATATTTATTTTCTTTTGGTCGTTTTGGAAGCCTCAACAATGCAAATGGGTAAGTCCCCGGGTAACAGGATCCGGTGGTGAAGAGAGAGATGTAAGGGAATGTAGAATGAGATGTATAGTGTGTAGAGGAACGTAGGAAAGAGCGTAAAAAATAAAAATAATAATACGAGATAGAGTTACTCTGGGAGAGATTTAATTGTCCCTATATTTTGAATTCGCATGGGAGGGGGTTTATCTGTCGGAGAGGAACGGTACGTGTCCTCTGCTGTTCGCTGTTTGTGACTAACTGAGGTATTCTGCAGAACGTACCGTTTCTCTCCGACAGATAACCCCCCCCCCGGAAAACCCCCCAGTTGATGGATGCGAATCCGAAATATAGGGACAATTAAATCTCTCCCAAGGTAACTCTATCTCGTGTTATTATTTTTATTTTTTACGCTCTTTCCTACGTTCTTCTACACACTATACGTCTCATTCTACATTTCCTTACATCTCTCTCTTCACCACCGGATCCTGTTACCCGGAGAATTACACATCTGCATTGTTGAGGCTTCCAAAACGACCTAAAGAAAACAAATATATATATATATATATGAAAAAAGAAAATAAAAAATCGATCGACTTTCGTCAAATCGAACCGAGGAAACAGTGTTTCCGTTGGTCTTTCCAGTTACTAGTAGTATCTATCGGTCGCAACTCCAGGTAGAAGGAGCAACGTGAAATAAAGTGTCGGTCCAGGAATCGAACTCACAACCTCAACATTGTGAATCCAATTCTCTAACCACTCAGCTACACGCCTTCACATATATATATATATATATATATATATATATATATATATATATATATATATATATATATATATATATATATATATATATATATATATATATATATATATATATATATATATATATATATATATATATATATATGTGTGTGTGTGTGTGTGTGTGTGTGTGTGTATATATTTATATATATATATATATATATATATATATATATATCAAATCTTATATTCTATCTGATGAAAACTTACTGAAACACCATTGTACCTTTGAAATATGTATAATAAAATATATATTTTGATTATGAGAATATTTTTCATATATATATATATATATATATATATATATATATATATATATATATATATATATATATATATATATATATATATATATATATATATATATATATATATATATATATATATATATATATATATATTGGAAAACCTATGAAATCCTGGTACAGTTAGGTATATATTTAAAAAAAGGAAAAGAATGACATCACTGTTAGTTCTAAACAATTTAATTTAATTTTATAATATAATTTTACAATTTGCTTTTGTAGATCTAGTAAGTTGTTTGTTAACTTCGGCGGAGAACTTTCTCGCATTTATCAGTGGTAATCGCCACCGACGAATGTGAGAAAGTTCTCTAGGAAAGTTAACCAGGAATCTTTAAAAATCTCCCCACCGAAGTTAACAAAGAACTTACTAGTTCTACAAAAGCAAATTGTAAAATTATAATATTGTAAAATTAAATTAAATTGTTTAGAACTACAAGTGAAGTCATTCTTTTCCTTTTCTTAAATAAATATATATATATTTACACACACACACACACACACACACACACACACACACACACACACACACACACACAGATATATATATATATATATATATATATATATATATATATATATATATATATATATATATACAATTATTCGAAATATTAATAAATGAAAAATATTCTCATAATCAAAATATATATTTTATTATACATATTTCAAAGGTACAATGGTGTTTAAGTAAGTTTTCATCAGATAGAATATAAGATTTGATATATATATATATATATATATATATATATATATATATATATATATAAATATATACACACACACATATATATATAAGTTCTGGTATATCAAATTATTACCATAGAACCACCTTAAATCATAGACACACTATATATTTCCGGGGGTACATTGTACCCTCAGATATATATTAACCTTATTCAATAATCTCCAGTATGTAGAGATAAAAATTTGTCGTTCTATTTAATTACTAAAAATCTTTTTTTAGTGGCGATTATAGACGGCGAGTCTACGATTTCCCGCCTTCACTATACACCAATGTATTTACGGGTCACTTTCACGACCTTTTAGACCTGTATTAGTTGGAGTGAGGTCATATATTTTGTCGTTCCTGGGGTTTTTAACCCTAGGACAGGAAAATGCTTCTCTGATGATCGTTGCTTTTCCATTAATATCCTCGTGATATTTAATGTTTTGCACCGTGAAACTGTACAGTTAGGGCCATTTGAATAGGTAAATATTTATATTGTATTTTTTTAATTTTGATTAATTTTAATTGTATATTAATTTTAATTTATTTTGAAAAATTGGTTGAATTTTACTTGTTCTGCTTATCTTCATATATATATATATATATATATATATATATATATATATATATATATATATATATAAACAATGGTTACACACATTACCAAAAATAACAGTGGATTCCTCTACTATAGTAACACACACACACACACACACACACACACACACACACACACACACACACACACACACACACACACACACATACACACACACACACACACATACACACACACACACACACACACACACACACACACGCACACACACACACACAAACACACACACTTATATATATATAAATTGAAGAAAACCAAAGTTTTTATATTAAACCGATCCTTTAATCTCTACAATCGTTTCTTTACAGATGAGAAACTTGTATATGCATGCAAACAATGAATCAATCAATTATAATTAATTAATAATTATTCATAGTTAATTCATAATTAATAATTATACAAACATACCAGCATATCAACAGGAGCATTTGAAGAGATTAAATTCTACACAAACACGTATCAAGAACATTAGCAAGTAATGAACATAGGCAAGGAATGAAAAAAGCAGGCAAATCTGGTGGAAGTAGTGAGTGGTAATGACCGTGGAGTCGTATTTTTGAGGCTCATCAGGCATAAGGCCGCAGAGTGTTTTCGTGCAAGCGTTGTATAAACAACAGTACAATGGTGACTTGCTGCAACATACGGAGAGAGAATAACAAAGTTCAAAACCCACAACAGTAATTAAATAGTTTTTGCAATAATGGTGTCTACTTAAGGTACAAGGGCCAACAATTTTAGGGGAAGGGAAAGTCGACCCCAGTGCATTACTGGTACTTTATTTTATCGACCCGATAAGGATGAAAGGCGGGATTTTAACTCAGAATGTAAAGGGCCATAACTATATGTTACAAAGCATGCTGTCTGACGCTTTACCGACACTATCAATGCACAACAGCTATTTGGACGAAAAGATAAATGCTTTACTGCGGAAGGTGATACGTGGCACAATAGCCAAAAAGCTTCAAAGTGAATCTTATGCAAATGAAGATAAAGATAATTGTTTTTACTTTTGGCATAAGACCAGCGATTACCCCATTGCATTACTGGTACTTTATTTTATCGACCCCTAAGGATGAAAGGCGAAGCTAACCTCGGCGGGATTTGAACTCAGAACGCAAAGAGCCGTAACTTTATGTTGCAAAGCTTGTTGCCCGACGCTCTACCGATTCTGCCAGTACACCGGTGCAATAGGTAAATTCATTACTATTATCAACCATGTTACTCACTCTGATATAACAGAAAGCCAGGAAGAGAGACACGAAACAGCATGATATCTAACAACGCGCGGAATTAACATTGCTGGCGGTAAATTCAAAACGACAAAGCAGCGTTACGTCTTCTGGGCGGTGAATTTAGACGAAACGTATTCTGAACGACGAACTGGTAACCGCATGCAGACACAGATTGCATAGGACTTACCTCGCCCTCAAACCCCATAACGACCCGGGTGGGTAGACAAGGGCTGATACTCCCCCCCCCACTTGCCGAATAAGTTAGGGAAAGCCCCAGCTTACATAGGTAGATGTATCTCTTTTCTTTTCCTCTATATCTTCTTCTTCCCCCTGTCTCATCCTATCACTTCCTTCCACCCCTATTTTCTTCCTCGTCTGCTTTTCTCTTTCGCCTACCCGGATGCAGCCCATCGGGCCTCTGTAGCATCAGTTCCCCCACCCTTGTAATTTTAAGATAGATTTGGCCGAATACGTTTTACTAACTACGTATAGCAGATGTGTTAGACCCCTTTAATTTTGTATCAGTTTTGTTACTACTCCATTTCTACAATTTTTTTCTATTCTCAACTTATTAACCTGTATTTGTAAGATAGCATTGTGATTTTTTAAATTCATTTCTCACTATCTAATTTTATATTTTTTTTATTTCTTTCTTTTATCTTTTATTGTCTCCTACTCTCATTCGAATTACCTATTCTATAACCTCCCTCCTCCATTTCATACACTATCCTCAGAATCTGCTGTATACATATCACTTTCAACGCTTGACCGGCTCCACTCAACCCCCATTGTTCTACAGGCAAGTTCAGCCATCCCTACTCCCACCAAATGCCATGATAGACTTATTTGTGTTTACAACAAATTTTAACCAATCCTCTTGACAACTACAATCCTGCCATATAAGGAAGTACCCCCTTGACAAGTTCGGCTATTTATTCACCAGGCTAAAAATTCAAATTTAGTCCATTCTAATTTAGCTCTGCCGTCGGGGTCATACTTTTTCCTATTTCCCACTCTACTACCCTAAGTATTGAGTACTCTGGTGCGTTAGGGTTCATCTGGTTCCTACCCACAATTCCTTTGTTATATATATATATATATATACGATATTAATAAATGGAAACTATATTTATAAAACCATATTTATTTCATTATATATATTTCAAGGATACCAAGTTACATTATGGTATGCCTTCATCAGACAAAATACAATATATAACAGTTTTATAAATAGACATTGACGTACCCCTTTAAAAATTGACCGTTGCTTTTGGAGGCCAAAATATATATATATATAAATAAATTTAGTCCCTCATCAGTGATTTTCCAACCTTCATTGGTATTTCATCGCTTTAAAGACTATATACCTCCGGTTGGTGCGAGCAACGGCTAAAAAAAGTCGTTGCGACACGTAAATAAGGGGAACGAGCGAGACTGTAAACAATCAAAGATGGTAATGCAACGAAAAGTGAGGAAGAAGGAGTCAAGTCCCTGAAATCGATGAACATAAGTTCTGTGAAAACATGGACGAGAGAGAATAAAGACCATCAAACCTGGTCGAAATGTGAGCAAGGAAAGAATTTCGCACAGGTGAAACGGGAGGAAGAAGGAGTCAAGTCCCTGAAATCGGTGAACATAAGTTCTGTGAAATCGTAGACGAGAGAGAATAAAGAACAACCGACCTGGTCAAAGTGTGCATATATATATATTTATACATATGCGCAGTGTGACAAGAAGCTTGCTTCCCAACCACATGTTTCCGGTTTCAGTCCCACTGCTGGGCCGACCAAAGCCCTGTGAGTGAATTTGATAGACCGAAACTAAAAGAAGCTCGTCGTATATATGTATATATGTCTGTGCGTGTCTTTTCGTTTGTGTTTGCCTTCCCACCAATGCTTGTAGGTTTGTTGACGTCCCCATAACTTACCAAGATGATGCTCCAGCATGGGCGTAGTCCAGAGGCAGAAAACAAGTAAAGTATATATATATATATATATATATATATATATATATATATATATATATATATATATATTGGTAAACGGAATAGAAAATGCTGACAAATTGTTCACAGTTGAAAAATGGTTTAATTAGTAATAAAAGAGTATTAGTGATTGTATGGGTTAGTATTCAGTTGTGGTTTTAAGTTTTTAAGTTTTTACCGGTTGCGCATTTCTAAATGCTTTTCAAAAATAATTTTGAGATAGAGTGTCCGTGCTGTTTGCTGAGATCAGAGTAAACAGCACGGACACTCTATCTCAAAATTATTTTTGAAAAGCATTTAGAAATGCGCAACCGGTAAAAACTTAAAAACTTAAAACCACAACTGAATACTAACCCATACAATCACTAATACTCTTTTATTCCTAATTAAACCATTTTTCAACTGTGAACAATTTGTCAGCATTTTCTATTCTGTTTACCAATATATAATAACTTGTGTTACACCTCTATTCTTTTAACTATATATATATATATATATATATATACATATATATATGTGTGTGTGTGTGTGTGTGTAGAAGAAGGGTCTCAAACTCAAGGACACAAAAGGGCCATTACGTCCTGGAGGAGAGGCACAGTGGACCAAACGTTGTGGTGGGTGAAGATTTTCACCATTTATAATCATTTCTACTATAGGAACAAGGCATGAAATTTGGGCTTTAAGGTCAGTCGATTACATCGATCCTAGTACACAACTGGTACTTAATTCATCGACCGCAAAAGGGTGAAAGGCAAAGTTGAGATCGGCGGAATTTGAACCCAGAACGTAAAAACGGAAGAAGTACCGTTAACCATTTCGCCAGATGTGCTAACGATTCCACCAGCTCACCGCCTTTTTTTAACCGGTTATAATGCAATATGAAATATTGGTTCTACCACGGGCCACAGAAAAGTAGTCCGCGGGCCGTATGTTTGAGCCCCCTGTTGGAGTTAGATAGATAATAGATAGATAGATAGATAGATAAATTTCTATTTATTTGCCACGAGGGCACAAAAGAAGGGGACATTTACACAGTGGGGGAGTTTACATAAATCGAGTAAAGAAAAAAGGAATAACAATAATAATATAACAATAAAAAGTCCTCAAAAGGGAGGGGGCGTGTTGGGGATTGCACATACCCCCGAAAAGTGTGCAACTCTTTTCGCGGGGGAAGCCCAGAGAGGAGGCGCTCCCCCTTTCCTCTTCACTTCTTCACCTACAGAACAATGTAGAGAGAAGGCCCATTTACACGGGCCATTCTCGCTTCTTTCACCCACCTTTCATAAAACTGTCTGGGACCAAGCACTTCTCTCTCCATCCTGATTCTTCTTCCGAAGTGGTATCGGAAGAAGTAAACCAGGTGATGGCCGGAGAGAAAGTCACCCGACCTCAGACCTTTCAGGCGCGTCCACCACACAACCTCTTTCATCATGGCTATTACGCACAGAAAGACCGCCTCTGCTTCATTTCTGAAGGGAGGAGGCGGCTTGATGTTCACCACAGACTCGGCGGTTAATCGAATCGGCGCCACACGCGACAGCAGTCGTTCGACGTAGCCCCACAGATCGGCAACGCCCGGGCAGTGTACCAGTGCATGCGCAACGGTTTCCTCGTCGCGCACGCATCTGGGACAGATCTTTTTCGCGGGATCCCTGCCCGGGCGCCCGTGTCTGTAGAGCTTTTCTCGAACGGGCAGAGCCCCCCGGTAACACTGCCAGGCTAGGGACCTCTGGAAGTTGTCCATGGGTCCCGGGCCGAAAGTTCTACCGAACAGGCTGGCCAGTTCGTCCTCCTCCATGCCTAGCGACTCTCCAAGGGTGTCGTCGCCCCTGCTAGCCACCAACCCTCTATAGAATGTCGAGGTGGATTCTCCACTGACAGTCGGGTCCGCTTGCCAGATAGCCGTGAGCGCCTGGGCACACTCAGTGTGCCAGTTGCCCAGTTTTCTCGGTCTTTGCTTCACCCAGGATTGCAGTTCGGTGAGCGAGACGAGCTGTGGGAAGGCTCGCCTCACAAACGGGGCCCACACCGGCTGACCGTTGAGGAATACCTGTAGATGCCGTAGCCTCAATGCGTGCCTACGCATCAACAGCCACGGCATACCCAGCCCTCCTTTCGAAGGGTGCTGGCAGCAGATGGATCTCCTCACCATGGGAGGCCGCTTCTTCCAGAGGAACTGGAAGAGCATGCGTTCCATGATGGTGAGCTTTTCCTTGGGGCAAGGCACGACGGTCAGGCGGTAGTAGATGACGGACGCTATGTAAGCGTTCGTCACCTCCGCCCGACCTTTCAGTGATAGTTTGCACTTGGCCCACTTCTGGGTCAGCGCAAACACCCTGCTCGTCACCTCGCCCCAATTCTTCTCCACCTGGAGGTCCGGTCCGAACCAGACCCCGAGCAGCTTCACCGGGCCCTCCGTCCACCGCCCGACGACACCGTCTAACGGCATCGGTTTGCCCCTCCACGTTCCGAGTTGCAAACCGACTGACTTGTCCTGGTTCAGCTTAGCCCCCGTCAGCCTTTCGTATTCCTCCAGTAGGGTGGCGATCGCCCCGATTTCCGAGGCGTCCGCCACCATTACTGTTACGTCGTCGGCATAGGCCGAGACCGCTTTGTGCAATCCCGGTTCCAGGGGTATGCCCCGCAGCAACTCCAACTTCCGCAGCAGTGGCTCGAGAGTCAATACGTACAGAAGGGAGGAGAGGGGGCACCCCTGTCTGATGGATCGGGTGATTTGAAACGGCTCCGAGAGGTAGCCGTTTACTTTAATCCTAGAGTAGATGTTGCCACTGTGCATGGCAGAAATCCAGCCCCTGAAAACGGGTCCGAAGCCCGCCGCCGCTAGCACCGCATTCAGGTAACCATGGTCGACCCTATCGAACGCCTTAGATTGATCCAAGTTGATCAGGGCCCCACCAAAGCCGGGTTCGTAGCCAACCCTCTCTATGATGTATCGCATGAGGTGGAGGTTGTCGTGAATGGACCTGGACGGGATAGCGCATGTCTGCGCGTCTCCCACCAAACCACCCACCACAAGCGCCAACCTCTTCGCCAACACCTTGGCCAAAATCTGTAACTCTGCATTCAGCAGAGTTATGGGCCTAAAGTTACTTAAGTCGTCCCCCTTGCTCTCGTCCTTCCTCACTAGCGTGACCACGCCCTTGGTCACAGAACAGGGAATTCTCCCGTTCTGTTGCCAGTTGCAATAGACAGCCTCGAGGAGTTCGGAGAACAAGACCGGCATAGCTAAATAAAGTTCGTATGGTAGACCATCGAGACCCGGGGATTTGCGTCTGCTGCATTGGCTGAGCGCTTCCCCGATTTCAGTGGCTGTGATTGGCCCTTCGCAGCACTCCGCTTCGCCGCTCGAAAGACGCGGTAGACCGTCGAGGTATGGACCGAAGTCCACATCCCCGTCCGGCCCCCCGCCACCTCCGAACAGTCGAGCAAAGTGCCTTTGAAAGGTCTCGCACATTCGCTCAGGTTCAAGGATCACCCGTCCATCCTGGTCTCGCAAAGACCGAATGGTGGATTTAATCCCACTCTTGGCTTCTGTCACGCGGGCCCAGCTAACAGCTTTGGTCCCCTCGTTTCCTAGAGCACGTATTTTACTTCGGACAACGCAGCCTTCGTGCTTCGCGTCAAAGAACTGGCTCAATGCCGTTCTCGTCGCTAACACTCTGGCTACGTCTCCGCTCCTAATCGCCTCTTCTAGTTTATCTGTTAACTCCCTTTCCCTCCTATTTCTATTCGCCGCTAGTTCCTTACTGTAACCTATCGAACTTACTCTAATCTCTCTCTTTAGAGATATCCACCACCTACTGTTGACGATCGCTCCCGTCAACCGCATCTTAACTAAGCTACTAATCCGGTTTCTGTAATCTTTCTTTGTCGGTAAGGACAAGTTCATCTTCCAGTAACCGGGACCCTGTCTATGCGTTCTATCAAGGTTGACCACGCAGGTCACTAATTTGTGATCTGAATAGCCAACCATGATCAGTTCTGGACAACTAAATACGTCCCTATCCTTACTCCTAACCAAAAACCTATCTAGGTACGATCTAGATTGTCCACTGCGGTTTGCCCAGGTCCAGGTTGGCGCAGTTGGACAATCTAGTCGAAATCTATCGACCAGGTCGAATCGATCGAGTAACCCCTTGAGGCTGCTACACCCCCCTCTATCGGGACATGCCCCTGCATAGTCCCAACGCGCATCTAGGATTCCATTCCAGTCCCCCACTAAAAGCAGGGAACGCGACGTTCCTAGAAAAGTCTCCAGACGTTGGAAGAAGTCGGCTCTCTCCGCCCCGAAGGGAGCATAAAGACCGACCAGTCTGAAAGCCCCGCCTTCACCACCTCCGACGTCCAGCACCAGTAATCGACCCCCCGGGTCCGAGTGAACAATCTGTACGTCGAGAGTCAGACGTTTATCCAGCAGTACGGCAACTCCCCCCCCCCCCCCCGCCTCCGGGTTGACAGAGAGATGCGTGCATCTCAAAGTCATCGAAGGCGGGCGCCAGCTGTCTCACGCTGCTGATCCGACTCTCGCAAACAACCATCACATCTATACTTTGTGACCTGAGGTCACTTAGAAGCTTTGCTTGCTTCCAAGCTGAGCTCAGGCCACGCGCGTTCAAACAGCCAACTCTCAATTGATCTATTTTGGTGTTGAAAGTGAAGAAAGAAAAGCACTTACCTCTCCGGGTTGCGTAATTTCCATGGCATCAGGTGTGTTGGGTGGAGGGATGTTTTGTGGTGGTGTGGGGGTACACGTGTGTGGTGGGGTTGGGGTATTTGGAGTTGTGTCAGGGAGAGGGGCGGTTATGGGGAAATCTTTCAAGAGGACGCGATTCAACGGTTTTAAACAGGGGGGGCTCACGTCCCGTCTAAATTGTTCTTTTAAGGAACGATAAAGGTCCAGAGGGACCTTTATCATTTTTAAATGGGTGAAGTTCTCTGTTGAGATAAAGTTTGGCCCTTCGGTCTGCACCATAGGGTTATTGTTTATTAATTTAACCAGTTTTTTGTTTTCTTTATTTATATATGTGTATTGCAACGTCTTTTTTTGTGATGCTGTCAATGTTTCGGAGAGGGGAGGCGCAGATTTATTTTTGTTTGTTGAGGGTGGGGTGTTTTTGATTGGAGTTGGTGTTTGTGTGTGGGTTATTTGTGGTGTGCTGGGTGTGTGTTTTCTTTTTTTTCTTTTAACTTGTCTGAAGGCTTCTCCTCCTTCTTCTTCAGAAGTTGGGGGAAACTCTTCAGCGCTAGGTGGGAGGGACGTGTTGTGTGGTTGTTTTTTTTTTGCGGGAGGGGTAGATTTGTTACTGTTTTTTTTATTATTTGTTTGGAATGGGTTTTGTGGTGGTGGTGGTGGTAATGTTTGTGTCGTGCTTGTGGTTGGTAATGGTGGTGGTGATGTTTGTGTTGTGGTTGGTGGTGGTGATTTTTGTGTCGTGCTTGTGTTTGGTGCTGGTGGTGGTGATGTTTGTGTTGTGTTTGTGGTTGGTGGTGTCTGTATTTTGTTTGCTGTGTGTGGTATTAGTGTATTTTTGGAGGTGGGTGGTGCTGGTGTACTGTTTGTGGTGGGTGTGGGCAATAGTCCTTTTTGGGGGATACGTTTCGGGCAGTTAGCCTTAACGTGTCCCCTTTCCATACATAAATAGCATGCTGGTCTTCTCCCCTCTACAATTATGTCTATTGGGGTAAGGTCATCCAGCCAGATGCGATCCGGGATTTGTGCTATTCTTTCGGGCCTCATTTGGACTAGTATGTCGAGGCCCATTCCCAGGAACGCATCTCCAGTTGCCTTCCCCATTGACAGCATAGTGTCTTCGCCCATATCAATGAAGCCAGCAATAGCCCACCAGAAGTCCATTGTGGGCAGCATTGTTTTTACTTTTATTCTCTGTGTTCTTCTACCCATGTAGGATGGATAGAAGCTATATGTTGTCGACGAGAGTGGGCTTAGGGAAAGCTGAACCGCCGTTTCTTTGTCTCTTGTTAGGACCGAAATGCTGCCATAGAGTCGGTCCTTTCGTATGAAGAGAATATTCTTCATATAGTCTTTTAGGACTAACTCTATTTCCATTTGGCTGGGCTGTGCTGGCTTTCTTGACTGGTTTAGTATAGTTCTGTATATAACTGTGTTTTCTGCTCTGGCTTTCTTGAATTCTGGGGGGGAGTTAATGGAAAACATTCCGTTGTCCCCCAAAACAATATGTTTCTTTGCTTCGGCCAGTTTTTCTCTGGCGGCAGTTAGGTCAATTGGTGTGTATGTAATGGATTGCTTTGTTTTCTGGGCGAAAGTTGCCCTGTCGTTATTTGTATTATTTTCTGTTTGTTTGTTTTCTGTTTGCTCATTTTCCTTAACATTTGTTTTTTCATTTTGTTTGTTTGTTTCAATGTCTAATTTTGTTGTAATTATTTTTTGTTCTTCAGACTTGGGGGGCGTGGCAGAGCTAATGGCAGACATGTCTGCCATCTTTTCCGCCATGCTGCCAAGAAAGAAATTTTTCGGCAAAAATAGATATTTATTTTACCCCCTAAAAAGGGGGTAAATGCAAAAATGTTTCCCTAAATAACAGGGGTTAGTGTTCCAAATGTGTTGCACTAAAAAATTTATCCGGTACTTACAATAGTAAGGGTAAATCCCGATGGAATAGCGGAGCCGATGCGAAGCGTGTCTTACTCTATCAAGATAGATAGATAGATAGATAGATAGATAGATATGTTTCTTTATTAGCCACAGGGGTACAAAAGAAGGAGACAAATACAAAGGGGGAAGTTTACATACAATAAAAACGTGTAAAATGTTATCACAAATGCAATTTAAAAATTAGTCGATTTTCCCCAATAGGGGAGACAGTTTATATGGGTAACACATACCCCTGAAAAAATGTGCAACCCTCATCTCCAGGAGTACGAAGAGTTTGTACTCCTTTCCTCTCCTCCTCCTTTTCCTCAACCTACAGGCTGATATAGAGAGAAGGCCCATTCACTCGGGCCATTCTCGCCACTTTCAGCCACCTTTCATAAAACTTGCTGGGGTACAGCACCTCTCTCTCCATCCTGATTCTTCTTCTAAAGTGGTATGTGAAAAAAAGAATCAGTTGTTGGCCGGAGAGAAAGGTATCTGACCTCAGCCCTTTCAACATTGTCCACCATACAACCACTTTCGCCATAGCTATCACACAAAGGAAAACCGCCTCTCCTTCGTTTTTGAAGGAGGGTGGCGGTTTGATCATGACAATGGACTTGGTGGTCAACCCGATTGGTCCCACCCGCGACAATAGTCGTTCTACATAGCCCCACAGGTCAGTAACGCCCGGGCAGTGTATGAATGCGTGCGCGACGGTTTCTTCAAATCGCACGCACCTCGGACAGATCTTTTTTACAGGGTCCCTGCCCGGGCGCCCATGTCTGTAGAGCTTGTCTCGAACTGGTAGAGCTCCTCGGTAGCACTGCCAGGCCAGGGACTTTTGGAAGTTGTCCATTGGTCCCGGGCGGAAGGTTCTACCGAACAGACTGGCCAGTTCATCTTCCTCTACGCCTAGAGTTTCACCGAGCGTGTTGTCGCACTTGCTGCGGATCAACCCTCTATAGAATGACGAAGTGGAGTCTTCATTGATCGCCGGGTCCGCCTGCCAGAGGGCTGTGAGCGCCTGAGCACATTCGATGTGCCAGTCGCCTATTTTCCTCGGTCTTTGCTTGACCCAGGACTGCAGCTCGGTCAGCGAGACGAGTCGTGGGAAGGCTCGCCTCACGAACGGGGCCCACACCGGTTGTCCGGTGAGGAATACGTGGAGATGCCGCAGCCTGAGCGCGTGTTTGCGCATCGTCAACCACGGCATCAACAGCCCTCCGTTAGAAGGGTGTTGGCAGCAGATGGATCTTCTCACCAAAGGAGCCCGCCTCTTCCAAAGGAATTGGAAGAGCGCGTGCTCCATTTTGGTGAGCGTTTTGGCTGGACAAGGCACGACGGTCAAGCGGTAGTAGATGGCGGACGCTATAAAAGTGTTCGCCACCTCCGCTCGACCTTTCAAGGATAGTTTGCACTCGACCCACTTCTGCGTGAGTGCAAACACCTTGGCCGTCACTTCGTTCCAGTTCTTTTCCACCTGGAGGTCCGGACCAAACCAGACCCCGAGCAGCTTTACCGGTCCTTCCGTCCAGCGTCCGACGACGCCATCGGAAGGCATCGGTTTGCCTCTCCACGATCAGAGTTGCAAACCGATGGACTTGTCCCGGTTCAGTTTCGCTCCTGTGAAACTTTCGTATTCCTTCAGTAAGGTGCCGACTTCCTCGATTTGCGAGGCGCTCGACACCATTACTGTCACGTCGTCGGCGTAGGCCGACGCCGCTTTCCGCAGTCCCGGTTCCAGAGGGATGCCCTGCAATAGCTCCAACTTCCGCAGTATTGGCTCGAGAGTCAGTACGTACAGAAGGGAGGAGAGAGGGCATCCCTCTCGAATGGATCGCGTAATATGGAACGGATTCGAGAGGTAGCCGTTCACCTTGACCCTTGAGCAGATGTTGCTGTTGTGCACTGCAGCAATCCAGCCCCTGAACACGGGTCCGAAGCCTGCCGCCTCGAGCACTGCATCCAGGTAACGATGGTCAACCCTATCAAAAGCCTTAGACTGATCTAAGTTGCTCAGGGCCCCACCGAAGCCGGGTTTACACCCTACCGTCTCTATGATGTATCGCATGAGGTGGAGGTTGTCGTGTATGGATCTGGTCGGGATTGCGCATGTCTGCGCTTCTCCCACCAGGTTCTCGACAACAAGCGCCAGCCTCTTTGCCAACACCTTGGCCAAAATCTGTAACTCTGTGTTTAGCAGAGTTATAGGCCGGAAGTTGCCTATGTCATCCCCTTTATTCTCGTCCTTCCTGACTAGTGTGACTGCTCCCCCGGTTACAGAACTGGGAATTCTCCCGTTCTGTTTCCAGTCGCAGTAGACCGCTTCCACGAGACCGGAGAATAGGTCCGGCATTGCTACGTAAAATTCGTAGGGTAGACCGTCGAGACCTGGAGATTTGCGTTTGCCGCATTGGCTCAGCGCATCCCCTAGCTCAGCGGCTGAAATCGGCTTTTCGCAGAACTTTGCCTAGCTGTCCGAGAGTCGCGGTAGGCCGTTGAGGTATGGACCGAAATCCATAGCCCCTCCCGGCGCGCCGCCCCACCCGAACAGTTGAGCAAAGTGCCGCTGAAAGGCCGCACACATCTGCTTCGGCTCACGTATCACGCTTCCGTTTTGGTTCTTCAAAGACCGAATCGTGGACTTGTTGCCACTTTTTGCCTCCGTCACTCGGGCCCAGCTAACAGCTTTGGCTCCCTCGTTTCCCAGAGCACGTATTTTGCTTCTGACAACGCAGCCCTCGTGCTTTGCGTCGAAGAACTGGTCCAAGGCCGTTCTCGTTGCTAGCACGCTGGCTACGTTGCCACTTCTAATTGCCTCTTCTACTTTATCTACCAGTACCTTCTCAGTTCTATTTCTATCTAACGCTAATTCTTTACTAAAAACTAACGAGTCTAATCTAACTGCCCTCTTGAGAGAGTACCACCATCTGTTGTTGACAATGGCCCCTGTCAAGTGCTGTTTAACTAAAGTGCTAATCCGTCTACTGTAGGCTTTGCTTGTCGGTAACGACAAGTTCAGCTTCCAGTAGCCGGGTCTTTGTCTATGGGTTCTATCAAGGTTGGCCATGTAGGTCACTAGTTTGTGATCTGAATAGGCAACCATGAACATTTGTGGACAGCTTAACATGTCCCTATCCTTATTTCTAACTAGAACCCTATCTAGGTACGATCTAGATGTTCCGCTAAGATTAGTCCACGTCCACAGTGGCATAGTCGGAAAATCCAGTCGATATCTATCGGCCAGGTCAAATCGGTCGATTAACTGTTTGAGGCTGTTACCCCCCCCCCCCCCCCTTCATCGGGACATGCTCCCACATAGTCCCAACGTGCATCTAGGATTCCATTCCAGTCTCCCTCTAAAAGCAAGGAGCGGGACGTTCCCAGAAAAGTCGCTAGACGTTTGAAGAATTCTGGCCGCGGTGTCCCGGATGGGGCATATGCGGCCACCAGCCTGAAGGCTCCACCTTCAATACCGTCAACGTCTAGGACCCTCCGGGTCCAGATGTACCGTCTGTGTCACGAGGCCCAGGTGTTTCCTCAGCAAAACGGCAACTCGGCCCCCACCCCCCGGTTGACAGAGAGATGCGTAGATCTCAAAGTCATCGAAGATGGGGGCCAGCTGTCGCTCGCTTTGGATCCAGGACTCGCAAATGGCTAACACATCCATACTGGGCGACCTGAGGTCGTTTAAGAGTTTGCCCTGTTTCCAGGGCATCCCCAGGCCGTGTACGTTCACACATCCAACTCTTATATTGGCCATGTTGGTGCTAAAAAGTTAAGAGGAAAAGAAATCACTCACCCTTCGTCTCCTGGGGACCAGGCTACACGATTTCCATGGGGGTGTTGGAGGGGTTGTCTGGGTGGTTGGTGGTTTCCGGCGGGGTGGGGACGGAGATGTTTGGTGGGGTGGGGTCTGGTGGGATGGGGGTGTCTGGGTTGGGGAGACATTTGAGAAGGACGTGGTTAAGTGGTTTCACGCAGGAATTCCCCACATCTTTTTCAAATGTTTCTTTTAGGGACCTATAAGTTTGTATAGGGACCCTAATCAGTTTTAGGTTCAGTTTTTTGTTATTTTTAATAGAGTGGGCGAAAGTTTTGTCTTCGGTGAAAACCGAAGGGTTGTTCGTTATGGTCTCCATTAGTGTTTTGTTTTCAGTATTTATGTAAGTGTAAGTGTAATTTTCTTGTGTTGTGTTTGTTTTTGTCTGTAGTTCTTGTGTGTGCTTTCGTTTTGTTGTAGATAGATAGATAGTTAGACGTGTATCAAACACACACACATTTCTTACTCTCTCTGTCCCTCCCTCTTTCTCTCTTTATTTATATATATATATATATATATATGGCGTTGTTATTTGGCGTTTTTGAAAAGAGCAGTGGTCTTTGACCTGGCAATAAAAAACTGGAGACAAAATTCTTTCTGTACTAAAATCAAGGCGCGCGCGCGCGCACACACACACACACGTTTGTGTGTGTGTATGTATATTGTGTGTGTGTATGTATATATATATATATATGTGTGTGTGTGTGTGTGTGTATCTATCTATGTACATATATAAAGGATACAAATATTGCTTTCTCACTGTCACCAAGCTTCTCAATTTATTCGTTGCTACTAAGTATTTTATTTTGCTACGAGGTATTTTGCAAGGTATTATTTTCCCCCTGAGTTTGTGATTTCAGAGAAAGGTAAGAAATTCTTCATATTTTGCATCTTTTGTATTTTGACTTTACAGTTTGAATTGTAGAATTGTTTATCCACTCAAAATATTACAACAGCTAACAGTGAAATATAGAATTAAAAAAAAAGCTTTTTCGACTGAGATCAAGTCTTTGAGAACAGTCATGTCTATTTTTCAAAAATATATAATTTGAAATAGTTTGCTTTTGTTTTGGACTGAAACTTTTTTGTATTTAATTCGTACGAGTATCTTTGTAAAGATTCTAACATAACTTGATTAGGCCCATTACGTGCACTGCGGCATTCATATTTCTCAACAAGCTTCATTTATCAAAAATGTTCTCGATTACGTGAATGAATTGCTGAAACTACATCAAGGGAATTTAAGCACTCGTATTTATCACATGATGAAGAAAATGGAGTATCGTCACTCGATGGCTAACACGACTTTCTGCAGTCAAAGCCCTTCTTGACAATTGTTCAGATGTCCCTATTTCTTTACAAGAGGCAACAAATGAGTTTGGCACCAACATTGCATCCAGAGCTAATGTTATTCTTACGTGTCACTCTCCGGGCCAATGTGTTCTTGGATTGCATGTTGTAGGTCCATTACTTCAATTCCTTGAAGGATTGAACAAATCTTTTCAAAGTACCACCGTCAATCTAGGTGTCATGTTGCATAGTGTCAAACTGGTGCAGGAGGAGCTAAAAAATCTACGCAGTGAAAACAAATTTCAGGAGCTGTTCAATACAGCAGAAAAAATGATTTAACAACTCGATATTTCTCCTTTGGCAAGAAAAAGTTCCTAAAAGATACCAGGAAGGAAATGCGTTAATATATCAACACTGCACTGTTTTGGATCATTACAGAATGCAGTATTTGCAGGTAGTGGATACTGCAATATCAAATTTGAAAGATTATTTTTTTTCACAGGATTTAGCAGATTATGAAAAACTGAGCAATATTTTACTCAATGGAAATGTTTGTGCTGAAGTGATCATGCACTATCCAGAGCTTGATGAAATACTTTTTTATAGAAATCATCATAGTGGATCATATCTCGAGGATCATCGTAAAATATTCGGTGAAATGCAACCAGAACTCCGTCGCATGTTTCTAAATGTTGAGCTTTTAGTGTTTCCAACCAGTTCTTGTGAAGGTGAAAGATCTTTTAGCGCTCTGCAGAGACTCAAAACTTGGTTGCGATCGACAATGACTCAGCAAAGGTTGAATCATATTCTAATATGAGACGTTCATAGAGATGTTTTGAAAAAGATTAGTTGTGAAGAAGTTGCTAAACTATTTATTGACAGCAATGATGCGAGATATGATACATTTGGAAAGTTCTAAAAGACAATAAATTTACTTTATATGCTTTTTATTCAAACGTCTATGTTTTATTTTTTGTTTATTTGATATAATAAATACTTTTTAAGCTTATTTTTTTATATCTGAACTTCATTTGAATATATAAAATTTAATTAGCGTAAAATTTTACTTCTGTGATAGGGTTCAGGAAAGACACCATAAGTAATACTAAAATGCTCCAACAAATGTTGGTTTGTCCCCATCACATTTTTAAGGCAAACGAGGCCCCTGGAAAAGAGCAACATTATTCATAAATTGAATTCACTGACCCGTTCATCACCGTGTTCGGCTTGACCTCGATACTTCAGCTCATTCTTACTAACATTCGGTTTGCTTGACTCCATCTTCTCTTCATTGCATTTCCACATCATTTATTCTATAACTAGGTTGTTGCTATTCCTATATAAACTGACTGTTTATACTACGATCAAGTCTTGTTATAGCCTTGGGTTTAAGGAAGTGCTTTTGTAGTCTTCAACAGTCATCCATTATAATTGCAGCACCATTACAAGAATATCACAGTGATGCATTAAGGTAAGGGCGATAATTTGAGTAACTCTGACTAATAAGTAATGTCTTAACTTGGTATTATCGCGTCTTATCACTACGTGCTTAATTGATGAATTCCATTTCAAAATAGCACATTACTAGTCATTCTTGCATTAAGTTCTATTGAACTTATTGCCTCATCGATCCTTTATTGAGTCTGTTAACTTAATTCCCTCAAGCTAAGTTATTACTATTCCTACATGAAAGACTGGTTAATCTTCATATATAACTTGTCTCGACTTGATTAATTAATGACAGTATTTATGTTTTTCATTGCAGTTTTGTTTATTACAAAGCGTTATTCCAGAACATTACTTGAAACTTTATCATACTGGAACAGGACTCATTATAGTAAGTTCCTTATACATAATTTTATAGGCTTATATAGGCAAATCTTTGCGTAACTTTACCAAACACATTCGCTAAACAGAAAATGGCCTCAGCAATGAAGAAAAAATGCAGGCAGTACAGCGTTGATTACTTACGGTTCGGATTCATCCCATCGCCGTCGAACCTCCTGTCACCCATGTGTTTAATTTGCAAGGAGTCCTTTCTGAATGAGGCGATGAAGCCATCGCCTTTGAGTAGACACCTGGAGGTGAGGCACCCCGATAAGTGATATAAAGATTTAGCATACTTTCAGTCTCTTAGGGACCAATTCCAGAAAACAACACTAATTTCTTCTGACTTTTCAAAAGTTGAAGCTTCAAATATTGATGGACTTGTCGCATCTTACAATATTGCCAACATAATCGCAAAGTGTGGCAAGCCCCATTCCTTGGGTGAAACATTGGTAGCCCTTCTCATCTCAGAAGTTCTTTCAACAGTACTGAGTCAGAACCAGTTAAAGACCTTGAAATGTATTCCGTTGAGTAACGACTCAATAAGGAGACGCATCGACGAAATGGTGGAAAATGTTGAACAACAATTATGCAACATCTTGAAATCGACACAATTTGCTTTGCAACTTGATGAAAGCACACTTTCCGGGAATCAGTCCTTACTACTGGGATACGTGCGATTTTTCCACCAAAACGAAATGCACAAGGAGCTTCTCTTCACTCTGAATCTAGCCACAGATACTAAAGGTGCCACCATCTTTTAATCTGTCAAGGAATACCTCGAAGAAAAAGAGATACCTCTTAACAATATTGTATCATGTGCTACGGACGGCGCAAGAGCAATGGTCGGCCAACATAAGGGTTTCGTCTCTCTTCTGAAGAGGGAAAATCCATCTGTATTTGCTGTTCATTGTGTCATTCATTGACAACACTTGGCTGCGAAGAAACGCAGCGAGCCGCTGAGCAAGTCTTTGCAGGTAGCCATTGATGTCATCAATTATATCAAACGCTATGCCCTCAATGAACGAATTTTCCGGCAACTGTGCGAAGATAATGACGAAGAATTCGTCGAGTTGCTCCTTCATACTGAAGTGAGGTGGCTTTCAAAGGGTAAGTGCCTTACTCGCTTCTTTGAACTGTTCGATTCTATCATTGAGTTTCTTTGAGGACGCAACACAGAACTGCACAAAAAACCCTCGATGTGAAGCAAGACTGCGCCTACCTCGCCGACATATTCGACAAATGCAATAGCCTCATTATGGCTGTGCAGGAGGAGAAGATCACCTTGTTTAAAGCAAGGAATGCTGTGAAAATATTCCTGGCCAAATTGAAAGTCATCGAAAGGAATCTTTGTCGACTGGAATTCTATAATTTTCCTAGTGTAGCCAATATTCAAAACATGACCAACTCCAAATTTATACCGCGCACCTCCGTGCACTACAAGACAATATGAGAGAACGGTTTGTCGACCTTTTGCAAATGGACATCCCTATGTGGATAGCAGATCCCTTCATAGCTAACGTCGACGATTTGAACGTTAAATTTCAGGAAGAATTCATTGAACTTCAAACAGATGACGTTATCAAAATTAAATTTTCCAAAATAGGTGAACTCCTTTTCTGGATGCAAGAGGAAATTCAGCGTCGATTTCCACACTTACATGCAAAGACTAAGAGATTTGCTCTGCCTTTTTCTAGCTCATACTTAGTCGAGAGGGGGTTTGGCGCTATTTCCAGGCTGTACAGTAAGGCTCGCAACCGCTACAATGTGATTAGACGTCGAGATCTCCGGCTACATCTTACGAAAATCCAGCCTGATGTCAAAGAGTTAGCTAGACTCCATGAAGCTCAAGGGTCCCATTGAAATGAGGTCAAAGTTAAAGTAAGTTGATTTATCCGAAAACTTGGATATGCTATTGTT
>OZ024741.1:370588100-370608100 GCA_964016885.1 Eledone cirrhosa | reverse complement strand
TACGGGACCATACATACTATCGATACTTCCAGTGTCTTACGACCTCAGGCAGACATAGAAAAGCAGAAAAAAACCCACATACTCCACAATGACTGACCGTTTCCTTTCTGTGCCAGTTCCCTTCCAAAGCTCTGGTGTTCTCGGTCTCAAGACTGCAGTTTTCCTCCATAAAATCAGGAAAGGTGAATCTCATCTGATGTAGGAGCCCCATGAGTGGAAAAAAGCTGATGCAGTAGGTGCTCCTTGTTGTTCTCTGCGACAATGCATTTACCATTTTGTTTGTGTGGTGCAGCTAAAAAATCTGAGATATAGCGCCGAGCCAAAGGTGTAGATTAGCCCCTACCGTCGCTTGCTCTCTATCTATATGATATTTCGCTATTAAAAAGAATGTTGATTTCATAACCTAATAATAGTATATTTCACTTTTCTAAGAAATGTTGGGAAATGTATTCTTACTCGGGGAGAAACATTGTGTTAGCACCCACCCGTCTATCTTAAATCCTTGTGAGAAAAAAACAATCTATCTAGTTTTTGCTCTCCCCCGAGTTATAGGTGATCAAATAGCTGGTTAGTTTCTGAAGTTACTGTTGCAGATAGTTAGAATACGGGCATCACACAATTTAACAAGTTTCGGCTGAACAGTTCATATGCTGATCGAAATACTCTCATGGATTGACCAAATGAGGTTTATTTTTCAACATAGAAAGAAAAGAAGAGTTGGAATTAATGCATGCAATATTTCATAGTTATAGCATCACTCCTTCATAGTCAGCCTATGAACTTTTTAGCCGACCTTTCTAGAAGACTTAATTTTTCATAATTTCTCTTACCACACAAAGAGCCTCTGTGCACACCAAGGAGGCCTTCACATTGCTGTCCAACATGGCCATTAAAATCTCGAGCTATAATTATGATGTCCCCATTTCTATATTGACATGGTCATTTACATGAGGGCAATTCTCCCGTCAGTTCGGGTTTCAGTGCATAAGGAGAGCTAATTACTACTTTTGCTTTATCTATAACTAACCTAAGCTTCATTGTTCTGTCACTTTAACTAGATTATTTATATTATCTACTCATTTTCTGCCCAAAATATACTTACTCTCTCTATCGTATTAATGTTGCCTGCCCAGAAAAAATTGTAGTATCTTATTTTGTACCCCAAGGAGTCAGGCTGAGAGCCCTCTCCAGCTAGGCTCTTGTACAAAGCCCACATCCACTTGCTTTCGTTCTAATATCACTAGTATCTCCTTCTACCTCTCTTGGTCATCGTGCCTACGCTGAAGGAGGCAACCTTAATGTTTAGAATATATATATATATATATATATATATATATATATATATATATATATATATATATATATATATATATATAAACGGAAAAAATGAAACGAAATTTCAGTTCCCACTCTTAGTACGGCTGTTACTTAAATATAAGTATGTATACGTACATGGTGGCTGCCAACTCGTTTTCGAGTACGGCCATTACTTTATATCCATGTAGGAGAACCCCTACCGAAGCGCTAAACGAGTGTGACTTTTTAGTCCAGCCAGCGACTTGAAAACTCTGGTACAAACACTACACCTGTGACAATTATTGACACATAGTGCTGGGCCCATGGTATCATGTGCTGACAAGTGCAGAGAGATCTCCAGATATAAAGCAATGCCTGTGCCGTGAAGCTTTTATAGTGAGAAAAGGCACTGCACAAAGCCAGTCCCACTCTCTTAACCAAGATGATATTTACCAAAAAGAAGAACAAGTCAACATCATTGGATACCATCAGGGTTGCAGGTGTTATATCAGAGTTTTCCTTCTCCTAGAATTCTGCCTTGACAAAGGCTAAGGGGTCATCTCTCCCGGTGATTTTGGATGGCCATTGACTCTTAAAAGCTCCTTTGCCCTTTGACAGGTTTTGTTTTTAGTCCTGCAGGATGTCCAAAGTCACCCTCCCCACTGGTGGGGTTGCCAGTTTAGTCGCCAACGACCCGACCATGAGACAGGTTGTACTGGGATACATGTTACCAGTAGCACCAACTGGTGACCTGACATACATATATGTATACAGACGTACAGTAGTATGTATATATATATATACATACATGCACACATATATATATGTACGTATAGATTCACCGAACATTTATTATAATGCTGGGTGTGTTTGTAAACAAACATCCCGAATTAAGCCGTAGTGACTAGCAACCATCGTTGAATATTAACGGCTGAGCAGCCTAATTTGCATATCGAGTGAGTTAATCGGCCGGGGTACCGTATATATATGTGCATGTATGTATACATATATACATACTACTGTACGTCTGTATACATATATGTATGTACGTGTACATACTTATATTTAAGTAACAGCCGTACTAAGAGTGGGAAATGAAATTTCGTTTCATTTTTTCCGTTTATCGTTTTCGGTACCCCGGCCGATTAACTCACTCGATATGCAAATTAGGCTGTTCAGCCGTTAATATGCACAAGGAAAGTATATACTTTCAGACGTTCAATCATCTGGCAGGAAGGTATACGTTGCTGACGATAGCTAATAAGCTTGAAACTAGTACAGCGTTCCTTTGTCAGTGTTGAACAAATGAGCAACGACGGTTGCTAGACACTACGGCTTAATTCGGGATGTTTGTTTACAAACACACCGAGCATTATAATAAATACGTACATATATATATATATATATGTGCATGTATGTATATATATATATACGTAATACTGTACGTCTGTATACATATATGTATGTACGTATACATACTTATATATATATATATATATATATATATATATATATATATATATATATATATATATATATATATATATATATATATATATATATAAATATATATAAACCTTGTAAAACAAATATATATATATCTATATATATGTTTTTCTGTTTCTGCCCTGCAATCTTTCTAATTTCTCATTCTTTCTTCTGATGAAGGACTAGCGTCCGAAACGTTACGACCCACTTCCTGCTATTTCGAGCGTTAAACTAATATATTCCTTCCATATACTGTGCCATTTGTGTTGTTATTTCTGCTTACCTTTTACACACACACACACACACACACACACACACACACACACACACACACACACACACACACACACACACACACACACACACACACACACATATATACTGGTATAATACCCATAAAAAATTTGTTATTTAATTTAATTTACAAGTAAAAAAAATAAATAAAAGTACTATTTGGATGGCCGTTGACTCTGCTGAGCTCCTTCGCCGGGTCTTGTATTTCATCCCACAGGGTCTCCAAATATCACCCCGCTCACCAAACTAGCTTGGTGGGGTTGCCGGTTTAGTCAGCGACGACTCGACCACGAGACGGGTTGTACTGGGTTACATGTTACCAGTAACACTCGCTAGCGACCTCACATACATACATACATGATGGGTGCCCCCTCGTTATCGAGTATGGCCATTGCATGATATGCCATTATTAATAATTATTAATTAATTCTATCGTGCAATGCCTGTGCAAAAAGATATATTTTTTTAAAGTGAGGAAAGATTGTGCACTGAGCCAATCCCACTCTCTGAGAGACAGTAGCTATAACCCGAAAAGAAGAAAAGATCAACATCATCGGTAACTACTGAGCCGCAGGTTTTATATTGGAGTTATCCCAGTTTCCCGAGTTGCCATCTCCTAGAAGAATGCCCTGACAAAGGGTAGGGGTCCTTCACTCACAGTGGTTTAACCGCGCGGTACATGTCTATATACATATTTACACACTTTCGGATGGCCGTTGACTCTTATGAGTTCTTCTGCCCTTTGTCAGGTTTTGTTTTTTGTCCTGCAGGGTGTCCAAAATCACCCTCCTCACCAAGTAAACTTGGTGGGGTTGCCGGTTAGTCGCCGACGAGCCGACCATGCGGCAGGTTGTACTAGGTTACATGTTACCAGTAGCACATATATACATACATAATATACATACATATATACATACATAATATACATACATACATACATACATACATACATACATAATATATACGTAATGGTGAAATAAATAGATCTGCTTTTTCTCGAAGATTTTTTTCGTGTTTCTGCCCTTGCTCACTTTTCTCTACCTTTCTATTTTCTGATGAAGAACTAGCATCCACAATGTGATGATTATTTTCTTTCTATATCAAGTGTAGAAATATTATATTTCTTCATTGTACTGTGTCGTTTGTTTTGTTATTTCTGTTTACTTTTTGCATACATACAGACATATATACATGCATTCATATGATGACTGTCCCCTCGTTATCGAGTATGGCCATTGCACGATATAACATTATTAATAATTGTAAATTAATGCTGTCATGGAATGCCTGTGCGTGAACATGTTTTTAAAGTGAGGATAGACTGTGCACTGAGCCAATCCAACTCTCTGAGCGACAGTAGCTATAACCCGAAAAGAAGAAAAGATCAACATCATCGGTAACTACTGAGCCGCAGGTTTTAAATCGGAGTAATCCCAGTTTCCTGAGTTGCCTTCTCCTAGAAGAATACCCTGACAAAGGATAGGGGTCCTTCACTCCCAGTGGTTTAACCGTGCGATTGGGTATCCAGCTCGATTATTTCTATGTGCCCGCGCATATATATATACATATGTATTCTTGCATATACATATCTAGAACGGGTAAAATTCCCGAGATCCATGGACGAGTTCTCTCCAGCGGTCTCTGTCCCTTATTATCGCTGCCATGTCCTGTGTCTCCAACAGACCAGTGTCTGTCCTTAGGGCATCAACATACGTTAACCTTGGTCTTCCTCTTCCAGTGTGTCCATGTAGGGGCTCCTACAGGAGCACTGAGTGCAATGTCAACTCTGGATGTCGGTGAGCATGTCCAGCTAACCTCAGTCTCCTCTGTGTTACCTTTGAGCTGACTTTTGGGAGGCTCCCATACAGCTCTGAGTTTTTCATCCTCAGTGTATACTGATTAATGTTCAGAGCCATCCTCAGCATTCTCGTGTAGCACCCATCCACCATCTGAGTGAGTTTCTTGGTCAGTGTCTACGTCCCAGACCCGTACAGCAGCACAGACTCCACTACAGCAATGAAGAGGCGGATTTTCAGGTCTTTACGAAGGTCCGACTTCTACACAGATCTCAAGCTGTGGCACGCCTCCCAGGCTTGGCTCTTCCTCTCAACCACATCATCTTACGTATTCCCAATCTTTGCTCCCAAATACAGGAAGTCCTCAACCAATTCCCGCCTACATTAGTGATCTCCTTTATTCGCATGTATATATGTATATATATATTTACACATTTTTGGATGGCGGTTGACTCTTATGAGTTCTCCCACCCTTTGCCAGGTTTTGTTTTTTGTCCTGCAGGGTGTCCAAAATCCTCCTCCTCACAATACACACACATACATACATACATGCATACATACATACACACATACACATACATACATACATAAATACATACATACATACATACATACATACATACACACATACACATACATACATACATACTTACATACATACATACATATTTACCTACATAAATAAGTATGTAGCTTAGATAGTTCCTGCTTGTCCACTGATCGTTGAGAGAGAGAGAGAGAGAGTGAAAGAGAGAGAGAAAGAGAGGTGGAAAAGAGAGAAGAGAGATACAGAGAGGGGGGAGTGAAATGGAAAAAGAGAGAGAGAGAGCGGAGAAAGAGAGAGGGGAGAGAATGGGGAGAGGGAAAGGGAGAGGTGGGGAAGGAGTAAAATATCAAATTACCATTTTCGAAACAAATCAAGTTCAAAATGATTGTAACGTCACGTGTTTCATTATAAAGATATATTCGAAAGGTTCATTTATATACCCTCAACCTCCCACTACTTGGCCCCACCCACAACGACCACCACCACCAGCCAGCACTATCATCACCATCAATACCAACAGCCACTGCCACCATCACCACCAACACCCCCACCCCCACCATCACTTCCACGACATCACAACCAACAATAACAACATTACCAGCTGCAACATTACCACCGCCGCCGTTCCCAACACTCCCCTCCGCAACCACCAACGCTACCACCATCACCACTGACGCCAACGCCACCATACCACCACGAATAACAATAGCACTACCACCACCACCACTACCATGGACGCCGACGCCACCATACCACCACCATACCACCACCATCACCACCACGAACGCCGACACCACCATTACCAACAACAACAACACCACCACTATCACCACCATCACCGCACCGCTGCCCTCGCTGCCGCTGCCACTACCACTACCCCGACCATTACTATCATCACCCTCACACCCCACTAAAACTACCACCAACACCATCACCATCACCACCACCACCACCGCTACCACCACCGCCGCCGCCACCACTTCTACAGCTACCAATACCACCACCACCAACACCACCACCAAACCAACACCACCACCACCACCAAACCACCACCATCACCACCACCACCACCACCACCACCACCACCACCTCCACCACCGCCTCCGCCACCACTTTTACAGCTACCAACACCACCACCAAACCACCACCACCACCACCACCACCACCACCACCACCACCTCTACCACCGCCTCCGCCACCACCACCACCACCTCCACCACCGCCTCCGCCACCACTTTTACAGCTACCAACACCACCACCAAACCACCACCACCACCACCTCCACCACCGCCTCCGCCACCACTTTTACAGCTACCAACACCACCACTAAAACACCACCACCACCACCACCACCACCACCTCTACCACCGCCTCCGCCACCACCACCACCTCCTCCACCACCGCCTCCGCCACCACTTTTACAGCTACCAACACCACCACCACGACCACCACCACCACCACCACCACAACTACCACCACCACCACCACTACAACTACAACTACAACTACAACAAGAAATCACCTAAACTGAATCAGTTTTCCCCTTTTCAAATTGTTGATAACAAAAAAATAATAAATAATATATAAAACAATCAAAACCCAACTCCAAATGTAGAACGCTGTTATCTTATCCCTGGATTCATCGTTGAGCTGTTATCGCGGTCTTTTTTAGTTTCGACAAATCTTATCACCTCAGCCAATCACATTCTTAGACTCGATGTCGTCAACAATTTAATATCTTTTAAATTTCGGAAATATCGAATATAAAATGTCAGGTACTAAAACAACAACAACAACGGCAGCTACAACAGTAACAACAACTGCAGCTACAACTGCAGCTACAACAGTAACAACAACTGCAGCAACAACTGCAGCTACAACTGCAGCTACAACAGTAACAACAACTGCAGCTACAACTGCAGCTATAACTGCAGCTACAACAGTAACAACAACTGCAGCAACAACTGCAGCTACAACAGTAAGAACAACTGCAGCTACAACAGTAAGAACAACTGCAGCTACAACAGTACAACAACTGCAGCAACAACTGCAGCTACAACAGTAAGAACAACTGCAGCTACAACAATAAGAACAACTGCAGCTACAACAATAAGAACAACTGCAGTTACAACAATAAGAACAACTGCAGCTACAACAATAAGAACAACTGCAGCTACAACAATAAGAACAACTGCAGCTACAACAATAAGAACAACTGCAGTTACAACAGTAAGAACAACTGCAGTTACAACAATAAGAACAACTGCAGCTACAACAATAAGAACAACTGCAGCTACAACAATAAGAACAACTGCAGCTACAACAATAAGAACAACTGCAGCTACAACAATAAGAACAACTGCAGCTACAACAATAAGAACAACTGCAGCTACAACAGTAAGAACAACTGCAGTTACAACAATAAGAACAACTGCAGCTACAACTGCAGCTACAACAGTAACAACAACTGCAGGTACAACTGCAGTTACAACAGTAACAACAACTGCAGCAACAACTGCAGCTACAACAGTAACAACAACTGCAGCAACAACTGCAGCTACAACAGTAAGAACAACTGCAGCTACAACAGTAAGAACAACTGCAGCAACAACTGCAGCTACAACAGTAACAACAACTGCAGCTACAACAGTAACAACAACTGCAGCTACAACAGTAACAACAACTGCAGGTACAACTGCAGTTACAACAGTAACAACAACTGCAGCTACAACTGCAGCTACAACAGTAACAACAACTGCAGCAACAACTGCAGCTACAACAGTAACAACAACTGCAGCTACAACAGTAACAACAACTGCAGCAACAACTGCAGCTACATCAATAAGAAAAACTGCAGCTACAACTGCAGCTACAACAGTAACAACAACTGCAGCAACAACTGCAGCTACAACAGTAACAACAACTGCAGCAACAACTGCAGCTACAACAGTAACAACAACTGCAGCAACAACAGTAACAACAACTGCAGCAACAACTGCAGCTACAACAGTAAGAACAACTGCAGCAACAACTGCAGCTACAACAGTAAGAACAACTGCAGCAACAACTGCAGCTACAACAGTAACAACATACAACAACAACTGCAGCTACAACAGTAACAACAACAACTACACCAACAGCAACAACAACTCAAATAGTAACACAACGCAGATAAAAACTATAGCAGCAACAGCCGCTACAGCAGCAGCAACAACAGCAGCAACAGCAGCAACAGCAGCAACAACAACAGCAGCAACAGTAGCAACAACAGCAGCAACAACAACAGCAGCAACATCAGCAACAGCAGCAGCAACAACAACAGCAGCAACATCAGCAACAGCAGCAGCAGCAGCAACGACAACAGCAGCAACAGCAGCAACAGCAGCAGCAACAACAACAGCAGCAACAGCAGCAACAGCAGAAGCAACAACAACGACACCAACAGCACCAACAACAGCAACAGCAACAACAACAGCAGCACAACAGCGCCACCACCAACAACAGTAACAATAACAACAACAACACCACCAGCAACAAAGAAAACAACAACAGCAGCAACGAAGACAACAACAACTACTACACCACCACCACCACCAGCATCAACAACAATATGGGCAACAACAATAACAGAAGCAACAACAGTGACAACTATAACAACAACTACAACAATAAAAACAACACTGTCAATATCAATAGGGTACTAATTTATACTTAACTATGATGATGATGATGATGATGATCGCTGTAAATGATCGCTGTAAATATGTGATTTCATAGTGAACTTTCTTATTTCTATCTCACTCACTCACGACTTGAGTTTTCTATCTATCTATCTATCTATCTATCTATCTATCTATCTATCTATCTATCTATCTATCTATCTATTAGCTTGTCGTGGGTGGCCTGGTGGGAGATGCGCAGACATGTGCTATCCCATCCAGGTCCATTCACGATAACCTCCACCTCATGCGATACATCATAGAGAGGGTTGGCAACAAACCCGGCTTCGGTGGGGCCCTGATCAACTTGGATCAGTCTAAGGCCTTCGATAGGGTCGACCATGGTTACCTGGATGCGGTGCTAGCGGCGGCTGGGTTCGGTCCTGTTTTCAGAGGCTGGATCACTGCCTTACATAGCAACCACATCTGTTCTAGGATCAAGGTGAACGGCTACCTTTCGAATCCGTTCGAAATCACACGATCCATTCGACAGGGGTGCCCTCTCTCCTCCCTTCTGTACGTATTGACTCTCGAGCCTCTACTGAGGAAGTTGGAGTTGTTGCAGGGTATCCCCCTGGAACCAGGATTGAGCAAAGCGGTGTCGGCCTACGCCGATAACGTAACAGTAATGGTATCGACCGACTCGGAGATCGAGGCGATCGGTACCTTACTGGAGGAGTACGAAAGGTTGTCAGGAGCGAAACTGAACCGGGAAAAATCCATCGGGCTGCAACTCGGAACGTGGAGAGGCAGACCGATGCCTCCTGACGGTGTCGTCGGACACTGGACGGAAGGCCCGGTAAAGTTGCTTGGGGTCTGGTTTGGACCGGACCTCCAGGTGGAAAAGAACTGGAACGAGGTTACGAACAAGGTGTTTGCACTAACCCAGAAATGGGCCAAGTGTAAGCTGTCCCTAAAAGGCCGGGCGGAGGTGGCGAACATTTACATAGCGTCCGTCACTTACTACCGCCTGACTGTCGTGCCTTGCCCTAAGGAAACACTCACCACCATGGAACGCATGCTCTTCCAATTTCTTTGGAAGAAGCGCCCTCCTATGGTGAGAAGATCCATCTGCTGCCAACAACCTTCGAAAGGAGGGCTGGGGATGCCGTGGTTGATGATGCGTAGGCACGCATTAAGGCTACGGCACCTACAGGTATTCCTCACTGGTCAACCGGTGTGGGCTCCGTTCGTGAAACGAGCCTTTCCGAGACTCGTCTCGCTCACCGAGCTACAGTCCTGGGTCAAGCAAAGATCGGGAAAACTGGGAGACTGGCACACAGAGTGTGCTCAGGCGCTCAGGGCTCTCTGGCAAGCGGGCCAGGCCATCGGTGGAGAATCCACCTCATCATTCTATAGAGGGCTGGTGGCTAGCAGGGGCGATGACACCCTTGGAGAGTCGCTGGACATGGAAGAAGACGAACTGGCCAGCCTGTTCGGTAGGACTTTCGGCCCAGGACCAATGGACAACTTCCAGAAGTGACTGGCCTGGCAGTGCTACCGGGGGCTCTACCCGTTCGAGAGAGGCTCTACAGACACGGGCGCCCGGGCAGGAATCCCTCAAAAAAGATTTGCCCTAGATGCGTGCGTCACGAAGAAACCGTTGCGCACGCATTGGTGCAATGTCCGGGCGTGGCTGATCTGTGGGGCTACGCCGAACGACTGTTGTCGCGGGTGGCGCCGATTAAATTGACCGCCGAGTCCGTGATGACAATCAAACCGCCTCCCCTCTTCACAAAGGAAGCAAAGGCGGTTTTTCTGTGCGTAATAGCCATGTTGAAAGAGGTTGTTTGGTGGACACGATTGAAAGGTCTGAGGTCAGGCAACTTCCTCTCTGGCCATAGTCTGGTCTACTTCTTCCGATATCACTTCGGAAGAAGGATAAGAATGGAGAGAGAATTGCTTGGCCACAGGCAGTTTTATGAAAGGTGGGTGATAGTGGCGAGAATGGCTCGTGTAAATGGGCCTTCTCTGTATACCATCCTGTAGGTAAAGAAGTAAAGGAGAGGGGAGCACCTTCTCCATGTGCTCCCCGGGCAAAGGATTGCACACATTTTCGGGGGTGTGTGCAACCCCCATCACGTCCCCTCCCTTTTGAGGTTATTTTCGATTATTTTCATGTTACACCCTTTTTACTCGATTATATGTAAACTCCCCCTTTGTATTTGTCCCTTCTTTTTATGCCTTTATGGTAAATAAAGAAATCTATCTATCTATCTATCTATCTATCTATCTATCTATCTTGATAGAGTAAGACACGCTTCGCATCGGCTCCGCTATTCCATCGGGATTTACCCTTACTATTGTAAGTACCGGATAAATTTTTTAGTGCAACACATTTGGAACACTAACCCCTGTTATTTAGGGAAACATTTTTGCATTTACCCCCTTTTTAGGGGGTAAAATAAATATCTATTTTTGCCGAAAAATTTCTTTCTTGGCAGCATGGCGGAAAAGATGGCAGAAATGTCTGCCATTAGCTCTGCCACGCCCCCCAAGTCTGAAGAACAAAAAATAATTACAACAAAATTAGACATTGAAACAAACAAACAAAATGAAAAAACAAATGTTAAGGAAAATGAGCAAACAGAAAACAAACAAACAGAAAATAATACAAATAACGACAGGGCAACTTTCGCCCAGAAAACAAAGCAATCCATTACATACACACCAATTGACCTAACTGCCGCCAGAGAAAAACTGGCCGAAGCAAAGAAACATATTGTTTTGGGGGAGAACGGAATGTTTTCCATTAACTCCCCCCCAGAATTCAAGAAAGCCAGAGCAGAAAACACAGTTATATACAGAACTATACTGAACCAGACAAGAAAGCCAGCACAGCCCAGCCAAATGGAAATAGAGTTAGTCCTAAAAGACTATATGAAGAATATTCTCTTCATACGAAAGGACCGACTCTATGGCAGCATTTCGGTCCTAACAAGAGACAAAGAAACAGCGGAGAAGCTTTCCCTAAGCCCACTCTCGTCGACAACATATAGCTTCTATCCCTCCTACATGGGTAGAAGAACACAGAGAGTAAAAGTAAAAACAATGCTGCCCACAATGGACTTCTGGTGGGCTATTGCTGGCTTCATTGATATGGGCGAAGACACTATGCTGTCAATGGGGAAGGCAACTGGAGATGCGTTCCTGGGAATGGGCCTCGACATACTAGTCCAAATGAGGCCCGAAAGAATAGCACAAATCCCGGATCGCATCTGGCTGGATGACCTTACCCCAATAGACATAATTGTAGAGGGGAGAAGACCAGCATGCTATTTATGCATGGAAAGGGGACACGTTAAGGCTAACTGCCCGAAACGTATCCCCCAAAAAGGACTATTGCCCACACCCACCACAAACAGTACACCAGCACCACCCACCTCCAAAAATACACTAATACCACACACAGCAAACAAAATACAGACACCACCAACCACAAACACAACACAAACATCACCACCATCAGCACCAAACACAAGCACGACACAAAAATCACCACCACCAACCACAACACAAACATCACCACCACCATCACCAACCACAAGCACGACACAAACATTACCACCACCACCACCACAAAACCCATTCCAAACAAATAATAAAAAAAACAGTAACAAATCTACCCCTCCCGCAAAAAAAAAACAACCACACAACACGTCCCTCCCACCTAGCGCTGAAGAGTTTCCCCCAACTTCTGAAGAAGAAGGAGGAGAAGCCTTCAGACAAGTTAAAAGAAAAAAAAGAAAACACACACCCAGCACACCACAAATAACCCACACACAAACACCAACTCCAATCAAAAACACCCCACCCTCAACAAACAAAAATAAATCTGCGCCTCCCCTCTCCGAAACATTGACAGCATCACAAAAAAAGACGTTGCAATACACATATATAAATAAAGAAAACAAAAAACTGGTTAAATTAATAAACAATAACCCTATGGTGCAGACCGAAGGGCCAAACTTTATCTCAACAGAGAACTTCACCCATTTAAAAATGATAAAGGTCCCTCTGGACCTTTATCGTTCCTTAAAAGAACAATTTAGACGGGACGTGAGCCCCCCCCCCTGTTTAAAACCGTTGAATCGCGTCCTCTTGAAAGATTTCCCCATAACCGCCCCTCTCCCTGACACAACTCCAAATACCCCAACCCCACCACACACGTGTACCCCCACACCACCACAAAACATCCCTCCACCCAACACACCTGATGCCATGGAAATTACGCAACCCGGAGAGGTAAGTGCTTTTCTTTCTTCACTTTCAACACCAAAATAGATCAATTGAGAGTTGGCTGTTTGAACGCGCGTGGCCTGAGCTCAGCTTGGAAGCAAGCAAAGCTTCTAAGTGACCTCAGGTCACAAAGTATAGATGTGATGGTTGTTTGCGAGAGTCGGATCAGCAGCGTGAGACAGCTGGCGCCCGCCTTCGATGACTTTGAGATGCACGCATCTCTCTGTCAACCCGGAGGCGGGGGGGGGGGGGAGTTGCCGTACTGCTGGATAAACGTCTGACTCTCGACGTACAGATTGTTCACTCGGACCCGGGGGGTCGATTACTGGTGCTGGACGTCGGAGGTGGTGAAGGCGGGGCTTTCAGACTGGTCGGTCTTTATGCTCCCTTCGGGGCGGAAAGAGCCGACTTCTTCCAACGTCTGGAGACTTTTCTAGGAACGTCGCGTTCCCTGCTTTTAGTGGGGGACTGGAATGGAATCCTAGATGCGCGTTGGGACTATGCAGGGGCATGTCCCGATAGAGGGGGTGTAGCAGCCTCAAGGGGTTACTCGATCGATTCGACCTGGTCGATAGATTTCGACTAGATTGTCCAACTGCGCCAACCTGGACCTGGGCAAACCGCAGTGGACAATCTAGATCGTACCTAGATAGGTTTTTGGTTAGGAGTAAGGATAGGGACGTATTTAGTTGTCCAGAACTGATCATGGTTGGCTATTCAGATCACAAATTAGTGACCTGCGTGGTCAACCTTGATAGAACGCATAGACAGGGTCCCGGTTACTGGAAGATGAACTTGTCCTTACCGACAAAGAAAGATTACAGAAACCGGATTAGTAGCTTAGTTAAGATGCGGTTGACGGGAGCGATCGTCAACAGTAGGTGGTGGATATCTCTAAAGAGAGAGATTAGAGTAAGTTCGATAGGTTACAGTAAGGAACTAGCGGCGAATAGAAATAGGAGGGAAAGGGAGTTAACAGATAAACTAGAAGAGGCGATTAGGAGCGGAGACGTAGCCAGAGTGTTAGCGACGAGAACGGCATTGAGCCAGTTCTTTGACGCGAAGCACGAAGGCTGCGTTGTCCGAAGTAAAATACGTGCTTTAGGAAACGAGGGGACCAAAGCTGTTAGCTGGGCCCGCGTGACAGAAGCCAAGAGTGGGATTAAATCCACCATTCGGTCTTTGCGAGACCAGGATGGACGGGTGATCCTTGAACCTGAGCGAATGTGCGAGACCTTTCAAAGGCACTTTGCTCGACTGTTCGGAGGTGGCGGGGGGCCGGACGGGGATGTGGACTTCGGTCCATACCTCGACGGTCTACCGCGTCTTTCGAGCGGCGAAGCGGAGTGCTGCGAAGGGCCAATCACAGCCACTGAAATCGGGGAAGCGCTCAGCCAATGCAGCAGACGCAAATCCCCGGGTCTCGATGGTCTACCATACGAACTTTATTTAGCTATGCCGGTCTTGTTCTCCGAACTCCTCGAGGCTGTCTATTGCAACTGGCAACAGAACGGGAGAATTCCCTGTTCTGTGACCAAGGGCGTGGTCACGCTAGTGAGGAAGGACGAGAGCAAGGGGGACGACTTAAGTAACTTTAGGCCCATAACTCTGCTGAATGCAGAGTTACAGATTTTGGCCAAGGTGTTGGCGAAGAGGTTGGCGCTTGTGGTGGGTGGTTTGGTGGGAGACGCGCAGACATGCGCTATCCCGTCCAGGTCCATTCACGACAACCTCCACCTCATGCGATACATCATAGAGAGGGTTGGCTACGAACCCGGCTTTGGTGGGGCCCTGATCAACTTGGATCAATCTAAGGCGTTCGATAGGGTCGACCATGGTTACCTGGATGCGGTGCTAGCGGCGGCGGGCTTCGGACCCGTTTTCAGGGGCTGGATTTCTGCCATGCACAGTGGCAACATCTACTCTAGGATTAAAGTAAACGGCTACCTCTCGGAGCCGTTTCAAATCACCCGATCCATCAGACAGGGGTGCCCCCTCTCCTCCCTTCTGTACGTATTGACTCTCGAGCCACTGCTGCGGAAGTTGGAGTTGCTGCGGGGCATACCCCTGGAACCGGGATTGCACAAAGCGGTCTCGGCCTATGCCGACGACGTAACAGTAATGGTGGCGGACGCCTCGGAAATCGGGGCGATCGCCACCCTACTGGAGGAATACGAAAGGCTGACGGGGGCTAAGCTGAACCAGGACAAGTCAGTCGGTTTGCAACTCGGAACGTGGAGGGGCAAACCGATGCCGTTAGACGGTGTCGTCGGGCGGTGGACGGAGGGCCCGGTGAAGCTGCTCGGGGTCTGGTTCGGACCGGACCTCCAGGTGGAGAAGAATTGGGGCGAGTGACGAGCAGGGTGTTTGCGCTGACCCAGAAGTGGGCCAAGTGCAAACTATCACTGAAAGGTCGGGCGGAGGTGACGAACGCTTACATAGCGTCCGTCATCTACTACCGCCTGACCGTCGTGCCTTGCCCCAAGGAAAAGCTCACCATCATGGAACGCATGCTCTTCCAGTTCCTCTGGAAGAAGCGGCCTCCCATGGTGAGGAGATCCATCTGCTGCCAGCACCCTTCGAAAGGAGGGCTGGGTATGCCGTGGCTGTTGATGCGTAGGCACGCATTGAGGCTACGGCATCTACAGGTATTCCTCAACGGTCAGCCGGTGTGGGCCCCGTTTGTGAGGCGAGCCTTCCCACAGCTCGTCTCGCTCACCGAACTGCAATCCTGGGTGAAGCAAAGACCGAGAAAACTGGGCAACTGGCACACTGAGTGTGCCCAGGCGCTCACGGCTATCTGGCAAGCGGACCCGACTGTCAGTGGAGAATCCACCTCGACATTCTATAGAGGGTTGGTGGCTAGCAGGGGCGACGACACCCTTGGAGAGTCGCTAGGCATGGAGGAGGACGAACTGGCCAGCCTGTTCGGTAGAACTTTCGGCCCGGGACCCATGGACAACTTCCAGAGGTCCCTAGCCTGGCAGTGTTACCGGGGGGCTCTGCCCGTTCGAGAAAAGCTCTACAGACACGGGCGCCCGGGCAGGGATCCCGCGAAAAAGATCTGTCCCAGATGCGTGCGCGACGAGGAAACCGTTGCGCATGCACTGGTACACTGCCCGGGCGTTGCCGATCTGTGGGGCTACGTCGAACGACTGCTGTCGCGTGTGGCGCCGATTCGATTAACCGCCGAGTCTGTGGTAAACATCAAGCCGCCTCCTCCCTTCAGAAATGAAGCAGAGGCGGTCTTTCTGTGCGTAATAGCCATGATGAAAGAGGTTGTGTGGTGGACGCGCCTGAAAGGTCTGAGGTCGGGTGACTTTCTCTCCGGCCATCACCTGGTTTACTTCTTCCGATACCACTTCGGAAGAAGAATCAGGATGGAGAGAGAAGTGCTTGGTCCCAGACAGTTTTATGAAAGGTGGGTGAAAGAAGCGAGAATGGCCCGTGTAAATGGGCCTTCTCTCTACATTGTTCTGTAGGTGAAGAAGTGAAGAGGAAAGGGGGAGCGCCTCCTCTCTGGGCTTCCCCCGCGAAAAGAGTTGCACACTTTTCGGGGGTATGTGCAATCCCCAACACGCCCCCTCCCTTTTGAGGACTTTTTATTGTTATATTATTATTGTTATTCCTTTTTCTTTACTCGATTTATGTAAACTCCCCCACTGTGTAAATGTCCCCTTCTTTTGTGCCCTCGTGGCAAATAAATAGAAATTTATCTATCTATCTATCTATCTATCTATCTATCTATCTATCCGGTGAAACTCTAGGCGAAGAGGAAGACGAACTGGCCAGTCTGTTCGGTAGGCCCTTCCGCCCGGGACCGATGGACAACTTCCAAAAGTTCCTGGCCTGGCAGGGCTACCGAGGAGCTCTACCAGTTCGGGACAAGCTCTACAGACATGGGCGCCCGGGCAGGGACCCTGCAAAAAAGATCTGTCCGAGGGGCGTTACTGACCTGTGGGGCTATGTAGAACGACTATTGTCGCGGGTGGGATCAATCCGGTTGACCACCGAGGCAATTGTCATGATCAAACCGCCACACTCCTTCAAAAACGAAGGAGAGGCGGTATTCCTTTGTGTGATAGCTATGGCGAAAGAGGTTGTATGGTGGACAAGGTTGAAAGGGCTGAGGTCAGACACCTTTCTCTCCAGCCAACAACTGATTCTTTTTTTCAAATACCACTTTAGAAGAAGAATCAGGATGGAGAGAGAGGTGCTGTACCCCAGCAAGTTTGGTGAAAGTGGCGAGAATGGCCCGAGTGAATGGGCCTTCTCTCTATATCAGCCTGTAGGTTCAGGAAAAAGAGGAGGAGAGGAAAGGGGTACAAACTCTTCGTACTCCTGGAGATGAGGGTTGCACATTTTTTTTCGGTGGTATGTGTTACCCATATGAAATGTCTCCCCCAATTGGGGAAAATCGATTAACTTTTAAATTACATTTTTGATAATATTTTACACGTTTTTATTGTATGTAAACTTCCCCCTTTGTATTTGTACCCTTCTTTTGTGCCCTCGTGGCAAATAAATAGGAACTTATCTATTTAAAGATATCTATTTATCTATCTATGGCGAAAGAGGTAATATGGTGGACGAGCTTAAAAGGACTGAGGGAAAACACCTTCTGCTCCGGACGACAACTCATCCCCTTCTTCAAATACCACTTCAGAAGGAAGGTGAGAGTGGAGAGAGAGGTGCTACACCCCAGTAAATTCACTGAAAGGTGGGCGAATGTGGTGAAAATGGCTCGACTGAATGGGTTTTCAATGTATATAAACCTGTAGGTCGAGGAAGACAAAAAGAGAGAAGACGGGAACACCTACAAAACGTGCTCTTGGTGTTGCGGGTTGTTCTATCTACGAGTCTAAAACAACCCCGCAGTAACGTTCCCCCTATTGGGGATTTCAACAGTTATCTTGTTTTATAAATAGTTTATTGTTATTTATTGATGTAAAACCCCCGCTGTCATGTCTTGTAATGTCCCATATTTTGTACGCCCTTGTGGCAAATACAGAAAGATATCTCTCTATCTACCTATCTTCGGATTTGTGGTTTGTTGGTGTTACTGTTGCCCTTGTTAGAAGATAGATAGATTGGGAAATATACATACATAACTGTTCATTAGAACAGTGCTCTTTTCACTTGTCTCGATCTAGCATTATCACTCCAAGATCTGTTAAATTTCTTCCCGTGTCAGCACATAGCATATCCAGATACGTTGTTCCAGGATGACCCCTACTTCTATGACCACGTGCAGGCTTCCATAAAAGAACATGGCTGATGCACTCGTTTTTTGCCCTGTAAAAATGTCCCGCAAAACGTATCCTTCTTAGATGAGCAATATCCGGCACACACACACACACACACACACACACACACACACACACACACACACACACACACACACACACACACACACACACACACACACACACACACACACACACACACTATCCAGATAGAGTTTTCCATTTGTAACTCTCTGTCGCTAAGATATGTTGAAAGCGTGTCTCTGGAGTCTTGTGTATCGTCCTTGTATTGATATTATTACACACACACACACACATATATATACCTGTCTATCTATGTACCTCTCTATGTGTCTGTCTGTCTGACTAACTGGTTCTCATCAGCACGATCCCTCCCACTTTTGCAACTGTTGGGCATTGGAAACAGGGGAGAATAAATGGTTTTCACGCCTGTGTAAATGAGGTGATTAACCTCATTTGTATATGAAGATGTATAAGTTGGCTCAACTTAGAATAGAATTACAAATTAGCTTCAGGTATAATTGTATACAGATATGTATTGGAATTTCGTATTTCAGAAGAAACACGGTATATTTAAAATAAACATTTGGAGAGCGGTAGCCAAGCCAAAACACCAGCGACTAACGCCATCTGGCGGTGTCCAGCAGAAACAAGGAGGACAATCGTGGATGCATACCGTAAACATACCCTATTTCCTCTGAAATACTAAATTCCAATACATATCTGTATACAACTATGCTTGAAGCTAAATTGTAATTCTATTCTATTATAAGTTGAACCTGTTATCAAAGTCCAGCAGGAAAGCACAATCAACTCTTGGCAGTCATCTTTGTTTTTATTTTTCTCATGACAGGCTGAATGAGTCGGGGCCCAGAACCCAACGAAACTTGAGTATCTGTTTATGTCACTGTTGTAATTATTAATATATATATATATATGAAATGTCAACAATGAAACGTAACACAAGAGAAAAATACAAAGCAATTTTGGTGTATTAGCTTAACGCCGGGTAGAGTTAGGAAGTCACTCGATCATCGAAAAATAGAATATGAAAGAGAAAAAGAGGCAGAGGCCCGGAGAGGACGGAGAAATGAACAGATAGAAATGGCGTGTTGCTGTTTGAATATGTTATTTGATACGGCGGAACGGCAACAAATGTCCATATTTGATAAAAATATGGAGACTTTATAAATAATAGAAATATATTGAGAAAAGTTATATTGCAGCGCTCCATGGGATCTATTGGGGTCTTCTATAAAATAACTGTTTCCTTTCTTTTACGTTAAAGTAATATTAATCTTTACGTTTTCTAACAGAGAACGCACGCACGGACCCATATATATATATATCTATA
>OZ024741.1:370565600-370570600 GCA_964016885.1 Eledone cirrhosa | reverse complement strand
TCATCATTATCCCCACCACCATCTCATCATTATCATCACCACTATCATCATTATCCCCACCACCATCTCATCATTATCCCCACCACCACTATCATCATTATCCCCACCACCATCATCATTATCATCACCACCACCATCTCATCATTATCCCCACCACCATCTCATCATTATCATCACCACCACCATCATCGTTATCCCCACCACCACCATCATCATTATCATCACCAGCACCATCATCATTATCATCACCACCACCATCATCATTATCCCCACCACCACCATCATCATTATCCCCACCACCACCATCATCATTATCATCACCACCACCACCATCTTCATTATCGTCTTTTATTGAATGAGTCATTTTTGCATTCGATGGAGGCCCCATTTATTGAAGGAGTCATCGTTGTATCCGATGGAGGCTCTATTTGTTGAAGGAGTCATCGTTGTATCCGATGGAGGCCCCAGTTGATGAAGGAGTCATCGTTGTATCCGATGGAGGCCCCATTTATTGAAGGAGTCATCGTTGTATCCGATGGAGGCCCCAGTTGATGAAGGAGTCATTGTTGTATCCGATGGAGGCCTCATTTATTGAAGCAGTAATCGTTGTTTCCGATGGAGGCCCTATTTGATGAAGCTGTTATCGTTATATCTGATGGAGCCCCCATTTGTTGAAGGAGTCATTGTTGCTTCGGATGGAGGCCCTATTTGATGAAGGAGTAATCGTTGTTTCCGATGGAGGCCCCATTTGATGAAGGAGTCATCGTTGTTTCCGATGGAGGCCCCATTTGATGAAGGAGTAATCGTTGTTTCCGATGGAGGCCCCATTTGATGAAGGAGTCATCGTTGTATCCGATGGAGGCCCCATTTGTTATCTTTTTAAAATGTCTTATAATTTGTTATAGTCAGAAGACGGGAATAGGGTAGACATGATGGTCTCAGAGGTGGACAGGGAAGTAGGTCTGGGGGAGCAGGGAGTTGGGGCCTGGGTGGACAAGGAGGTGAGGCCTGGGTGGACAGGATGGTGGGGGTTTGGTGGACAGAGAGGTGGGGATGAGGGGACAAGGAGGTGAGGCTTGGGTGGACAGGATGGTGGGGGTTTGGTGGACAGAGAGGTGGCGATGAGGGGACAAGGAGGTGAGGCGTGGGTGGACAGGATGGGGGGGTTTGGTGGACAGAGAAGTGGGGATGAAAGGACAAGGAGGTGAGGCGTGGGTGGACAGGCTGTTGGGGGTTTGGTGGACAGAGAAGTGGGTATGAGGGGACAAGGAGGTGAGGCTTGGGTGGACCGGATGGTGGGGGTTTGTGGACAGAGAAGTGGGGATGAAAGGACAAGGAGGTGAGGCGTGGGTGGACAGGATGGTGGGGTTTGGTGGACAGAGAAGTGGGTATGAAGGGACAGAGAGGTGAGGCGTGGGTGGACAGGGTGGTGGGGGTTTGGTGGACAGAGATGTGGGGAAGAGGGGACAAGGAGGTGAGGCTTGGGTGGACAGGATGGTGGGGGTTTGGTGAACAGAGAGGTGGGGTATGAGAGGACAAGGAAGTAGTGATGGGGTGGACAAGGAGGTGAGGTTTCGGTGGATAGATAGGTGGTGTTTTTGTAGACAGAGAGGTGGTGTTGACTTTAGGTAGAGGGTGAGTCTATGTGGTGATGGCGCGAGGGATGTGGGATAGTGGTGATTTTAGGTGTAAAAGGGGTGACTTTAGTAGTAGGGGTGGGGTGACTTTAGGTAGGGGTGGGGTGACTTTAGGTAGGAGTGGGGGTGACTTTAATTAGGGGTGGGGTCACTTTAGGGGTAGGTGGTAGGGGTGACTTTAGGGGTAGTTGGTGGGGTGACTTTAGGTAGGGTGGGGTTACTTTAGGGGTAGGTGGTAGGGTGACTTTAGGTAGAGGTGGGGTGATTTTAGGTAGGGGGTGGGGGTGACTTTAGGTAGTGGTGGGGTGACTTTAGGTAGGGGTGGGGTGACTTTAGGTAGGGGTAGGGTGACTTTAAGTAGGGGTGTGGTGACTTTGAGGCTAGGATTTATGAATTTTAGTAGGGGTGGGTGATTTTAGGTATGGATGGGGTGAATAAAAGTTGGGGTGGGTTACTTTAGATGAAGTTGAGGTGAATTTAGGTGGGGCAGGGCAGGGCTGGAATGAATTTAGGTAGAGCTAGGGTGAATTTAGGGGTAGGGCAAAACTGATATTATGTGTGGCTGGGCTAGGGTAAACTGGGTGTTGACTTGCTGCCGTATGATGAAATTGTGATGAAATTGTGCAGGAGATATTGTGTATCGAATTAGAAGAGGTTGAAGGTTAAAATATGTTGTGTATGCGCGTGACCCTTTTGTAGTAGTAGTAGTAGTAGTAGTAGTAGTAGTAGTAGTAGTAGTAGTAGTAGTAGTAGTAGTAGTAGTAGTAGTGACAGTAGTAGTAGTAGTAGTAGTAGTAGTAGTAGTAGTAGTAGTAGTAGTAGTAGTAGTAGTGGCAGTAGTAGTAGTAGTAGTAGTAGTAGTAGTAGTAGTAGTAGTAGTAGTAGTAGTAGTAGTAGTAGTAGTAGTAGTAGTAGTGACAGTAGTAGTAGTAGTAGTAGTAGTAGTAGTAGTAGTAGTAGTAGTAGTAGTGGCAGTAGTAGTAGTAGTAGTAGTAGTAGTAGTAGTAGTAGTAGTAGTAGTAGTAGTAGTAGTAGTAGTAGTAGTGACAGTAGTAGTAGTAGTAGTAGTAGTAGTAGTAGTAGTAGTAGTAGTAGTAGTAGTAGTGGCAGTAGTAGTAGTAGTAGTAGTAGTAGTAGTAGTAGTAGTAGTAGTAGTAGTAGTAGTAGTAGTGGCAGTAGTAGTAGTAGTAATGGCAGAAGTAGTAGTAGTAGTAGTAGTAGTAGTAGTAGTAGTAGCAGTAGTAATGGCAGTAGTAGTAGTAGTAGTAGTAGTAGTAGTAGTAGTAGTAGTAGTAGTAGTAGTAGTAGTAGTAATGGCAGTAGTAGTAGTAGTAGTAGTAGTAGTAGCAGTAGTAATGGCAGTAGTAGTAGTAATGGCAGTAGTAGTCGTAGTAGTAGTAGTAGTAGTAGTAGTAGTAGCAATAGTAATGGCAGTAGTAGTAGTAGCAGTAGTAGTAGTAGTAGTTATAGTAGTAGTAGTTGTAGTAGTAGTAGGTGTAACAGCAGCAGTTGTTGTAGTGGTAGCTGTAGTGGTAGTAGTAGTAGTAACAGTAATGATGGTTCTTATCAATAATATATGGCAATGATCCGTCTTTGTTAACTTCATGTAGTGGGACAGACATGAAGTTGAGGGTTGAGGTGTGAGGGAGAGAGGGGGTGAAGAAAAGAGAAAGGAAGAGAGAAAGAGGGATGGGGAAGGGGGAAAGAAAGCAGTAGAAGGAGGAAGAAGAGTGGGAAGCTGAAAGAAGCATGAATAATGATAATACGAAGGCGGAGGGGGAGGAGGAGGAGGAAGAAGAAGAAGAAGAAGAAGAAGAAGAAGAAGAAGAAGAAGAAGAAGAAGAAGAAGAAGAAGAAGAAGAAGAAGAACAACAACAACAACAACAACAACAACAACAACAACAACAACAACAACAACAGCGGCAGTAGCAACAACAACAACAAATGAGTGTATAGAATAACTTGGAACTTTAGAGAGGAGTTAGAAAGAGAGAGAGAAAGGGGGAGAAAGGAAGAGCGACGAGAGAGAAAGATAAAGAGAGAGAGTGTGTGGAGAGGTATGAGAAAATAGAGCAATGGTGAGAATAACTCCTGGAGGAGAAGATAGGGCGATGATTCACTCACTCAATTTACAAACATTTTATATCTCGAGTTAACAAGGAAACCTCTACGAAGGAGAATGGTCTGTTAGAAATAGCAAACAAATCTCCCTAAGATATCCCACTCAACGTTTTTATAAGAGGGATAATCACATTCGGTAATGTAGTACTGAATATGTTCTATCTAATGAAAAAAACAACAACACATGTTGCTGTCATGGCAGGAACGCTTTTGTTGATAGTTTTGCTTCATCATAGCTGACCTAGGGCTTAAAGCCCATTGCAACATCGCAGCATCGTCTAGTGATGCCAACCAATCAGAGACTGTCAAACCCCATGTTTTAAAGTGTCCGTACTTAACTTAACCCTTTCATCAACTTATTTCTAATGAAAGACTATATATAATCTTCAAATAATTTTGAAAATAATGAAGAATTTCGAGGAATTTAGTAAAATAATTAACTTTTTCCTTATAAAGTTGCTGTATGGAATATATCTTAATAAATTTTTTTTTTTTATGGTGGAATATTTTATGGGTAAATATAAACAATTTAATATTTCCTTTGTCATATTTCTAATGAAAAAAACACTGCTTAAAGTTTTCAAATCATTGTGAAAATAATCAAGGTTTTGTAGGGGTTTAGTAGCATAACAAAATTTCACATTAAACAAAATGGTGTTTCGAACACAAATCTTATAGAAAATTACGATGAAAGCTTTTTAAATAAATATCAACACTTTAAAACAAACAAGTTTGTATCGTAGAACCAGATGTAGTTTCAAGTGGTTTGGTATCAAAAGTTTAAAAATTAGACATCATAAACTGATATCCGATATTAGAGGTTCCAAAGTGAGCACGTTCTTTTATTGAAAGACAATTGACAATTTTACAAATGTGTTGTCACAGTTGCCTTAAATACATAGTTGCCTTAAATGTGTGCTGAAACATCGCTTCCTCAAAGATACGGGCCTGGACTGTTTGGTGGAGAGATATCTGGCGTGCTGGAACTCAGGCGATGGCCATGTTGCGGTTCCAGTAGACAGAATAGAGAAAGCCAATGAATAGCCAATCCAATTCGCGAGGCTCAAACATACAGGCGGCCAACTCCGCCACGATGGTAGTGAGTAGAGAAGTGGAGCGGAGACCAAGAGCAACGAAAATCTCCACAACTTCTGGTTCAGCGACAAACTTATCGGATAGCGGCCAACACCTCGACAGCTAAATGCTCCAGGTTGCTGCTGGAGAAGGTGTCACTGAATGTGA
>OZ024741.1:370558100-370563100 GCA_964016885.1 Eledone cirrhosa | reverse complement strand
TATAAACAAACGTATTCATTTCACGAGGCTCGATAAGGATAAATATATATCAAATATATAAGAACCTTAGAGAAAATCCCGAGCAACGCCGGGCCATTCTGCTAGTATATATATATAAATATAAATATAAATTTCGTTTCATTTTTTCCGTTTATCGTTTTCTATACCCGGCCGATTAACTCACTCGATATGCAAATTAGGCTGCTCAGCCGTTAATATGCATAAGGAAAGTATATACTTTCAGACGTTCAATCATCTGGCAGGAAGTTATACGTTGCTGACGATAGCTAATAAGCTTGAAACTAGTACAGCATTCCTTTGTCAGGGTTGAACAAATGAGCAACGATGGTTGTTAGACACTGTACGGCTTAATTCGGGTTGTTTGTTTACAAACATACCGAGCATTATAATAAATGTTCGGTGAATCCATACGTACATATATATATGTGTGCCTGTATGTATATATATATATATATATATACATACTACTGAACGTCTGTATACATATATGTATGTACGTATAATACTTATATTTAAGTAACAGCCGTACTAAGAGTGAGAAATGAAATTTCGTTTCATTTTTTCCATTTATATATATATACATATATATATATATATATTTATATATACTTGAAGGCGGCCACACTGACTGGCAACTGCTAAGTTTTTGGCCGCCTTCTCGTCTTGGGCATCTTTAGGCCCCTTGGATTGTGTCTATTATATTCCTTTGTTAAATTTCGGAATACCTGATGATGTCACCGGATTCATACTGAACCCAGTGATTGAAATGTTCATAGTATAATAAACTTTTACGGAATTACACCAGTCCAGCCTCGTGTTATTTTATAATTATATATATATATATATATATATATATATATATATATATATATATAAAAGACGTAAAATAAGAAAATTTTTTTTTTAAATTTTCTTATTTTACGTCTTTTATATTATTGTTCTGCATCCTCCTGCATTGAACCACCTAGGTACTATGACATAACCTGTGTATTTGCTGGCATTAGCGTACATCTGTGCGCTTATGTTAGTAGATATATTAAATTATCTCTCTATATATATATATGTATATATATATATATATATATATATATATATATATATATATATATATATATATATATATATATATATATATATATATATATATATATATACATATATATACACACATGTACATATATATGTAATCTGAGTGTTTCGAACATTAATAATAATATTCGATTCGTTTGCAGTTATGCAAACAACCTCTTTTAAGCCATATCATTATTCTTGCTCTTGTGTTGGCATGTAAACAGAACTGCAGACACTACTGTTTCTGGGTTATTACCCTTCATCAGTGCAGTTTGCTGTTCACCTGCCAACTGTCAGAGCTGGTGAAAATATATGATATTTTCTAAAATATACAGTGACCGATCGGCCTGATTTGCATATTCGCAGGCTGGCTGATCAGGGGCTCATTCTACTGATATGGCTTAAAAGTCGCTGTTTGCATAATTGCAAATGAATCGAATATTATTATTAATATTCGAAAAACTCAGATTACATTTATTGTATTCAGCTATATAATGCGATAACTTTTTGTTATATATATATATATATATATATATATATATATATATAACGAAGGAGGTGTGGTAAGGAACCAGATGGACCATAACGCACCGGGGTACTCAATACTTGTCGAAACGGCTTGAGCTCTGCCGTCGGGGTCAAACATTTTCCTATATGCAGTGATCAAACCTGACTCTGAAATCGCAAGATACTCGGATATGTTTCGATACTAGAATCGAGACATATTTATATATAATATATAAATGGCTTCTACAGGACTAGAACTGTTTCATTCGAAGGAAATCATGAGGAAAGCCGAGTATCAATGTGTAAAGATGCGACGTGCAAGGAGTATGAAGTAATCAAGTGTTATTTCCATTAGTATAACTTCTGCTATCGCCTTGTAGCCCAGCCTTTGACATACATACAGGTTCACATCTCTCACATGTAAGAGCCTCTTTCGAATCCCGATTAACATTCCCCATATACTAAGATGCTGGCCTCACTTCAGCATAGGCCTTATCACCAGATTTCACCACTGGGCTCTCTCTCTCTCTCTCTCTCTCTCTCTCTCTCTCTCTCTCTCTCTCTCTCTCTCTCTCTCTCTCTCTCCCTCTCTCTCTCTCCCCCCTCTCTCTCTCTCTGTTGCAAAATGTCCACACATTTCTGTGTTGATAATTGATAATTACCTTTTTCAGAATATCTTTCAAGCAGACTTGTTTTGGGAGCCTGCTGTCATCTAGGCGTTCCATGTGACCTGGCCACTGGAGACGCTGTTTCATGATCATGGACTCAAATATATATATTTTTATATATCCGTATGTAGTGTTGACTGTTGAGAGAAAAGAGTACTCAATACCGAAGTAGAGTTTAAATATTCATTTTATTAAGGCTAAATAGTGAGTTAAAGTAAACAACTCAGTTGAATTCTTTCTTGTTTGAAAATGTTCCCTGATGATTAGAGATTTAACAGCAAAGATTTGCTAAGGTTGTTCAAAGAAACTGCAGTAGGGAGGTTCTGAGTAAATAGGTAAATATTTCTTTATTTTATTTGCGTTTCCCAAACATAATTTGCATATATATATATATATATATATATATATATATATATATCCAGGTTTGATGGTCTTTATTCTCTCTCGTTCACGATTTCACCGAACTTATATTCATGGAAATTTGGGACTTGATTCTTTCTTCCTCACTTTTCGTTGCTTCACCATCTTTGTTTGTTTACACTCTCGTGTCCCCTTTATTTACGTGTCCCAACGACTTTTTTTAGCCGTTGCTTGCACCAACCGGAGGTATATCGTCTTTAAAGCGATGAAATACCAATGATGGTTCGAAGATCACTGATGAAGGACTAACTTTATTCATATATATATATATATATATATATATATCAATGATATTAATAAATGAAAACTATATTTATAAAACCATATTTATTCTATTATATATACCAAAGTTTTGATACCCTTGAAATATATATAATAGAATAAATATGGTTTTATAAATATAGTTTCCATTTATTAATATCATTGATATTATACTCCGAGTGCTTCGAATCAGTTATAAATATATATATTTGTTGAATTACGAAGAAATTAAATATCCTTTAGCTTATATATATATATATATATATATATATAGGAACAAATAAGACCACGACGGCTGAGCTCAAGCCGTCGAAACGGCTTGAGCTCAGCCGTCGGGGTCTTACTTGTTCCTATTACCCACTCTACTACCCTAAGTATTGAGTACTTTGGTGCGTTATGGTCCACCTGGTTCCTTACCACATTTCCTTTGTTATATATATATATATATAAGTTTATCGGGTTCAATCGGTGGTAACCGAAGTAAGTAAGGTACTCAATACAGAGCAGAGTATAAATATTTTATATAGTAATGGCTTCTGCAGGACTAGGACTGCTGATGATTTCTCCCGAATGAAGTAGTTCTAGTCCTTTATATATATATATACTTCCTCATATGTTAATGGGTAAACAAGCTATAGAATGTGTAAGAACAATGACAGTGCCTCGGTATGGCCTAAGCCTGTCGGCTAGAACAAATAAATGTATGTATATATATATATATATACATACACACGCACAGACACACACACACACACGCACACACACACACACACACACGCACACACACACACACACACACACACATATATATATATATAAACATACATGTGTGTGTGTGTGTGTGTGTGTGTGTGTGTGTAATATTGAATATCAACCTCTGTGATTTTCCCCAACTTTGATCGGTTTTCTCTCTCTCTCTCTCTCTCTCTCTCTCTCTCTCTCTCTCTCTCTCTCTCTCTCTCTCTCTCTCTCTCTCTATATATATATATATATATATATATATATATATATATATATATTAGAAAATGAGAGTTTTTTTCCAAAATGAAAAATAAAACGAGATGTTCTACACGACTGAAAGTATAAGGAAAAAAGATGAAATCGAAAATGCAGCTGGAGTCTTTTTAAGAATATTTATTTGGTTCCAAATAAATATTCTTAAAAAGACTCCAGTTGCATTTTCGATTTCATCCTTTTTCCTTATATATATATATATATATATATATATATATACTTTGAGAGGGTCATGTTGCCAATAATTCAGGAACGAAATATAATAACTCATTTGATATGAAAATTAGGCTGCTCAGCCGTTAATATACATAAGGAAAGTATATACTTTCAGACGTTCAATCATCTGGCAGGAAGGTATACCTTGCTGACGATAGCTAATAAGCTTGAAACTAGTATATCGTTCCTTTGTCAGTGTTGAACAAAAGGGCAACGATGGTTGCTAAACACTATACGGCTTAATTCGAGATATTTGTTTGTTTACAAACAAACCGAGCATTATAATAAATGTTCGGTAAATCCATACGTACATATATATATGGGTGCATGTATGTATATATATATACATACTACTGTACGTCTGTATACATACATGTATGTACGTATACATACTTATATTTAAGTAACAGCCGTACTAAGAGTGATAAATGAAATTTCGTTTCATTTTTTCCATTTATCGTTTTCGGTGCGCCCGGCCGATTAACCCACTCGATATGCAAATTAGGCTGTTCAACCGTCAATATGCATAAGGTAAGTATATACTTTCAGACGTTCAATCATCTGGCAGGAAGGTATACGGTGCTGACAATAGCTAATAAGCTTGAAACTAGTACATCGTTCCTTTGTCAGTGTTGAACAAAAGGGCAACGATGGTTGCTAAACACTGTACGGCTTAATTCGGGATGTTTGTTTGTTTACAAACAAACCGAGCATTATAATAAATGTTCGGTAAATCCATACGTACATATATATATGTGTGCATGTATGTATATATATATACATACTACTCTACGTCTGTATACATATATGTATGTACGTATA
>OZ024741.1:370550600-370553100 GCA_964016885.1 Eledone cirrhosa | reverse complement strand
CAGGTAGGCAGGTAGGTAGCAGGTAAGTTTGACGAGTTGTTCCTGAACTTATCATTTATTAACAAACACAACAGCAATAACGACTGACAAAACAAAAGACTACAGCAGCAGCGGTAGAAGAAGAAGAAGAAGAAGAAGAAGAAGAAGAAGAAGAAGAAGAAGAAGAAGAAGAAGAAGAAGAAGAAGAAGAAGAAGAAGAAGAAAAAGAAGCAGCAGCAGTAGGGTATTTTTTGCGGGTGTAGTTATGGTAGTGGTTGTGGTAGTGTTGGTGTTTCGAAGGAGAAATATATATATATCATATAATTTTCTTTTTATTTACTGTCTATTATATAATAATTGAATAAGCGGAACACTTGTCGGTTTATTGTGAATTTAATAGAAAACATTTATTCGTATGATCGACTGTATCTCTTCCTATATTTACCTCCGGCTAAAATATGACAGCGTATGAAACTTTTATTTTGAAATTCTCCATTTTGACTATATATGATCATTGAAATTCTCCATTTTGACTATATATATATAAAAAAAATGAAATTTCATTTCTTACTCTTAGTACTGCTGATACTTAAATATAAGTATGTATACGTACATACATATATGTATACATACGTACAGTGGTATGTATATACATACATACATGCACACATATATATATATATGTACGTATGGGTTTACCGAACATTTATTATAATGCTCGGTTTGTTTGTAAACAAACAGCCCGAATAATTAGCCGTACAGTATTCGGCAACCATCGTTGCCATTTTGTTCAACACTGACAACGGAACGTTGAACTAGTTTCTAGCTTATTAGCTGTCATCAGCACCGTATACCTTCCTGTCAGTCGATTGAACGTTTGAAAGTGTATACTTTCCTTACTAAGAGTGAGAAATGAAATTTCATTTTTTCCATTTATCGTTTTCGGTACGCCCGGCCGACTAACTCAGCCGTTAATATGCACAAGGAAAGTATATACTTTGAAAACAAATAATAAACAACCTTCAGCCTATAGGACGCATGGTAGATTTTTGAGAAGTAGCGTCTTCGACGCCGGGAAATACGATATCTCGGGGTCGTGTTCACGGGTGATGGAGGGCAGGAGGCTGAATAAAGTGCAAGAATTGCAGCAGCTGGTGCAGTAATGCGCCAGTTTCAGCATTCAGTAATCAGAAAAAGGGATGTAAGCGTAAACGACAAACTCCATATCTTGAATTCGGTATTCGGAGATCAGAGAGCCACCCCTGATAGAGCCGCTACTTCTCCGAATTGAGAGATGACAGCTCTAGATAAAGTTAGGTAAATATCACTACATTGTTCATACCAACGTGAACAGAGCAACTAAGGCGGAATACAATACGTTGTTTTATGTGGCAGCGAAAAGCATTATCGCCGTTGTGCAAAGGAATACAACAGACTGAGAGGTGGTAATAGTGTGAGAAGGTATGGTAATGTGATGCGCAACATGTGATGCGGTGTTATTTCAGCGGATATCTCGTAGATGAACGATCTGCTAACCTGTGGCCGGTCTTACCAATGTATATGAGATCACAGAAAAAACGCTTAATACATTTCTAGTAGTACAATTGAAGGGATCTGTGATAAGAAGGGTGCTGGTTGAGTCGAAGGAGGAAGGTAGTGTTACGGTTGTTGGGAGACTGTTGGAAACATTCGGAAGTTAGAGAAGGATCCAGGTTAGGTATTAGAAGGAATAAAAGAGCTATGGATTAAGAGATCATGCATTTTAGGGGCGTATTTAAAGGAGCGGAAAGGACGCTCATAGGATATGGAGAAGGTGGTGGGGTCTAAAAGAAGGAAACAAAATGTACGTCGAATTGACTTTTGAAAAGGTGAGATATTAGGATCGAATGTGTGATGGAATGATTATCAATAAAGGGTAGGGCGATTGTGGGGTGTGCGAAGATGGAATCTGTGCTGGAATGGTGATCAGTAAAGTGTAGGGCAACAGTGGAGTGTGCGAGTCTAAGTACTGTCAACTTTGTAGGCTTGAAGAAGGACATTGTGAACACTACTGTGTGGGAAATAATGCCGTACACAATCCTGAGCCATTAGGTAGGATTGCACACACACACACACACACACACACACACACACACACACACACACACACACACACACACACATATATATATATATATATAATTGTTTCTACTTTATGCACAAGGCCAGCAATTACCCAGTGCATTACTGGTACTTTATTTTATCGACCCCGTAAGGATGAAAGGCAAAGTCAACCTCGGCGGGATTTGAACTCAGATCGTAAAGGGACGTACTCTATGCTGGAAAGCATGGCGTCCGACCCTCTACAGATACTGCCAATCCACAATGACTTAAAAACATGTTGATTGTTCCTTAAAGCCAGTGTTGAACAAAAAGGTGACGATCGGTCACCGGCACAGCTTGAAATCGGGCCGTTTGTTTACAAACGAATCAAACATTATTATTAATGTTCGATTGGATTGGCAGTATCGGTAGAGGATCG
>OZ024741.1:370528100-370548100 GCA_964016885.1 Eledone cirrhosa | reverse complement strand
CAGACAAGAAAGCCAGCACAGCCCAGCCAAATGGAAATAGAGTTAGTCCTAAAAGACTATATGAAGAATATTCTCTTCATACGAAAGGACCGACTCTATGGCAGCATTTCGGTCCTAACAAGAGACAAAGAAACGGCGGAGAAGCTTTCCCTAAGCCCACTCTCGTCGACAACATATAGCTTCTATCCCTCCTACATGGGTAGAAGAACACAAAGAGTAAAAGTAAAAACAATGCTGCCCACAATGGACTTCTGGTGGGCTATTGCTGGCTTCATTGATATGGGCGAAGACACTATGCTGTCAATGGGGAAGGCAACTGGAGATGCGTTCCTGGGAATGGGCCTCGACATACTAGTCCAAATGAGGCCCGAAAGAATAGCACAAATCCCGGATCGCATCTGGCTGGATGACCTTACCCCAATAGACATAATTGTAGAGGGGAGAAGACCAGCATGCTATTTATGCATGGAAAGGGGACACGTTAAGGCTAACTGCCCGAAACGTATCCCCCAAAAAGGACTATTGCCCACACCCACCACAAACAGTACACCAGCACCACCCACCTCCAAAAATACACTAATGCCACACACAGCAAACAAAATACAGACACCACCAACCACAAACACAACACAAACATCACCACCACCAGCACCAAACACAAGCACGACACAAAAATCACCACCACCAACCACAGCACAAACATCACCACCACCATCACCAACCACAAGCACGACACAAACATTACCACCACCACCACCACAAAACCCATTCCAAACAAATAATAAAAAAAACAGTAGCAAATCTACCCCTCCCGCAAAAAAAAAACAACCACACAACACGTCCCTCCCACCTAGCGCTGAAGAGTTTCCCCCAACTTCTGAAGAAGAAGGAGGAGAAGCCTTCAGACAAGTTAAAAGAAAAAAAAGAAAACACACACCCAGCACACCACAAATAACCCACACACAAACACCAACTCCAATCAAAAACACCCCACCCTCAACAAACAAAAATAAATCTGCGCCTCCCCTCTCCGAAACATTGACAGCATCACAAAAAAAGACGTTGCAATACACATATATAAATAAAGAAAACAAAAAACTGGTTAAATTAATAAACAATAACCCTATGGTGCAGACCGAAGGGCCAAACTTTATCTCAACAGAGAACTTCACCCATTTAAAAATGATAAAGTTCCCTCTGGACCTTTATCGTTCCTTAAAAGAACAATTTAGACGGGACGTGAGCCCCCCCTGTTTAAAACCGTTGAATCGCGTCCTCTTGAAAGATTTCCCCATAACCGCCCCTCTCCCTGACACAACTCCAAATACCCCAACCCCACCACACACGTGTACCCCCACACCACCACAAAACATCCCTCCACCCATCACACCTGATGCCATGGAAATTACGCAACCCGGAGAGGTAAGTGCTTTTCTTTCTTCACTTTCAACACCAAAATAGATCAATTGAGAGTTGGCTGTTTGAACGCGCGTGGCCTGGGCTCAGCTTGGAAGCAAGCAAAGCTTCTAAGTGACCTCAGGTCACAAAGTATAGATGTGATGGTTGTTTGCGAGAGTCGGATCAGCAGCGTGAGACAGCTGGCGCCCGCCTTCGATGACTTTGAGATGCACGCATCTCTCTGTCAACCCGGAGGCGGGGGGGGGAGTTGCCGTACTGCTGGATAAACGTCTGACTCTCGACGTACAGATTGTTCACTCGGACCCGGGGGGTCGATTACTGGTGCTGGACGTCGGAGGCGGTGAAGGCGGGGCTTTCAGACTGGTCGGTCTTTATGCTCCCTTCGGGGCGGAAAGAGCCGACTTCTTCCAACGTCTGGAGACTTTTCTAGGAACGTCGCGTTCCCTGCTTTTAGTGGGGGACTGGAATGGAATCCTAGATGCGCGTTGGGACTATGCAGGGGCATGTCCCGATAGAGGGGGGTGTAGCAGCCTCAAGGGGTTTCTCGATCGATTCGACCTGGTCGATAGATTTCGACTAGATTGTCCAACTGCGCCAACCTGGACCTGGGCAAACCGCAGTGGACAATCTAGATCGTACCTAGATAGGTTTTTGGTTAGGAGTAAGGATAGGGACGTATTTAGTTGTCCAGAACTGATCATGGTTGGCTATTCAGATCACAAATTAGTGACCTGCGTGGTCAACCTTGATAGAACGCATAGACAGGGTCCCGGTTACTGGAAGATGAACTTGTCCTTACCGACAAAGAAAGATTACAGAAACCGGATTAGTAGCTTAGTTAAGATGCGGTTGACGGGAGCGATCGTCAACAGTAGGTGGTGGATATCTCTAAAGAGAGAGATTAGAGTAAGTTCGATAGGTTACAGTAAGGAACTAGCGGCGAATAGAAATAGGAGGGAAAGGGAGTTAACAGATAAACTAGAAGAGGCGATTAGGAGCGGAGACGTAGCCAGAGTGTTAGCGACGAGAACGGCATTGAGCCAGTTCTTTGACGCGAAGCACGAAGGCTGCGTTGTCCGAAGTAAAATACGTGCTTTAGGAAACGAGGGGACCAAAGCTGTTAGCTGGGCCCGCGTGACAGAAGCCAAGAGTGGGATTAAATCCACCATTCGGTCTTTGCGAGGCCAGGATGGACGGGTGATCCTTGAACCTGAGCGAATGTGCGAGACCTTTCAAAGGCACTTTGCTCGACTGTTCGGAGGTGGCGGGGGGCCGGACGGGGATGTGGACTTCGGTCCATACCTCGACGGTCTACCGCGTCTTTCGAGCGGCGAAGCGGAGTGCTGCGAAAGGCCAATCACAGCCACTGAAATCGGGGAAGCGCTCAGCCAATGCAGCAGACGCAAATCCCCGGGTCTCGATGGTCTACCATACGAACTTTATTTAGCTATGCCGGTCTTGTTCTCCGAACTCCTCGAGGCTGTCTATTGCAACTGGCAACAGAACGGGAGAATTCCCTGTACTGTGACCAAGGGCGTGGTCACGCTAGTGAGGAAGGACGAGAGCAAGGGGGACGACTTAAGTAACTTTAGGCCCATAACTCTGCTGAATGCAGAGTTACAGATTTTGGCCAAGGTGTTGGCGAAGAGGTTGGCGCTTGTGGTGGGTGGTTTGGTGGGAGACGCGCAGACATGCGCTATCCCGTCCAGGTCCATTCACGACAACCTCCACCTCATGCGATACATCATAGAGAGGGTTGGCTACGAACCCGGCTTTGGTGGGGCCCTGATCAACTTGGATCAATCTAAGGCGTTCGATAGGGTCGACCATGGTTACCTGGATGCGGTGCTAGCGGCGGCGGGCTTCGGACCCGTTTTCAGGGGCTGGATTTCTGCCATGCACAGTGGCAACATCTACTCTAGGATTAAAGTAAACGGCTACCTCTCGGAGCCGTTTCAAATCACCCGATCCATCAGACAGGGGTGCCCCCTCTCCTCCCTTCTGTACGTATTGACTCTCGAGCCACTGCTGCGGAAGTTGGAGTTGCTGCGGGGCATACCCCTGGAACCGGGATTGCACAAAGCGGTCTCGGCCTATGCCGACGACGTAACAGTAATGGTGGCGGACGCCTCGGAAATCGGGGCGATCGCCACCCTACTGGAGGAATACGAAAGGCTGACGGGGGCTAAGCTGAACCAGGACAAGTCAGTCGGTTTGCAACTCGGAACGTGGAGGGGCAAACCGATGCCGTTAGACGGTGTCGTCGAGCGGTGGACGGAGGGCCCGGTGAAGCTGCTCGGGGTCTGGTTCGGACCGGACCTCCAGGTGGAGAAGAATTGGGGCGAGGTGACGAGCAGGGTGTTTGCGCTGACCCAGAAGTGGGCCAAGTGCAAACTATCACTGAAAGGTCGGGCGGAGGTGACGAACGCTTACATAGCGTCCGTCATCTACTACCTCCTGACCGTCGTGCCTTGCCCCAAGGAAAAGCTCACCATCATGGAACGCATGCTCTTCCAGTTCCTCTGGAAGAAGCGGCCTCCCATGGTGAGGAGATCCATCTGCTGCCAGCACCCTTCGAAAGGAGGGCTGGGTATGCCGTGGCTGTTGATGCGTAGGCACGCTTTGAGGCTACGGCATCTACAGGTATTCCTCAACGGTCAGCTGGTGTGGGCCCCGTTTGTGAGGCGAGCCTTCCCACAGCTCGTCTCGCTCACCGAACTGCAATCCTGGGTGAAGCAAAGACCGAGAAAACTGGGCAACTGGCACACCGAGTGTGCCCAGGCGCTCAAGGCTATCTGGCAAGCGGACCCGACTGTCAGTGGAGAATCCACCTCGACATTCTATAGAGGGTTGGTGGCTAGCAGGGGCGACCACACCCTTGGAGAGTCGCTAGGCATGGAGGAGGACGAACTGGCCAGCCTGTTCGTTAGAACTTTCGGCCCGGGACCCATGGACAACTTCCAGAGGTCCCCAGCCTGGCAGTGTTACCGGGGGGCTCTGCCCGTTCGAGAAAAGCTCTACAGACACGGGCGCCCGGGCAGGGATCCCGCGAAAAAGATCTGTCCCAGATGCGTGCGCGACGAGGAAACCGTTGCGCATGCACTGGTACACTGCCCGGGCGTTGCCGATCTGTGGGGCTACGTCGAACGACTGCTGTCGCGTGTGGCGCCGATTCGATTAACCGCCGAGTCTGTGGTGAACATCAAGCCACCTCATCCCTTCAGAAATGAAGCAGAGGCGGTCTTTCTGTGCGTAATAGCCATGATGAAAGAGGTTGTGTGGTGGACGCGCCTGAAAGGTCTGAGGTCGGGTGACTTTCTCTCCGGCCATCACCTGGTTTACTTCTTCCGATACCACTTCGGAAGAAGAATCAGGATGGAGAGAGAAGTGCTTGGTCCCAGACAGTTTTATGAAAGGTGGGTGAAAGAAGCGAGAATGGCCCGTGTAAATGGGCCTTCTCTCTACATTGTTCTGTAGGTGAAGAAGTGAAGAGGAAAGGGGGAGCGCCTCCTCTCTGGGCTTCCCCCGCGAAAAGAGTTGCACACTTTTCGGGGGTATGTGCAATCCCCAACACGCCCCCTCCCTTTTGAGGACTTTTTATTGTTATATTATTATTGTTATTCCTTTTTTCTTTACTCGATTTATGTAAACTCCCCCACTGTGTAAATGTCCCCTTCTTTTGTGCCCTCGTGGAAAATAAATATAAATTTATCTATCTATCTATCTATCTTGATAGAGTGAGACACGCTTCACATCGGCTCTGCTATTCTATCGGAATTTACCCTTACTATAGTAAGAACCAGTGAATGTTTTCAGTGCAACACATTTGGAACACTTACCCCTGTTATTTAGGGAAACATTTTTACATTTACCCCCTTTTTAGGGGGTAAAATAAATAACTATTTTTCTGTAAAACTTCTTTCTTGGACGCATGGCGGGAAAGATGGCAGACATGTATGCCATTAGCTCTGCCACGCCCCCCAAGTCTGAAGAACAAAAAATGGATACAACAAAACTAGACAACGAAACAAACAAGGAAAATGAAAAAAACAAATGTTACGGAAAATTAGAAACGGAAAACAAACAAACAGAAAATAAGAATACAAAAAACAACAAGGCAACTTTCGCCCAGACAACAAAAAAATCTATAATATATACACCTATTGACTTGACTGCCGCCAGAGAAAAATTGGCAGAAGCAAAAAAGCACATAATCTTGGGGGGAGAACGGAATGTTTTCCATTAATTCCCCCCCAGAATTCAAGAAAACGAGACTAGAAAACACTGTTCTGTTTAGAACAATTCTAAACCACACGAGAAAGCCAGCACAGCACAGCCAAATGGAGATAGAGTTGGTCCTAAAAGACTATATGAAGAATATTCTCTTCATACGAAAGGACCGACTCTATGGCAGCATTTCGGTTTTAACAAAAGACAAGGAAACAGCACAGAGGCTTTCCCTAAGCCCACTCTACAGTTTCTATCCCACCTACATGGGTAGAAGAACTCAGAGAGTCAAAATACAGACAATGCTGCCCACAATGGACTTCTGGTGGGCTATTGCTGGCTTCATAGACATGGGCGAGGACACAGTGCTGTCAATGGGGAAGGCATCTGGAGATGCGTTCCTGGGAATGGGCCTCGACCTACTAGTCCAAATGAGGCCCGAAAGAATAGCGCAAATCCCGGATCGCATCTGGCTGGATGACCTTACCCCAATATATATAATTGTAGAGGGGAGAAGACGAGCATGCTATTCACGCATGGAAAGGGGACACGTTAAGGCTAACTGCCCGAATCGTATCCCCCAAAAAGGACTATTGCCCACACCCACCACAAACAGTACACCAACACCACCCACCTCCAAAAATACACTAATACCACACACAGCAAACAAAATACAGACACCACCAACCACAAGCACAACACAAACATCACCACCACCAGCACCAAACACAAGCACGACACAAAAATCACCACCACCATTACCAACCACAACACAAACATCACCACCACCATCACCAACCACAAGCACGACACAAACATCACCACCACCACCACAAAACACATTCCAAACTAATAATAAAAAATACAGCAACAAATCTACCCCTCCCGCAAAAAGAAACAACCAGACACCACGTCCCTCCCACCTAGCGCTGAAGAGTTTCCCCCAACTTCTGAAGAAGAAGGAGGAGAAGCCTTCAGACAAGTTAAAAGAAAAAAACGAAAGCACACACCCAGCACACCACAACAACAAATAACCCACACACAAACACCAACTCCAATCAAAAACACCCCACCCTCGACAAACAAAAATAAATCTGCGCCTCCCCTCTTCGAAACATTGACAGCATCACAAAAAAAGACTTTGCAATACACATATATAAATAAAGAAAACAAAAAACTGTTTAAATTAATAAACAATAGCCCTTTGGTGCAGACCGAAGGGCCAAACTTTATCTCAACAGAGAACTTTACCCATTTAAAAATGATAAAGGTCCCTCTGGACCTTTATCGTTCCTTAAAAGAACAATTTAAACAGGACGTGAGCCCCCCTGTTTAAAACCGTTAAATCGCGTCCTCTTGAAAGATTTCCCCATAACCTCCCCTCTCCCTGACACAACTCCAAATACCCCAACCCCACCACACTCGGATACCCCCACACCACCACAAAACATCCCTCCACCCAACACACCCGACCCCATGGAAATTACACAACCCGGAGAGATAGGTGCTTTTCTTTCTTCACTTTCAACACCAAAATAGATCTATTGAGAGTTGGCTGTTTGAATGCGCGTGGCCTGGGCTCAGCTTGGAAGCAAGCAAAGCTTCTAAGTGACCTCAGGTCACGAAGTATAGATGTGATGGTTGTTTGCGAGAGTCGGATCAGCAGCGTGCGACAGCTGGCTCCCGCCTTCGATGACTTTCAGATGCACGCATCTCTCTGTCAACCCGGAGGCGGGGGTGGGATTGCCGTACTGCTGGATAAACGTTTGGCTCTCGAAGTACAGATTGTTCACTCGGACCCGGGGGGTCGATTACTGGTGCTGGACGTCGGAGGCGGTGAAGGCGGGGCTTTCAGACTGGTCGGTCTTTATGCCCCCTTCGGGGCTGAAAGAGCCGACTTCTTCCAGCGTCTGGAGACTTTTCTAGGAACGTCGCGTTCCCTGCTTTTAGTGGGGGACTGGAATGGAATCCTAGATGCGCGTTGGGACTATGCAGTGGCATGTCCCGATAGAGGGGGGTGTAGCAGCCTCAAGGGGTTACTCCATCGATTCGACCTGGTCGATAGATTTCGACTAGATTTTCCAACTGTGCCAACCTGGACCTGGGCAAACCTCAGTGGTCAATCTAGATCGTACCTAGATAGGTTTTTGGTTAGGAGTAAGGATAGGGACGTATTTAGTTGTCCAGAATTGCTCATGGTTGGCTATTCAGATCACAAATTAGTGACCTGCGTGGTCAACCTTGATAGAACGCATAGACAGGGTCCCGGTTACTGGAAGATGAACTTGTCCTTGCCGGCAAAGGAAGCTTACAGGAACCGGATTAGTAGCTTAGTTAAGATGCGGTTGACGGGAGCGATCGTCAACAGCAGGTGGTGGGTATCTCTAAAGAGATAGATTAAAGTAAGTTCGATAGGTTACAGTAAGGAACTAGCGGCGAATAGAAATAGGAAGGAAAGGGAGTTAACAGATAAACTAGAAGAGGCGATTAGGAGCGGAGACGTGGCCAGAGTGTTAGCGTCGAGAACGGCGTTGAGCCAGTTCTTTGACGCGAAGCACGAAGGCTGCGTTGTCCGAAGTAAAATACGTGCTTTAGGAAACGAGGGGACCAAAGCTGTTAGCTGGGCCCGCGTGACAGAAGCCAAGAGTGGGATTAAATCCACCATTCGGTCTTTGCGAGACCAGGATGGACGGGTGATCCTTGAACCTGAGCGGATGTGCGAGGCCTTTCAAAGGCACTTTGCTCGACTGTTCGGAGGGGCCGGGGGGCCGGACGTGGATGTGGACTTCGGTCCACACCTCGACGGTCTACCGCGTCTTTCGAGCGGTGAAGCGGATTGCTGCGAAAGGCCAATCACAGCCACTGAAATCGGTGAAGCGCTCAGCCAATGCAGCAGACGCAAATCTCCGGGTCTCGATGGTCTACCATACGAACTTTATTTAGCTATGCCGGTCTCGTTCTCCGAACTCCTCGAGGCTGTCTATTGCAACTGGCAACAGAACGGGAGAATTCCCTGTTCTGTGACCAAGGGCGTAGTCACGCTAGTGAGGAAGGACGAGAGCAAGGGGGACGACTTAAGTAACTTTAGGCCCATAACTCTGCTGAATGCAGAGTTACAGATTTTGGCCAAGGTGTTGGCGAAGAGGTTGGCGTTTGTGGTGGGTGGTTTGGTGGGAGACGCGCAGACATGCGCTATCCCGTCCAGATCCATTCACGACAACCTCCACCTCATGCGATACATCGTAGAGAGGGTTGGGAACGAACCCGGCTTTGGTGGGGCCCTGATCAACTTGGATCAATCAAAGGTGTTCGATAGGGTCGACCATGGTTACCTGAATGCGGTGCTAGCGGTGGCGGCCTTCGGACCCGTTTTCAGGGGCTGGATTTCTGCCATGCACAGTGGCAACGTCTGCTCTAGGGTTAAAGTAAACGGCTACCTCTCGGAGCCGTTTCAAATCACCCGGTCCATCAGGCAGGGGTGCCCCTCTCCTCCCTTATGTACGTATTGGCTCTCGAGCCACTGCTGCGGAAGTTCGAATTGCTGCGGGGCATACCCCTGGAACCGGGATTGCACAAAGCGGTCTCGGCCTATGCCGACGACGTAACAGTAATGGTGGCGGACGCCTCAGAAATCGGGGCGATCGCCACCCTACTGGAGAAATACGAAAGGCTGACGGGGGCTAGGCTGAACCGGGACAAGTCAGTCGGTTTGCAACTCGGAACGTGGAGGGGCAAACCGATGCCGCTAGACGGTGTCGTCGGGCGGTGGACGGAGGGCCCGGTGAAGCTGCTCGGCGTCTGGTTCGGACCGGATCTCCAGGTGGAGAAGAATTGGGGTGAGGTGACGAGCAGGGTGTTTGTGCTGACCCAGAAGTGGGCCAAGTGCAAACTATCACTGAAAGGTCGGGCGGAGGTGACGAACGCTTACATAGCGTCCGTCATCTACTACCGCCTGACCGTCGTGCCTTGCCCCAAGGAAACGCTCACCATCATGGAGCGCATGCTCTTCCAGTTCCTCTGGAAGAAGCGGCCTCCCATGGTGAGGAGGTCCATCTGCTGTCAGCACCCTTCGAAAGGAAGGCTGGGTATGCCGTGGCTGTTGATGCGTAGGCACGCATTGAGGCTACGGCATCTACAGGTATTCCTCACCGGTCAGCCGGTGTGGGCCCCGTTTGTGAGGCGAGCCTTCCCACAACTCGTCTCGCTCACCGAGCTGCAATCCTGGGTGAAGCAAAGACCGAGAAAACTGGGCAACTGGCACACCGAGTGTGCCCAGGCACTCACGGCTCTCTGGCAAGCGGACCCGACTATCAGTGGAGAATCCACCTCGACATTCTATAGAGGGCTGGTGGCTAGCAGGGGCGACGACACCCTTGGAGAGTCGCTAGGCATGGAGGAGGACGAACTGGCCAGCCTGTTCGGTAGAACTTTCGGCCCGGGACCCATGGACAACTTCCAGAGGACCCTAGCTTGGCAGTGCTACCGGGGGGCTCTGCCCGTTCGAGAAAAGCTCTACAGACACGGGCGCCCGGTCAGGGATCCCGCGAAAAAGATCTGTCCCAGATGCGTGCGCGACGAGGAAACCGTTGCGCACGCACTAGTACACTGCCCGGGCGTTGCCGATCTGTGGGGCTACGTCGAACGACTGCTGTCGCGTGTGGCGCCGATTCGATTGGCCGCCGAGTCTGTGGTGAACATCAAGCCGCCTCCTCCCTTCAGAAATGAAGCAGGGGCGGTCTTTCTGTGCGTAATAGCCATGATGAAAGAGGTTGTGTGGTGGACGCGCCTGAAAGGTCTGAGGTCGGGTGACTTTCTCTCCGGCCAACACCTGGTTTACTTCTTCCGATACTACTTCGGAAGAAGGATCAGGATGGAGAGAGAAGTGCTTGGCCCCAGACAGTTTTATGAAAGGTGGGTGAAAGAAGCGAGAATGGCTCGTGTAAATGGGCCTTCTCTCTACATTGTTCTGTAGGTGAAGAAGTGAAGAGGAAAGGGGGGGCGCCTCCTCTCTGGGCTTCCCCCGCGAACAGGGTTGCACACTTTTCGGGGGTATGTGCAATCTCCAACACGCCCCCTCCCTTTTGAGGACTTTTTATTATTATATTATTCTTATTGTTATGCCTTTTTCTTTACTCGCATTTATGTAAACTCCCCCCTGTGTATTTGTCTCTTTCTCTTGTGCCCTAGTGGCAAATAAAGAAATATATCTATCTATCTATCTATCTATCTATCTATCTATCTATCTATCTATCTATCTATCTATCTATCTATCTATCTATACACACACACACACACACACACACACACACACACACACACACACACACACACACACACACATATATATATATATATATACCAAAAGCCCCCAACAAAATCACATACACATACACATAAATATATTATGCAAGCCTACATTTTTCTATGTGGATGTTTATGTATGTGTGTCAGTGCATGTATGTGCTAATTTGTGTGTGTGTGTATATGTGTGCGTGTGAACGTGTGAGTGGCTGTGGGCGTGTGTATGTATTCCTGTGTGTGGGTGTTTGATATAGAATCATACAAATTATATACCACGTTTTTTTAGTTAGATCGAAACGATGTACACGCTGTAATCTAATATACGATCGTATGTTTAACATCTATATGCCTTTAAGACTTCCAACATCATCGGTTTCAATATATATATATATATGTATATATAACTATGTTATATATATATGTATAAAAGTATGTATATATATATGGATATATACATATAAATATTATGATATTAAGCACATATATATAGACATATTCTTATGATATCAAGTATACGTATATATATCAAATTAAAGTGAACGTAGCCACACTCAACCATGGGAAAAAAGTGAAAGTATTGAAACCTATAAGAATTCGTTCTTGTATATAAATCACGCACCATATACACACACACACACACACACATATATATATATATATATATACGTATACATACACACGCAGATATATATATAGGAACATATATATATCGAAAGCCCATACACCCACACGCGCCACCGCACACACATACATATATATATATATCCGTATGAGTTTGACGGTTGAGGGAAAAGATTACTCAATACCGGCGTAGAGTTTTACTATTCATTTTATTAAGGTTAAATAGTGAGTCTTGTTACTCTGGAGTTTCGCCTGTTAATTACAGGGTCATCAGACATGAACTTCTTATTTTGTGATAAACAGGCGAAACTTCAGAGTAACAAGACTTACTATTCATGATTTAGCCAAAATAAAATGAATATATATATATATTACATTATATTTCAAATCCCGCCGAGGTTAACTTTGCCTTTCATCCTTACGGGGTCGATAAAATAAAGCACCAGTAATGCACTGGGTAATTGCTGGCCTTGTGCCTAAAGTAGAAACAATTATATTACACTATCAGAAAAAAACCACTCTCGGGTGGTTTTCTGCTAGCATATGTAGTGTGCATATTGCTATTATACGCAAATATATATGCATATAGATATATGTAAATTGAAAAGTACATTGACAATATTTTCTTCTTCTTCGACCACTTATTTCTGAGAAGGTTGTGGGGGCAGAGTCCTTCTCAAACACTCCTTGCAGCGAGTCTGTCAGAAGCAAAGATATCTAACTGATCCAGCTGGATCCCAAAGTATGACCAGCCAAGCTCATGGATGTTATCCAACTATCTTGCTCAAGGTCTACCTCTGGGTCTCTTGGCGGTTGGTCTTTTCCTGTAAAATGTGTCCAACGATTCAATACTGAGACATTCTAACCACATGCTCATAATATCGGAGTTGTGATCTAGCAGGAGTGATTCTCTGGTCTCTGAGCTATGCACTTTATCGAGTAACCTTACCCCAAAGACCTTCGGAGGAATCACATTTCTGTCGCTTTTATTTGCAACTGTATTCTTTTGGTCATTACTCAAGATTCATGATCCTCGGTAAGAGTTGGCAGGAATACCAGGAAGACAGCGAGTTTGGCTTTTACATCTCCCCTCTTCTTCTGAATGCTGAGGCTGGCGCATTACTGCATCAGCTTTTGCAATTCTTGCACTTAATTCAGCATTCCATCACTCATGAACACGGCTCCAAGATACTTGAACTTCTCTAACTGCTTCAGTAGAACTCCATTCACATGTATATAAATTTGAGCGACTTCTGTCCACCCGTCCATCACGCAATGTGTATGTGTGTTTGTGTGAATGTATGTGTGTATAAAAGGAAGGAAAGGGATACACACATATATGTCTCTAACTTAAAAACAGTGACACACACACATGTCTCTAGTTTAAGAACACCAACAAACTCGCGCGTGCACATACACACACTGTCCTATTACCACTCAAGAGCTTTGGCCCGGGCAAACGTCTCCTCAATTTTGGAACCGTCTGGGCTGTCCTGAATTGATGGGAAAAGACTTGACGATCTTACTCTGTGCTCCTGGTCAGGAGGCAGGTGCCTTACCTGGTACGTCACAGTTAGTGTTTTGCTTCTTCCCAAATCCTGGATGCAGCGGTAAGGGCGAGGCTACAGCATCCGCAGCTGAACGGAACAAAATCCTAAAATACCATGTTCTGTTAGCTAACTACATTATCCAGCCTATGTGGTCTAAGATGTGGGTATTACGTGCTTGTGTATTTTTTCTCTTTCTCTTTTTCGTTTTCCTTTCCTTTGTATACATTATATTTGTTTGTGTTTTCGTTCTGTAATCATTATATTAACTTTTTATACGAATGTGTTAAAAAAAAAAGAGTTAAACTGTGTTGTTAATAAATAAATAAAACGTTATACTTTTGTTACCATCCCATTTCCAATTCATCGAACGCTATCATGACTGTATGTGTGTGTTTGTGTAAATGTATATGTGAATGTGTGTTTGTGTGAATGTTTTTGTGTGAAAGTATGTGTATTTATCTGAATGTATGTTCGTGAGCGTGTATTTTTATAAGTTTGTGTTTGCGCGATTATAGTTATATACTAATACATATAGATATATGTATGTGCACAATCATACGCGTCAGCGTGTAGAAAATCATAATCACTCTATCTTTCTCTATTTCTCTCATCACAAACTCTCTCTTTTTATATATATGGTAGTTGAAGTGGTGGTGGCGACGATATACCGGAAGTGTAAAAATTTGAAATTTTGAAAAGAAGTCAATTTTAAATTATTTATGAATACGAAATTTAGTACATAAATTATGTAATATTCATTCATTATTTATTCAAAGTAATCGAACTTATTTTACAAACGGGATAAAAAATTTATTCTGGATGCAGTCCCTCGCTCCTTACTTTATATTATATTATATTATTTCATTTATTTATTTTCATACACGGAACAAAAGCGCTACCAAAGGTTTCAAGGCCTAATTTTACTACACATACACACATACACACACGCGCGCGCACGCACACACACACACACACACACACACACACACACACACACACACACACACACACACACACACACACACACACACACACACGCACACACACATATATATGTGCGAGACAAACCACAAACCCTCCATCTCAATTCTACCTTTCGAAGCATAAGAACTGTGAAACCGGTAAAGGAAATAAATAAATATTCTTAAAAAGACTCCAGTTGCATTTTCGATTTCTTTTCCTTCTATATATATATATATATATATATATATCGATCGACAAAATCCCAGACCTCTTTCGCTTGCCGGGTTGGGTGGAACTCGTCAAATCAGGCCAAGGAAACAATGCTTCCATTGGTTTTTCTATTGGTGGTATTATCTACTGGCTACAACTCCTGGCAGAAGGAACAATGTGAAATAAAGTGTCTTGTTCAAGGAGATAATGCATCTCCCGGTCCGGGAATCGAACTCGCAACCATATGATTGTGAATTCGTTTTCCTAATCACTAAATATAGATATATACAAACACACTCATTTATACATATATATGGATACATAAGTATCTCTCTCTCTCTCTCTCTCTCTCTCTCTCTCTCTATATATATATATATATATATATATATATATATATATATATATATAACGCGTGGTCTTTTATTACACACACATACACACACACATAAACACACACGCACATATATATATAAGAGAGATAGAGAGGGGGAGAGAGGGAGAGAGGGAAAGAGAAAGAGAGAGAGAGAGAGAGAGAGAGAGAGACTTGTCCAGCCCTAAATAAGAATAATTAGAGGTAATTAATTTTTTTAGCTGGTTCGTTTACACAGTTGGTTTTGTTAAATATAGGAACAATATATAATATTGTAGTTGCTATTGATTCTGTAGATTCAGCAATACATATATAATCACTCCTCCGAAACTCCACCCAACATCCAAATAAAGGGAAACAAATACGAATACTACAAACATAAACCAACCATGCCACAGTAACACAATTAATTAATCAATTAAACCAATTAACAACATATCATAAGCATATATTATAAGCATATTTACAAACTAAACAGTGCTAACAAAACCGAAAATTAATGAAAAGTTCATAGGCTGACTATGAAGGAGTAATGCCAGGGCTGTGAAATCAAGCATGGATTAATCTCAGCTCTTCGTATTAATAACTGCATTGTTTCTTTCCAGGGATTGTGTTGAAAAATAAACATTATTTGGTAATTTCATGAGCGTAACTTCGTCAGCCTATGATCCTTTCAGCCGACCCTTGTATTATACCATCGTACAACAAAACATGTTTTACCTCCATTAAACACACCTTAAAAAAGAAGAAAAACCATTGTAATCTTCCCACAATTAAATCTTTAGCTATACTAACACTACACTAAATTAATTATATCAATATACAGGGTGTTCCTCCGAAAATGTATACACCTTTGATTACCCGTACAGGCAATATTTATTAGAATGTTGTTGAAGTTTGTATACATTTTTGGGGACACTGTGTAATTATTCGTACCACAGACCTTTCAGCGAGTATCACAGTCTACAAAGTAGCAAAGACATATATATAATACAAGGACGATTTGTTAAGCCTTCATTACGTCACCAATCAATAAACGTAATGAACGCTTAACAAATGGTCCTTGTATTATTATATTACAGAGGGCGGTGAATTGGCAGTATCGGTAGAGGGTTGGACGCCATGTTTTCTACCATAGCTACGTCCCTTTACAGTCTGAGTTCAAATCCCGCCGAGGTTAACTTTGTCTTTCATCCTTACTGGGTCTATAAAATAAAGTACCAGTAATGTACTGAGTAATGGCTGGCCTTGTGCCAAAAGTAGAAACAATTATTATATTACAGTCTTTATAGTCTGAGTTCAAATCCCACCGAGGTTCACTTTGTCTTTTATCCTTACGGGGTCGATAAAATAAAGTACCAGTAATGTACTGGATTAATTGCTGGTCGAAAGTAGAAACAATTATTATATTACAGTCTGTTTGGTAACATGAATAAACCTGTTATTTTTCTATAAAAAAAAATTATTTCCGTTTCCGCCCTGCCCATCTCCTCAATCTTTCTATTTCTTCTTTAATTTCTCATGCTTTCTTCTGATGAACGACTAACGTCCGAAATGTTAAAATCCTCCACCTGCTATTTCAAGCGTTATACAAATAAATTCCTTCCGTGCACAGTCTTTTGTTTTGTTATTTTTCTTATTTCTGCTTACTTTTTACACACACACACACACACACACACACACACACACACACACATATATATATATATATATATATATATATATATATATATATATATATATATATATATACATGTATGTATATATATATATATATATATATATATATATATATATATATATGTGTGTGTGTGTGCGTGTGTGTGTCTGTATATGTGTGTGTATATGTATATATATATATATATATATATATATATATATATATATATATATATATATATATATATATACATATACATATATATACACACATATATATATATATATATATATAAAGAGAGAGGGGGAGGGGTTAACGAAGCAGATACATATCCAATATAATTTTCATGTATTTTTCTTTGTTTTAAGATATATTCTCAATAATGTGTTCAGTGTTTTTTCGTGTGATTCCGGATAATTTTTACCTTACTTCCATTAACACCAGATTTAATTACGTGTCTCTTGTCATGTATACACTATACTGGTTGTCGTTGTTGTTGTTGTCGGAGTTAACTACTAAAATATCATATTTAGCTTTTCTAATACAGTTCAATCATATTTCTCATGTATGTATGTTTCAGTCGGAGGGGAGGTGGGACGGGGGAGCTAGTGACAAAATGAACACGAGTTGGTAAATAATAGAAGTATAACAGAAATAATAATTAATGATTTCTACTATAGGCACAAGGCCAGTAATTTAGGGAGAGGGGAAAGTCGATTAAATCGACCCCAGTGCATTACTGGTACTTTATTTTATCGACCCCTTAAGGATGAAAGGCAAAGTTAACCTCGGCGGGATTTGAACTCAGAACGTAAAGAGACGTAACTATGCCGTGAAGCAAAGTGTCCGAACTTCTATTGATTCTGTCTAGTAGTTACAGCCACTAGACAGAGGAAAACTGCATGCCCTCCCCGGCCAAAAGAAGATGGATGTGCAATCTTCACGATGAAATCGGTTGATAGCCGGATCCGTCCTACACGCAATAATAGCTGTTCGACAAAACTCCACAAGTCAGCAATGCTCATACACAGGACGAGTACGTGCAGAACGGTTTCATCGCTCAGTGCGCATCACGCAAAGGTCCGTTTGACAGCTTCCGTGCTTGTAGAGTTTGTCTTAAACCGGCCGTTCGCCCCCCGGTATCATTGCCAAGCCAGAGGTTTCTGGAAATTGTCAATAGTCTCTGGACCGAAAGTCCTCCGGAACAGACTGGTTAATTCGATTTCGTCGATGCAAAGAATTTCTCCGAGAATATCGTCGCACATGCCCACCACTAGTCCTCTATACTGATAGAGGGCTGGGAGCCCTTGACATTCCCTCTGCCAGACGCCCAATCTCGGCCTCCACTTCACACAGTCAAAGAAACGAGATGCTAAAGATGTTCCAGACAAAAGACGCCCACACTTGTTCATCGTTTAGGAATGCCTGCAGATGCCGTAGCCTAAGCGCATGGTTGCGCAACATCAGTCAAGGCTTGCTCAGCTCTTCACGTAGAGTGTTTTGAAAGCTGATAGACTCCCTCACTAGTGGAACATGTCCCATTCATAAGATACTGAAGAGCAAGGGCTGCAATTTGGTGAGGCAGGGACGGGTCAAGGCACGACGATCAGGTGATAATATATGACGGACGTAATGCACACGTTCACATCTGCCCGACTTTCCAGGAACAACTTTCCTCTCCCATTTCTGGGTGAGAGTGGCAACCCTACTCACTATCTCGACTCACCTCATTTCCACCAGGAGATCTGGAACAAATCAGACCACGAGCAATTTAAACGGCCCGTCCGTCCAGTGCCCGGTGACGTTGTTGGATAACATGGACTTACCTCTCCGGGTGACAAGCCGCAGGCGCCCTGACATTTATTGGTAAATTTTTCGTATTCCTCGAGAAAGGTGCCGAACAACTCAATATGAATGCTCATATAAACTTGATAGGGCAGACCATATAAAAACCAGGCAATTTACCTTTCGTGTAGCTTGCCATCGCATCCCATATTTCATCAGCTGTTATCGGCTTTTCGCATCACCCCATTTTCGTCAGCTTGTTTGTAATTACTCCCTAACTGAATATCCAGATCATTTAACATCTAAGAGTCTGAAATTTACAAAATTGAACCATAATAATAGTTTCTTATATAGGCACAAGGCCAGCAATTTGAGGGAGGGTAAGGTCGATTAAATCGACCTCAGAACGTTACTGGTGCTTTATCTTATCGACCCCGAAAGGATGAAAGGGAAAGTTAACTTCGGTGGGATTTGAACTCAGACCGTAAAGGGCTGTAACTCTATGCTTCAAAGCATGGTGTCCGACTCTACCGATACTGCCAATCCACCGCTCTTAAATTGAACCATAATAATAATAATTGTTTCTACATTAGGCACAGGGCCAGCAATTATCCCAGGCACTACTGGTACTTTATTCTATCGACCTCGAAAGGATGAAAGGCAAAGTTGACCTCAGTGGGATTTGAACTCAGAGAGCAGAGAGCAGGAACGAATACCGTAAAGCATTCTATCCGACGTTCTAACGACTCTGCTAATTAAGGCCATCAATTTTGGGGGAGGGGTAAGTCGATTAAATCTACCCCAGTGCGTGACTGGTACTTTATTTAGCGACCCCGTAAGGATGAAAGGCAAAATTAACCTCGGCAGGTTTTGAACCTAGACCGTAAAGGGCCATAACACTATGCTGCAAGGCATGGCGTCTGACGCTCTACGGATACTGCCAATCCGCTCCCCTTAAATTGAACCCTATTTTAATAATTGTTTCTACTTTTGACACAAGGCCAGCAATTACCCCAGTACGTTACTGGTACTTTATTTTATCGACCTCGTAAGGATGAAAGGCAAAGTTAACCTTAATAATAATGTTTCTAGCTTCAGGCAGAAGGCGAGTCATGTAGAGGAAGGGAGATGTTGATCTATTTCATATGTACTTTATTTTAGCGACACCGGATGGATGACCTCTGCAGCATTTGAACTACGATCGTAAATTTTGGGAAAGATTATAATTCTTATTATTCAGATCGAAGTGAGTTATATTAGTATATTGGCTTTTTATGAGCTGTTAACGGAACGCATTTATTTATGCCATAGTCAACATCACTAACACCTCCACCACCTTCATCACCAATGTCATCACAAACATTATATATACTCACACAGGCACACACACACACACACACACACACACACACACACACACACACATATATATATATATATTTACATACATCTGTATTTTATGTATATATATATGTGTATGTATGTATCTCTCCAGCTATATGTACACACACACACACACACATGTTTACATATATATATATATATATTACATACATATATATATATATATATATATATATATATATATATATATATATATATATATATATATATATATATATATATATATTACATACATATATATATATATATATATATATATAATATATATATATAGATATATATATATATAATATATAGGGGTCGATAAAATAAAGTACCAGTAATGCACTGGGTAATTGCTGGCCTTGTGCCTAAAAGTAGAAACAATTATATATTATATATATATGTAATATCTTTCACTACTATGTATGTATAAGTATATATATTATACACACACACACACAAACACACACGCACACACACATATATATATATATATATAGTACTCATA
>OZ024741.1:370520600-370525600 GCA_964016885.1 Eledone cirrhosa | reverse complement strand
TTGCAATTGGAACACATGTATACTTATATCTGTGTTCATGCCCTTTCATATATCCAATCGGCTCGGAAAGATTCCTTTTTTTGAGATATTTAATTGTAAAAGACTATTTTGTGTTTCTAACTCAATCTATGATATTCATGGCTCCGTATGTAGGGCTAACTTTAGTCTCATAAACCTGGCTGCTATTTTTAGCGGCATGAGTATGAGACGTGTTAGGCGCTGCGACATGTGCGTTTATACCAGCACATCGTTCAGTCTTCTTAGATCCTTTGAGGTGAAAGGTACGAATTTTCCTGGATACCCGCAGAAGAGCACAGGAATTATAGCTTTCAGTTAATAATCCTTGCGTAACAGATTTACATCTGTCCGGGAATCATAGGCTATTTTCCCGATATAGGTTTGTTATTTTTATTGATTTATTACGTTAAATCGAGTCAGGCAAACCATATTGTTTTAAATTAGTATTTTTTCAACCTAGCTAACTTGGTCATTTACAATTGGAACACATGTATACTTATATCTGTGTTCATCCCTCTCATATATCCAATTATATAAGGGAAAGTGGAAATTTTATTGCTGGTCACCCATTTGTATGTATATAGAGAGAGTTAAAGAAAAGACAACACAAACACACGGATGCAAAAACACTAAGACTTACGTGTGCGCGTTTGTGTGCCTTTCAACCTTACGGGGTCGATAAAATAACGTACCAGTAATGCACTGATATAATTGATGGCCTTGTGCCAATAGTAGAAACAATTATGTAGCTCAGTGACATAATACAGGTGTTCCTCATATTATATATATATATATAAATATATATATATATATATATATATATATATAATAGTAATAATAATAAATTTGAAGACTAAAATCCAAAGAGGGCTCGATATCAAATATATTAGAACTGTGGAGCAAATATTTATTAAAATAACAGGTTAAAGTTTAAGCGATTCTTTGCTTAAACTTTAATCTTTTATTTTAATATATATATATGTGTGTGTGTGTGTGTGTGTGTGTGTGTGTGTGTGTGTGTGTGTGTGTGTGTATAACAGAAAACAATTCAATCCAAACCAAACAGTGAGTTCTTGCAATATTATAACAATATGACCCTACCTAAATATAATAATAATAATAATAATATAATAATAATAATAATATATATATATATACACATATATATATATATGTATATAGATATATATATATTATATCTACATAAATAGTCTGCGGAGGACATGTACAGTGGGTATAGGGATAATTAAAGCCATTGAAAAAGCTTGCTGAACACTTAAGCGGAAACAGCTTAGCACCGCGGTCTGGATTTAGATCTCTCTTTCGCTCTGTGTGTGTGTGTGTGAGAGGGAGTTTGTATATATGTGTTTATGCATATATGTATATATATATAAATATATGTACGCATATTATTTTTAAGTAGGTGTGTGTACACATATATGTATGCATTTGTGCGCGCACGTGCAAACGCACGTGCGCTTACATGTGTACATGCATACACGTATATGTGTACATGTATATGCAGACTTGTTTTTGTACACTATATCCTCGTTTACGCATGCTCCACACCGTCTCGACCGTTCTTATGTACGAGCCTAAATCCGAGAACATTACTATTAATGTTCTCATCATTACTACTTTTACTAGGGCGGTTGATTGGCACTATCGGTGGAGCGCCATACACCATGCTTTGCAGCATAGAGTTATGGCCCTTTATGATCTGAGTTCAAATCCCGCCGAGGTTAACTTTGCCTTTCATCCTTACGGGGTCGATAAACTAAAGATATATATATGTATATATATATCAGCTCCGATTTCCTCGACAGAGACCCTTCAACATGGAAGGATGGTCCTGGTTACAAAAGTGGACTTGAAAAACTTGAGAAGACTAGTGAATAATGTTGTAGAAAGAGGTGTGAAACTCATTCAGGATTACAATAACATTCTCACAAAAGACGAAACTGAGAAACAATTTGTTTTATAGATCGTTACCGAAAACTGTAAAACATACCCAACTGCCACTAAATCCTCTCTTATGCAACAATAATGTTCAATATTCAGTGTTCTGTGCTCACATTATGTTTTTGATTCTATAGAAATTATTGTTGTAAAAATGCGTTTCTCTTATAGAAGTTGTGTGCTTTATTAAAAAAACCTAATATTTCTTAAGTTTTTCATGTTATTTCAGGAATTTTTCAAATTAACTATTGGTAAATTGATTCAGAACGTTTTTAAACATTTGCTGGGGTTGCTTGGATGTGTCCACATAAATTTCTCAAAGAACAAAAAAGAAAATGGTCGAGATAGAGAACAGTATACCACTTTTGAACAAAATTAATCGTTGGGTATACTATGTTCCAACTTCAAGGCGTTTGAGGGTCATCCAATAGTTTTCCGCTTGAACTGAAATTTTGCACAACCCGTGTGTTTGTTTATTGGAAGAGGATTAAGGGGTGGGAGCAACAACATTTTAACTTTCAGAAAATTACCTATTGCTAAGGACCTCCCTAATATATATATATATATATATACATACCCACATATATACATATACATATGTACGTATGGGTTATATCAAATATTAATAATAACATTCGGTTCGTTTGTAAACAAACGGCCCGATTAATGCTGTGCTCTGCCGATGACAAATCGTCATCCATTTGTTCAACACTGGCATTGAGGAACAATCAACATGTTTCAGGGCCATCGCCATTCATCAGGACTGTATACCTCTGCCAATCTGTTGAACGGTTGAAAATATATAGAATTTCTTAACTACACATTTATGTATCAGCTGTGCGAGTGCGAGAAATAAAATTCTAATTCTCTCTCTCTCTCTCTCTCTCTCTCTCTCTCTCTCTCTCTCTCTCTCTCTCTCTCTGTATATATATATATATATATGTATAGCATATATATGTGAAGGTATGTTTATTCCCTCTGATAGTTTGTAATATTTTTACATAGATCTATATGATATACATACCAACACACATATATATCGTAAAATGATGAATTTTTTAATATAAGGAACTTGTTCTTTGTTTTTATTCATTGTTTTTATTAATTTATCTTGACTCTGTTTTCCTATGATTTTCATCGAAAAATTTTGAATGCATCTTCTCTTTTCATATTTGGATTACATTGAGTTCTTCATACGGATTGGACACTACCATATATTTTGGTAGATTTATCTACATATATATATATATATGGACGACATTTTACTAGTAAAGACCAACAAGACTATTATTCAACTCAGTACTATATACTTAAAGATCTGTGTATAGGCTTGAATTCTCAACGGTCAATTTTAAACCGTTTCGAAGGCAAACAACAATATTAATCAAATTTTTATTGTCAACCTCTGCCAAGTCCACCAACTCCATAATTTGGTAGTGTGGCGGGGTGGGGGTGCTATATGTTGGTTGACAGGTGAGTGGAGTACATTTGGGAAGTGAACGGAAAATTGAAAATGAAACTTTCTTCTTCTTCTTCTTCTTCTTCTTCTTCTTCTTCTTCTTCTTCTTCTTCTTGAGAGGGTCGTGTTTGGCAGAGCCCTCAAACACTCTTTCAAGCGGGTCCTCTCAGCAGCAACCGTCTCCAAATGATCCTGCTGGATCCCTAAGCGTGACCAGCAAAGCTCATGGAGGTCACCCAACTCTCATTCTCGGGTCTACCAAAGTTGAAATTAAAATATGAGGAAAAGAATACAAAGAAATTGGAGCAAGCAAGGTGTCGATATGTGCTATGATAAGAATATCATAAAATTGATGTAGCTAATGTTTTATTTTTCTCTAAAGCGGGGTCTCTTTAGACTGATCACAAATCATACTTGTATTTTATCACTCTGTGGTTCTGTAAGATGGTTTGTTAATGCTGTTATGTCTCAATCTGTGCAGTGTCTCTGTCTGTGTGCTGGTTTTCGCTGTTAGGTTTAGTCCAGCTGTCATTGTCTTTTTTTTTAATTCGAGAATATAAATTATATGTACATGTATGGTCTTTGTGGGAGTTATCCGGTTATGTGATATTTGCATATGTATCATTATGTATGCGTTTATACATATATCCATACACTGATGCATGCATATATACATGAATATATAGATACATAGATACATGCATACAACCAGACATACAAGCATAGTTATTGTGTGAAGTTTACTTCGAAAATGATCAGCAATTGAACCATACCAAATGCATATCATTTCCAGCCTAAGGCCGGATACCTTTTCAACCACCCCCATATATATATATATATATATATATATATATATATATATATATATATATATATATATATTATAGTTGAGATAGTAAACAAAAAACAAAAAAACAACGTGGAAGCGAAGAGGCAGTACAAAATGTTAATATTAGTGTCACGCTTGAGAGTGGGATACAGTATAGTATAGAAATGGCTTCTACAGGACTATATGTATATATATGGTTGTGTTGTTGAGCAAAACACTTTATTTCACGTTGTTCCAGAACACACACCTGAGATGAGTACCAGCAGTAGCTGGGGAATTAAACCTGCGATAGACTAGCATCTTATCCAGGTTGAGTCTTGAACTCTCATTCACTTAGCGCCAGGGAAAGCGGGGATAATCACCCGCCTGATGAAACTTTAACTGCAGGATATATAACAACTCTTCCGGACGAAAATATGACCCTACTTGCATTCTTGAAGAAAGAATGCAGCTCCGTGATTTATAGGTTACAGTTAGCCGCACTATCTCAAACTATGAAATACGCAAGATCTTGAAATTTAGAAGATGAAATGGTTAGGCAACGGACGACGGAAAGACCCTTGCCACCGGGAAGGTGGTCGGTCAGAATAAATTGGAAATATAAAAGAAAAGACTGTAGCATACTTACATACATACATACATACGTGTATACAACATACGTACGATCCTACGTATATACATACGTACATGCATACATACATACACGCATACATTCATACATACATACATACATAC
>OZ024741.1:370505600-370510600 GCA_964016885.1 Eledone cirrhosa | reverse complement strand
GGCTGTGTGGATGTATGCATGTATGAATGTATGTTATCTCTTTCTCTTAATTTCGAGTAACTTTTTTTTGACCGGCGACCTTCCTGGTGGCAAGGTTGTAAAAGAAAAGAAATTGTCATCCCTTGAATCCCCATGCATGATGTATGTACGTATGTATGTACGTACGTATGTATGTAGGTATATATGTATCTCCTGGTTTTATAATTCCATAAATGTTTACCAATAGAGAGAGAGTCGGTTTCTAACATAGACACAAGACTCTCTCATTGGAATTTACACAACATCAACTAGGTAGATATGTATGAATGTTTGTATGCATGCATGTGTGTACAGGTACGGATGTTATTGTATGTGTGGATGTGGATGTTATGAGTTGTATGTGTGCATGTGCATACGCTTTATATCTGTACATGTGTATATGCAGTTATTAGATGCAGAATTTTTGGAATGTTTTACATATTTTTACTCTTCTATTAATGGATTGTACTTGCAATTTCCTAACTAGTTGTGTTCTTTCTGTTTCTATGAAGCCCTACTTCTGAAGATTTATATTGAGGCAGTTACTAACATAACCCAGTGCCCAAATAATCACAGGCATAAATCTGAAGGTGTAATCAGGGTGGAGTATTTGCAGATTTCTCATCAGTTCTTCATAAATATTCTCGTTTTCGCTAATCTTTCATAATATTATATTGGTATCTGCTGGGCAGCTAACTTCCACTACTGTGCATGCCTTCTTTTCCCTGTCCCATATCATAATATCTGGTCTGTTATGCCTGCATTTTATTGGGGTTTTTACTGGAACATTCCACCAGTATTCTTTCATATTATGTATATGTATGTCTTCCACATTGCTGTAGCTTTTAATGTGTTTATTATAGAGGCTATCTTTTCTACGGATTGCGTTGTACAGTGTTTTGGCCACTACATCATGCCTCATAGGTAAATAGTACCGCAATGACATCTTTGGACAGCTGCTTATGACATGGGTGACATCTTCGATGTTAATTCTGCAGAGTCTGCACTTGTTGTCACATCTAGGTGTTTTGCCTGCATCCCTATCTCTTTTGTGAATCTGGTATTTCGTGTTGATTTCCTATGTATGTATGCTTGAATGTATGTATGTTTATACGTATGTATGTACGTACGTATGTATGTATTGTGGTGCAGATAAATCCGGGGGAAATCAATAGATAATAATTACAGCGTTTTTTATATATGATAAATTAATATATTTAAATTAAACTTTATACACAGTTAGGCACTCATATATGTTACCAAGATCAGTCGATATGGCCACCATCGGCGGGACCGGATGTCGGAACAGGCCTTGGTGACAGCGTCTCTATCCGTGTATGCCATGGCGCCCTTGATGGTTGCCTTGATAGCCCATTGGTATTGTAGGTTGTGCTGTTCATCTCCTTCTCCATAACGCCCAACACAAATTATTCGAGAGGATTAGAATTTGGCAATGATGTGAGCCATAAGTCGAGTGACCTTCAGCCCCCCCCCCTTCTGCGCTTTCGTGAGGAAGTTGCGCCTCTTAAGAGGTTTATAATTCAAGCCCTCCTCCATAATACGCTCAATTGTTCGCCTGCGGGTGCCCGTTTCCTTGGCGATTTTCCTCATCGTTTAGCAGGGGTTCTTAACAACTACGGCTACGTCGGTGGAGGTGCCAGAGCGCTTGTTATGAGACTTGCGTTTTATCCTGAAATTGTCCTTGTCGTCTGAGGCACCTTATGCCTTTGCAAGTTCGTAGACGATGTTTTTAGGGTATTTAAACCCTACAATGATTTCCTTGGTTTTGTGCCCGGCGTGAAGATTCTCTACAAGAGCAGCTCGACGATCCTATTCTGAAGACATCTCGATTACTAAGCCCCTTCTGCATCAATAGTCAGACAGCTACTGAGGTGTAGTACATTCTAATGGCGCTCTAAAAGGTACGTTACACTGTAATATCATAGCGCTTTTGCCACGTAAAAATTCCGGATTTATCTGCGCCACACTATATGTATTTATGTACTGTACTGGTCATTTTAAATGCGAGTGTACACTAACTGGATGTACACACACACACACACACACACACACACACACACACACACACACACACACACACATACACACACACATATATATATATATCATCATCATCATCATCATCATCATCAGGTTTAGCGTCCGTGTTCCACGCTTGCATGGGTTTGCACGGGGGTTTTCCCACTTGAGGCAAGAGTGGTTGTCTTGCTCGCATAGGACTGTCTGGCGGGTTTTCTACAGTTGGATGCCCTTCCTAACACCAACCACATTTACAGTGTGGGGCTGGGAGGTTTTTACCGTGTTGCCTACACGGCCACATTACAGCGTGGACTGTCTGGCGGGTTTTCTACAGCTGGATGCCCTTCCTAACACCAACCAGATTTACAGTGTGGGGCTGGGAGGTTTTTACCGTGTTTCCTACACGGCCACATTTACAGCGTGGACTGTGTGTTTTTTTGTCGTGACACCTACACGATCTCATTTGTTTCGGCCTGGATGTTGTGGGACCAACATAACTTTACATTGAAAGGGGCGGTGTGGATGGGGTGGAGGTGGTGGGACGGGGGGGGGGGGGGTGATAGAGATGCCTACTGACTGTAGTAGGTTTTTACTTTGTATTTAGGTAAGGCGGGTCTTCTCTATTACTGAGTACCGCCAAAGGTCTCGGTCCAGTGACATTGTCTTGGAGAGGTGTAAGCGTGTGAAGTCGGAATTTATCAGCTCGTCCCATGTTTTTCTGGGTCTGCCTACTCCGTGGCTACCGTCTATCTTTATTGCCCTGCACTTTGTTATACAGCTGTCGTCTTTCATGCGCATCACGTGACCGTACCAACGTAGCCTTCTCTCTAGTAAACAACATCTGATCCCTCTTATTTCTAATTTTTTCCTTAGTTCGTTTATGCTTTGCCGTTCACGTATATTACTATTGCACATCCAGCGGAGCATGCAAGCTTCGTTCCTCTCTAGTCTGCGTATATCCTCTGCACACAATGCCCAGGTCTCACTGCCATGCAGCATTGCTGTTCGTATGCAGGCATCGTATAACCTGCCTTTCATTTTTAGGGAGAACCCTCTAGCGGCTAATAGTGGTATAAGCTCTCTGAACTTTTTCCATCCAGTTCTGACTCTAGCTACTGTACTTTCAGAGCACCCTCCCCCACTGCTGATTTTGTCACCCAGGTAACGGAAGCTGTCCACTATTTCTATAGAACCCTCTGCGCAGTTGAAGGAGCTAGTATTTTGTGGGCACTTGCTGCTACTTATTGCACCAGAGCACCGGCCACATGTAAAATCTATGTTCTTAGTTAGCTTACCTGTGATCCCACTACATCTTTTATGCACCCATACTTTGCATTTGGGACATAAAATGGAGTTTCTACCTACGCCTTTCCTACACACTGAGCATGGCCATTTCCCAGATGGGACTGCCGCCTTATTTTCTTTCCTACAAACTAGAACTTTAGTCTTAGCCAGGTTAATTTTAAGGCCTTTTGATTCTAGGCCGTGCTTCCATGTTTGGAATTTCTTCTCTAGTTCGGTCATTGATTCAGCTATGAGCGTTAGATCATCTGCGTATAGGAGTTCCCATGGGCAGCCGGTCTTGAACTCCTCTGTTATAGCCTGAAGGGCAATAATAAATAGTAGGGGGCTAAGAACAGAGCCCTGATGGACACCAACTTTTACGCTAAACTCTTCACTATATTCGTTGTTAATTCTAACCTTACTGACTGTTTCTTTATACATGGCTTGTATAGCTCTCACAAGCCATTCGTCAACACCTAGTTTTCTAAGAGACCACCAGATAATGGAACGGGGGACTCTGTCGAAGGCTTTCTCCAAGTCGACGAAAGCTAAGTATAGGGGTTTACTTTTAGCTAGGTACTTCTCCTGTAGTTGTCGTACGATGAAAAGAGCGTCTGTGGTACTTTTGCCTGACACAAATCCGAACTGCATTTCATCTAGATCAATTCTCTCTCTGATTAGTTGCGCTATTACTTTTTCCGTGACCTTCATGACCTGGTCGATTAATTTAATGCCTCTATAGTTACTCCTATCTAGGGCATCTCCTTTTCCCTTATAGCAGTTAACGATGATGCTGCTACGCCAGTCCTTCGGAACAACCCCATTCTGTACGACTTGGTTAACTATCCGGGTGACCATGGTGTGTCCCACCGAACCAGATGCCTTCAGCATCTCAGCAACTATTTCCGAAGGACCAGCCGCCTTACCCGTCTTCATATCTTTGATTGCCTTGCTTATTGTACTACCCTGGACTAACACTGCTGGTCCCTCTATTGGGTCGATGTGGGGGAGACTGTCTTTCTCCCATTTGTTCTCCTCATTTAGAAGCCTTTCGTAGTGACACTTCCAAGCTACCTTCTTATCAGCGTCGGTGATGGCAAGTATGCCATCATCGTTAAGTACACACTTCTCCCCGACAATATCACGGTTTTCCTTGACACATTGCCTGGCAATCCTGAACACCTCACGTTTTTGGTCCTCACGTTGTAGAACATGCTTGAACTTTCTTTCCTCTGCTTCCCTTCTTGCGAAGTACACTTGTCTCCTAGCTTCCCTCCTGGCCACTTGATAGTCTTCTCTACTTCCCCCATCCCGCCATGCTTTCCAAGCCTGCTTTTTGGCCTTAATTGACTCCTCCACCTTACTGTTCCACCACCATGTTACTCTCCTCCTACCTATAGGCCTGCTCCAGCCACAGACTTCGTCTGCCGCCGTCAGCAGGTTTGCTCTCAGGAATTCCCACTGTTCCTCTATATTATACGACTCTAATTGCTCTTCCTTACTGTCGAAAGCGTCAAGTAATATGCTTTGAAATTTATTTCTGGCTATGGGGTCCTTTAGCTTCCATATTTTTCTCCTGAGGATAGTCCTCTTCCGCTGTCTAGTACGTCTCGTCCTGACTATGAGGTCGCTAATTATCAGTCTATGTTGGGAGGTGA
>OZ024741.1:370498100-370500600 GCA_964016885.1 Eledone cirrhosa | reverse complement strand
GATCCTAATGGTCTTAACTATGTTTCTAAGTATGGCCTTGCTGACTAGTCCCATAGCTGTGCGTGCCGGGTTTATTAGTCTACATGTGGGGTTAGAAGTAAAGTCTACCTTGTGATCTTTCAGGGTGAGGAACGCCTCTCGCTTAGCTAGAGATTGTAGCTTCTTATCTACCTGAAGGTCGGTGGCAAGTTCCTTGGCTTCTGTATTAATGTCGTGGTAGGCCATAGGGTTAGCTTTCTTATATTTAGAAGTAATAGCGTAATGGGCCAGGTGGCGGAAAGTGGTGTTGTTGACTTCGTAAATATTATTAGTTTGTCGGAAAGGACGGAGGTGTTATTAGAAGACCTAAATGTCTTAATATCGTTTCTGAGTTTCGTTTGAAAGATGTTAGTGTGTTTGCGAAAGGAAATGTTAGCGACTAAGTCAAGAAGGTCCGTCTCGAAAGGAGCAAGTTCAGTTACCTTAGGAGGGTAGGCTCTCGATTTCAGGTTGAAGGTGTTGTTGGTGCCTGTAATTTTGCCGTCGAAAGGTAGGGCTCGCCATCTTAAGCGTCTGACGACATCTTCCGCTTTTTGTAGGAGGAGCTTTTGGTAAACATGGTTGGAGGGGGATGGAATGTTCTTCAGGGAGTAATCCAGTTCGTATAAATCCATACTGACGTTGATGAGACGCAAAATTGTGTAGGACACGAGGATATATAGAGCGCTCTCAGGGTAGTAAGCCAAACTCGCACGCGGTGAAGAATCTGCTAAAAGCCAAACTTCTACGTAGTGAATAGAATCTGCTGACCGGTGCTGGAGACGTAAATAGTGGTGGAACACTGGAAGGTAATATCCGTAGTGGTAGAGCACTCAGTCCAAGGGACGAGTTAGGTAGAAGTGGTTACACAACAGTTAGTTCATCATACCGAGAACAATTGTTTCACCTTAGCGGATCTTCAGCTTGGAATGGGCATGGTTATAGGAACAGAAAGGACAACCGTACGAACGCGCATGCGCAGAAACCCGGTCACTTCACACAGGCAATACTAGACTGCGTGCGAGAGGTGTAAGGGAGATAACTGCGAAAGTCCGAAAAGTTTTTAGGTTGAAAATAAAATTACAAAGAATCAGTCTGGAACATTTCCTGAACCACCAGTCTACCTTCAGATACCCGGTCAGACGTTCATCCACGAGACTCGCGAGCCACGTATGGTCCCTCAACGGCTCACGTATAGACTACTCCATTCAATGGAAAGCCATCACTAGGTCCAAGCCATACGCAAGGGGAAATCCGACGTGTGGCTTATGTATTGACGAACGAATAACTATTCTAAAGAGATTATGCAATAGTGATTGCCTAAACACGAGAAGTGAATTTTTCACACGTTGTCTACACGTCGCCAAACACCTATTGCATAACTAAAAGGCTCCGGACTGATTCTTTGTAATTTTATTTTCAACCTAAAAACTTTTCGGACTTTCGCAGTTATCTTCTCGCACGCAGTCTAGTATTGCCTGTGTGAAGTGACCGGGTTTCTGCGCATGCGCGTTCGTACGGTTGTCCTTCCTGTTCCTATAACCATGCCCATTCCGAGCTGAAGATCCGCCAAGGTGAAACAATTGTTCTCGGTATGGTGAACTAACTGTTGTGTAACCACTTCTACCTAACTCGTCCCTTGGACTGAGTGCTCTACCACTACGGATATTACCTTCCAGTGTTCCACCACTATATATATATATATATATATATATATATATATATATATATATATATATATATATATATATATATATATATATATATATATAATTAATTAATGACAGGGCGTGCGGTATTTTTGCACTGAATTAATTAAAAGTTGGTTAGAAACGAAGTCAATGCAGACAAGCAGCTAGACAGACAGATATTATAAGCGTGCGACGTTATAGCTATGTATCTATCTAAAAAGACAGACTAAGAAAGAGAAAGGAATGTCTTATAACCGGAAGTGTTGACATATGAACATTTTAAAGAAGTGAAAATTTAAATAAACGATAAAATATCTTAAATCTTTTAACGAAATTTAGAAGACAAAAATACCCTCACTTTGTTACTTGGAAAAAGTTACATCTATGGTGCAAATTTGGTGCTTTTTCGTCCAGCCGTTTCACGAAAGGTTTGTTACATAAATACGGCCGTCAGCTTTATAATATATATATATATATATATATATATATATATATATATATATATATATATATATATATATATATATATATATCGTTGCCTGGATGTGCGGCTGTAATAATTAAATAGAGAGCTGAACATAAGGAATTCACTGCAGTATCACCACCGATGACACATTTTTCAATGGCTGACGAACGAAGCATCAGCTTGTTTCGGGAAACTCCAAGTACCTATGAAGGTATATGTTAGTTTGTCATGTGTTTTATATAATACAATATGATATAATATAATATAATATAATATAATATAATATAAAATAACAATATAATATGATATAATATAATATAGTATA
>OZ024741.1:370488100-370490600 GCA_964016885.1 Eledone cirrhosa | reverse complement strand
CGTTACTGGCATTGATAAATATGCTGGGTCCGTCAACCCTTATTATATATATATATAGGTGATTATTCATCTGCCAATGTACCAATAATGGTTTCTAGTCCAGAATTAGCCGTCGAAACGGCTTGAGCTCAGCCGTTGGGGTCCTACTCGTTCCTATATATATACATCAGATAAGGTGGGGTAAGAAAACCAGGTGGACCATAAGCCACCAGAGTACTCCATACTTAGGACCCCGACGGCTCAGCTCCGGCCGTTTCGACCGTCGTGGTCCTGAATCTTTTCATTCATATATATATATATATATATATATATATATATATATATATATATATATATAAGTGAGAGAATATGCTCCGAAATCAGTAGACGTGTCCACACAATTGTGTATGTACGTATTTGCATGCGTGTATGTATTTATTTAATTTCTATTACCTCAATATTGTATTTATTTACTTTATTCTTAACTCTGAAGCGGAGATTCTTTCGGTTTCCTAGTTAGAATTTTAGTCTACGACTTCAGCTATACCATTTACGTGGTTTTGTCTTTGCGTGCAATTGTTCTCTACGCTCCACATATGACGTATTATCTTCGTTTTTTCCGTTCATTGCCAGAGAACGTCTCTATGAACCACCTAGAGAACATTAGTCTACGTCTTCTTTTATACCATAAACGTGGTTCTGTCTTTGCCCGTAATTGTTTTTCACCGCTCCTATTAATGACGTAAAATATTCGTTTTTTTACGGGGTCGATAAAATAAAGTACCAGTAATGTACTGGGTAATTACAGGCCTTGTGCCAAAAAGTAGAAACAATTATATTCGTTTTTTCCCGTTCTTTGCCAGGGAACGTTTCCACGAACCAAAGTATCGTCTTCCTGTCTTCCTCCGGGTGCAACGTTTTTTGAAATATCCACTTCTGCGTTTACAGATTGACTTTGTTAGTTTCAGAAGATCCCGTTAAGAGTGAAAGCAGTGATTCTTTCCTTAAACTTTAATCTGTTATTTTAATAAATTAATAAATATATATATATATATATATATATATATATATATATATATATATATATATATATATATATATATATATATATAATATAAGATCAAAAGATGGTTAAAAGAGTTCCATGTATTTCATTATGCGCATTCCAAAAACAAATATCATCATGGGATGATATTTGCGTTCTCATCAGATAAAATAGGGAGACATGATATGAAGCTTAAAAAACACTTGCGAGCAGTGAAGTGTAAAATCAACATATGTTGATTTTACACAACATATGTTGATTTAACACTTCACTGCTCGCAAGTGTTTTTTAAGCTTCATATCACGTCTCCCTATTTTATCTGATGAGAACGCAAATATCATCCCATGATGATATTTGTTTTTGAAATGCGCATAATAAAATACTTGGAACTCTTTTAACCATCTTATATTATATATACTCCAGTCCTATAAACTGTTGAGTGCTACTTATCCGATATTTGCATTGCTTTATTGTGCTACAATAAAACTCACCTCCTATATATATATATATATATATATATATATATATATATATGGCTTTTTAAATATATGTAATACATATTCCATTCTTTTGAAAACGCTCAAGCATGAACAGCAATGACAACAACAACATCGATAAACAAAATACGTTATTGCCAAGCAACGTAGTAACTGCACCCAGCACCATCATCCTCAACTCTGCTACTGCTACATCACATAACAACAACACCATCATCCTTTTGAATGTTTCTCTAGTGTCAGCAACATTTACAGCACCGCCACCAGTCGGAGAACGAGTATTGTAACTCAACACTATACAATACATATAGTATAAACTCAAAAGAAACAACTAGCATAGGAATATATGCAGTGATGTCAAGAAAGATGATGTTCTTCGAAAAATAACGAGGCAGGAAGTTTCTGTTTGCAGTTCCTTCCGACTTGACGGACAACCTGTAGAAATGAACTATTATCTACAGGTGTATCAATGTAAGAAAACGACGACCGGAAAGGTTATCACTTTTACAAGATATATGATGCCCGTGGACGGGAGGGAGACAGAAACATTAATCTCTTTGGGAAGCAAATTGAGAATGATAGGGTTCACTCTGTACCTGCTTACACACCCCAGGATGATTGAAGAATCCACCCCATATCGATCTGTATGTACTGCCGTGATGTAAAAGTGTGTTTGAACGTAAAGTAAAATATTCAGATTCTACATGTGCCCTGCCAACACCAATTTAACTACTTTATGCCCCAAACAGTAGACAGTAGATCTCGTTATGCAACGGGGTTTTGGTGAGATACACATCAAAGGAAGTCTGTGCATGGGAGCAGATAAAAATAAAAGAAAATGGCCGCTCCAATATAAAACTCATAAGGTTCCGCGGGGAGGAAAATGCTTCCGTAGCAAACCACACAACCACATCACCACCAGCACCACCACCACAACCAACACTACCACAACCACCGTCACCACTACCACAACCACCAC
>OZ024741.1:370470600-370483100 GCA_964016885.1 Eledone cirrhosa | reverse complement strand
GTCCAGTTGGTAGAGTGCCGGAAATTCCTGGCAGTACTCTAAATGTCAGACACCGATCATCAGTCAGCACTTGAAGGAATATCAGTCTGCGAAGGAGACAAGCAGAGGAAAAACGTGTCTAACGAAAGGTGCGAACGCAGGTTCCTCGTCATCCCTGCTGTCATCGCCGCGGGAGTTGAAGTATTTCTGCAAGTGCAGCAGCCTCAGTGCATGTCTGCACATCACCGGTGATAGCATTTCGAGACCTACATGCAGTGCATGTTAGCAACTGATGGTCTTCTTTACACACAAAACGTAATTGTATACCTTTGAAAGTAGTCAGACGTATCATGGGACGAGGTATGATGGCCGTGTAGTACACTGCTGAGGCAATGTAGAGGTTCATTCAGCAAAAGCTTTTCCTTAACCCATTTCTAGGCTGGACTGGCTACCATGATGCTGACCAGAACCTAAGCATTACTCAGTCCAATGACATGTGTTGCCGCTGGGCGATATGGGATTTCCACTAGCCGCGTTGCAAAACCACCGTCTTGTCCTAGTTTATGTGTGCACTCGTTACCTGCCACTACTCTTCCAGTATAATGCCTACCGACACCACACTCCATGTGTTTGACACCATAACGATGACGTCATCGACACAGACACTCATGGTTCTCTAATGGCCTAGTTCAATGGGAATACCTTTCAGAATATCCATCTTCCGCAGGAATGGCTGTAGGGCCAACACATAGAGAGGAGGGGAAAGAGGATATCCCTGAAGGACTATGATGAAGGATTCTGAGAAATAAACTTTTACTTTGACCACATAGTATTGTCACTGTATATTGTAGTGATTCACCTTCGGTAGACGGAGCCGAACCTACCTGCTCCTGGGCAGCCTCCAGGCAGCGATGATCAACCCTGTCAAACGCTTTTGACTGGGCAAGATTTACCAGTGCCTTGTCGAAACCATTTTACGATGTATCGTATGAGGTGGTGGCTAAGCCAACATCTTTAACTCAGTGTTTAGTAAACTTACACCTCCGAAATTTTCTATTGCGTCTCCCTTGTTCGGAGCTTGTCTCAACAAGGCCACCGCTTCCCGGCTCACACAACTGGCAATGTTTCCAGTCTGCGCCCAGCTGCAGTAGACAACTGTCAAGACGGTAGCGAATAATTCTAGCATGTAGAAATAGAGTTTGTTGACTAGACCATAAAAACCTGTTTTTAAGGCGAGTTGCTGCGGCGACCCTGCATGCTTCTTCCTTGATTTTGCACATGGCTCCCACAGTCCTGTGTTGCTTCCCTCACTGGATGTAGATGATGGCGGACTAACTCTTTCAGGCATTCTCATCAATTAATACATTTGTAGAAAGTGTTTTGGGGGTGGGGTGGGGTGGGGTGGGGTGGGGGCTGTTCTTTTGCGGGTAGTCACATTACACAGGGACGCACGATGTCAGCTTTGAAATCCTGGTTCACATTCAATATTTTCTGTATTTTGCGACTGGTCAAGTTTTTTTATGATGACGCAAAAGGTGAATTTCTTTTTGTTTTATTCGTGTCGGTGACTATCTTGCTGCCATCGATCTTGGTATTGTTTTTGTTGTTGCCACTCTTACTGTTATTATCATTACCGTTTTTGTGGTTTGTTATTGTTGCTGTTACTGATGTTTTCACCCAAATTTTCATTTGCTTTTACAAGTCTACCTCAAAATGTCGCGAACGTTACTTTGCGATTTTATATTAATAGCATTTTACTTTCTCTTTCGAATATTTTTGTCGGATGATTCTCTCTCTCTCTCTCTCTCTCTCTCTCTCTCTCTCTATATATATATATATATATATATATATATATATATATATATATATATATATATGTGTATGTGTGTGTGTGTGTGTTAGTGTGTGTGTGTGTGTGTGTGTGTGTGTAGATAAATCTACCAAAATAAACGGTAGTGTCCAATCCGTATGAAGAACTCAATGTAATCCAAATATCATGAAAAGAGAAGATGCATTAAAAAATTTTCTAGGAAAATCATAGGAAAACAGAGTCAAGATAAAGTAATATAAACAATGAATAAAAACAAAGAACAACTTCCTTATATTAGAAAATTCATCATTTTACGATCGTTTCTAGGATATATATGTGTGTTGGTATGTATATCATATAGAGCGATGTCAAAATATTACAAACTATCAGAGGAAATATACATACCTTCGTAGAGGAGTGCAGATTTATGTTTTGAATGGAAAGAATACTTTGAATGAAAAGAATACTTTGGGGATGAAAAGAGGTCAAGCCGGTGAAGGTTACACGAAAATTTTATGTTATTAAAGAATAATGTTAAAAACGAAGGAAAGTAACATTTTAGGGTAAGGGTATTAGTGAGAAATACCAATCTTATTTAAACCACAAGGAATCTAGATCTATAACAAGAAATTAAATTAATTGATAGGTATACTTATAGGGATAAATTTATATTAATTCATATGGATGTGATAAATAAGAATTAGATGTTATTAAAGAATGTTGTTAAAAACGAAGGAAAATAAAATTTTGGGATAAGGGTAGTAGTGAGAAATACCAATCTTATATAAACTACAAGGAATCTAGATTCATAACAGGAAATTAAATTAATTTATATGTATACTTTTAGGTATTAATTTTAGGAAAAGAGAGCTGTAAGAGGGAAATAAAATTATGAAGTTCTCTGTAGTAAAGTACTAATTATAGGTGAACTAAATTTAAAAAACTAATTATAATAATATGTAAAATATAAGTGCAAAGTGTATATTAATTAGGTTTATAATATTTGAAGGTTCTTCTAATTCTATGATTGCAAGATATAATTAATTCTTGTTGCTTATTTAATAGGATATCCTTAGATTTCATTATTTCAAAAAGTTCCTGGGAGCATAATCTACACTCATATCTGTTATTTTGATAAGAGGTGGCCCTTTTGAGCACACTCCAGGTCAGGTTGTAATCGATATTCTTTTTTCTATAATTATTAATTGTTTCAGCCAAGGATGTTGTATTAGCTAATGCAGCATTTTTAAAACTATGTTTGTGGGTATTAAATCTTACTTTAAATTGTTTAGACGTAGCTCCTATATATGAATAAGTGGAGTCCTTAGTGCTAATTTTACATTTATAGACTATGTTATTAATAAGACAATTTCCCTTTAATGGGCAATTTCTTTTGTTTCTACAGTTACAACCATTCGTGAATATTATAGCAAGGGAGTTAGTCAAATTTGGTGTGGAATTTACTCGACTTGTTATATGTGAAGGAGATGGTGGTTTGTTGCGGTTTATTTTAGTATTATGGTTGGTTTGATGTGTTGGTGGTATATTCGTGTTTTTTTTACATTTATATGCGTTGTACGTACTTATATTTTGTTGTATATTTTTGGTATTGGAGTAAGAAAATTTGACAGTTGATCTATTTAAAATTTGATGGTATTTATGGTTTGGCGGGAAGTTTTTCTCTAGGATAGCAAACAATTTTTTAGGGATATTATCTTTAATTTGTAGATTATATTGAGCATTATACCAAGTAACTCGTCTATTACGGTTTCGATATTGTTTTTTTATATTTATACGATGTATCAGAGAGTTACTATTAGTGAATGTATTATATATAGGTTTAGTTAGATTAACTGATTTAGGTGTTTTAGTCTGATTTTTAGGAATTTTGTTAGTAATGTTATTAACGTATATTGGAGTATTAGGATGAATGGTTTTTTGAAAGTCACTATATTTTATGTGAGAAGAGGTAGAGAAATTAAGTTTTAGGTTGGTATTTTTGGATGTAGTGTGAGTGGCATTTAGGTGTGTGTTTTTCATTTGGTGTTTGTTAGTAATATTGGGTTGTATGTTTGAAGTATTATTTGTGCAAGGTATATAGACTAATTTGTTTTTGTAGCCGCTTCTAGCTAAAGCTTCGTTATAAAAGGGCGCGTTTTTATCGAATACATCCTGGTTAGATGAAAGGTTAGAGATTCTGAGTGAGATATTATATGCTAGGTTTTTAAGGATAGATCTAGGGTGATTGGATTGTGAGTGTATGTAATGTAAGTTTTGGTTAGGTTTATGGTAAGGTTGGTAGATACCCGTAGATAAGTCTAAAGTTATATCTAGGAAATTAACTATTTTACTGGTCTTTTCAAATGTAATAGTGAGATTGTAATAGTCTTTGAGGAAAGTTCTAATAAGTTTTTTTTTTATTTCAATTTCTGATAGGCTAAGATTAGTGGAAAGAAGAAGACAGTCATCACGATATAAACCACCTTTAAGGTGGGGAAAAGAAGAATCTATGTTAAATAGAAGAAAGAGGCTCCCAAGATCGGTAATTTGGGCAGAATCACTAGAGCCCATATTAATGTCGAATAGATTACTATATGTATTTCTGGTCCAGTATTCCTTCTGAAATTCCAGTAGTGTTTGTCTAAAATTTTACTTTCCTTCGTTTTTAACATTATTCTTTAATAACATCAAATTTTCGTGTACCCTTCACCGGCTTGACCTCTTTTCATCCCCAAAGTATTCTTTTCATTCAAAGTATTCTTTCCATTCAAAACATAAGTCGGCACTCCTCTACTCCTAAATTAAATTTCTACTACTACTATTCTATCAACTTGACCTCTTACTACTTTTCTATTGGTCAATTCAAAACCTGTTCCCAAACAGACCTATTATATTAAATCTTTGTTGTTTTTCAATAAACAAATCTCATCATTTCTGAAGACAGCATATATATGTGAAGGTTATGTAAATTTCCTCTGATAGTTTGTAATATTTTTACATAGATCTATATGATATACATACCAACACACATATATATCCTAGAAACGATCGTAAAATGATGAATTTTCTAATATAAGGAACTTGTTCTTTGTTTTTATTCATTGTTTTTATTAATTTATATATATATATATAGCTAGGGCGGGTAAAATTCCTGAGATCGATGGAGAAGTTCTCTCCAGCGGTCTCTGTCCCTCATTATCGCTGCCATGTCATGCGTCTCCAACAGACCAGCGTCTGTCCTTAGGACATCAACATACGTTAACCTTGGTCTTCCTCTTCCATTGTGTCGATGTTGGGGCTCCCACAGGAGCACTGAGTGCAATGTCAACTCTGGATGTCGGTGAGCATGTCCAGCTAACCTCAGTCTCCTCTGTGTCACTTTGAGCTGACTTTTGGGAGGCTCCCATACAACTCTGAGTTGTTCATCCTCAGTGTATACTGATTAATGTTCAGAGCCATCCTCAGCATTCTCGTGTAGCACCCATCCACCATCTGAATGAGTTTCTTGGTCAGTGTCCAAGTCTCAGACCCGTACAGCAGCACAGACTCCAGTACAGCAATGAAGAGCCGGATTTTCAGGTCTTTACGAAGGTCCGACTTCCACACCGATCTCATATATATATATATATATATATATATATATATATATATAAATTGATGAGCAGAACAAACAAACATTAAACAATCCTTTAAATAAATTAAAAAATAATTTAAATATCTTGAACAGGTAGATATTTAAATTATTTTTTAATTTATTTAAAGGATTGTTTAATGTTTGTTTGTTCTGCTCATCAATTTTTATCGTTCTGGTATCTCGAATTAGTACCATAGAACAACAATTATATTATAGACACCCTATATATCTCAATGCTTTCTCAGTACACAGTGAGATATTTACCTCATTTTTATATATATATATGTGTGTGCGCGCACGCGCGCGCGCGTGTGTGTGTGTGTCTGTGTGTGTGTCTGCGTGTCTGTGTATTTGTGTGTGTGTGAAGGAGTGTGACTGCGTGGTTAGCGAAATGGATTCGCAATCGTGAGGTTGTGAGTTCGATTCCCGAACAAGGCGATGCGTTATGTCCTTGGGCAAGTCACATTATTTCACGTTGCTCCTTCTACTTGGAGTTGCGACCGATAGATAGTATTAGCAATTGGAAAGACCAATGGAAACATTGTTTCCTCGGTCCGATTTGACGAAAGTCAATCGCCTGTCGATATATATATATATATAACGTCGATGTCTTCCTCGAACATTGTTATTATTGTTGTCACTTTACCAGACTTCATATTTCGCATTTATTTAATGTCATATTTTAAGATACAGAACGTGAAAACTCATTAACACCCTCACCTCGACCCCAACCCAGAAAGAAAGAAGGAATCTTAAAGGTTTCACCAAATGGCTGCTTGTTGCCTTGATCAAACAACTGTTCACAACATTTTAAGCAAATATATTTCCTTTTGTAAAAATACGGCAATGTTTGTTAAGATGAATCGAGTATCTGAAAGACAGTATCTTTATCATTATTGGCAGAATCGGTAGAGCATCGGGCACCATAATGGCGGCATAGAGTTACGGCCCTTGTTGTTGTTAGGGCAGTGGATTGGAAGTATCGGTAGGGCGCCGGACAACATGCTGTGTAGCACAGAGTTGCGGCCCTTTACGTTCTGAGTTCAAATCCCGCCGAGGTTAGCTTTGCCTTTCATCCTACTGGATCGATAAAATAAAGCACCAGTCACGCACTGGGTCGATTTAATCGACTTTCCCCTCCCCTCAAATTGGCCTTGTGCTTATATAAGAAAGCATCATTGTTATTGTTATTGTTTGTTATTGTTGTTATTGTCTATTCATCACTAGGGTCGAAAAATTTAGAACAATACAAATATGGCGGAGATTTACATATAACACGTAAACGGAAAATAAGTGGTAAGAAATAGCAAGAAATAAATAACAACAGAATTCCCCAATAGGGGGAAGCACCACTGAGGAGTAATTAAGGAACCCCACAGATCTGAGATCATACTGATCACCCCACCTCAATAGTAATAATTGCTTTATTTACCACAAGGGATAGTTGTGTTGCGGAGATTACAAGAATAAATTTAAAGAATAAAATGGCTGTCCAATATGAGACAAAACAAACAAAAACAATACTATAAACAAACAGCAACTAAACTACTACTACTACTACTATTACTACTACTGCTACTGCTGCTGCTACTACTACTACTACTACTACTACTACTACTACTACTACTACTACTACTACTGCTGCTACTGCTGCTGCTACTACTACTACTACTACTACTACTACTACTACTACTACTACTACTACTACTGCTGCTGCTGCTGCTGCTGCTCTGGCTGCTGCTACTGCTGCTGCTGCTACTACTACCTCTGCTGCTGCTACTACTACTACTACTACTACTACTACTACTACTACTACTACTACTACTGCTTCTGCTGCTGCTGCTGCTGCTTCAAATCGCCACTTATGCAAGATTACCTCCGTGTAATCATCATCATCATCATTTGGGTGGTTGTTGTTGCTGTTGTTATTAATGTGTCCCAGTCTTTATATTTGAAGAAGAAGAAGAAGAAGAAGAAGAAGAAGAAGAAGAAGAAGAAGAAGAAGAAGAAGAACAACAACAACAACAACAACAACAACAACAACAACAACAACAACAACAAGACGTAACCGATGGTATTTACTGTAGTGATATGTAATGGAAAAAAAGAGAAACATTTCTCATATCCCCCACCCCCATTGAGCATGTTAGAAACTGATGAAGAAGAAGAACAATATATATATATATATATATATATATATATATATATATATATTCACACGCATACATAGACATATATATGTGTGTATATATATATATATATATATATATATATATATATACACATACACACACGTAAATATGTATGTGCGTGTGTATGTGTATGAGTGCATACATACATATATATGTGTGTGTGTGTGTGTCCATATTTGCATGTATATATATACAAGGTGTCCTCCAAAATATGTATACACACTTCAACAGCATTTTAATCAAACTGAGTACACGATTTTTGGGATACCCTGTATATATGTATACACACATAAATACACACACACACACACACACACACACACACACACACACACACACACACACACACACACACACACACACACACACACACACACACACACATATATATATATATATATATATATATATATATATATATATATATATAAATACATATACACACATATATATATATGCGAAGATAATGACAGCATAGAATTTTCTTTGCGTTGCATGTTCCTTTCTTGTAAGTATAGTTGTTTTTTTTATTGTGGTGGTTGTCGTTGTTGTTATTGTTACTATAGTTGTTCTAACTGTTACTATAGTTGTTGTCGTTGTATTTGTTGTCGTAGTGACAGGAAAATACAAAATATACAAAAAAGAGAAAGAAACACCCAAAACGTTATGATAGATTCATATAAAGTTATAAATTAAATAATATAAGACGATAAAAACGAATGAAAAACAAACAAAAAACAAAACAACAAACAACGAAAAAAACAAAAAAACAATAACAATTGCAGTAAATAAATAAATAAATAAATAAATATTTAAATAAATAAATATTTAAATATATAAAAAAATGTTATAAAATATATAAAATATATAAAAATAGATTAATACATATAAAGTTAGAAGAATGTCGAAGAATGAAATAAGGAAATAGGTTTAAAGTAATTATCAACTTTCACAATTGAGTTTGTTGAGGATATTAGATGTGCTTATATATAATATATGATATATATATATACATATACATATGTATGTGTGCATGCATATACATATATATATGTATACATATGTATGTATATATATACTTATATCATATATATATTTATACCTACATACATATATATATATATATATCCACACACACACATACACAGACATATATATGTATGTATATATATATAAGAACAAACGTGCTACGTGGTTGCAAATGGGTTACATATATATATATATATATATATATATATATATATATATATATATATATATATATATATATATATATATATATGTATATGAGTGTTTCTATACATGAGTGTACATGTGAATATGTATATATGTGTATATGTATATATGTATGTTTATGTGTGTATGTTTGCAAGGAACCTGTCTTTGAATCAACTGGAGTGTTTGGATAATTACACAATTAGGTCAGAAATGAATTTACAATGGAAAACTGTCTCTTTCTTTCATTCTCTCTCTCTCTCTCTCTCTCTCTTACTCTCACTTTCACCCTTTCTCTCTCTCAATCTCTCTCTCTCTCACATGTCATATTCACAAATATACACTGATATCTGTACGTGTGAGTATTTTCCATACATACATACATGGTGGCTGCCAACTCGTTTTCGAGTACGGCCACTACTTTATATCCATGTAGGAGAACCCCTACCGATGCGCTGAGCGAGTGTGACTTTTTAGTCCCGCCAGCGACTTGAAAACTCTGGTACAAACACTACACTTGTGACAATTATTGACACATAGTGCTGGGCCCATGGTACCATACATACATACATACATACATACATACATACATACATACATACATACATACATGTATCTACTGAATATATATAGATAAATATATAGGCGACACCGTCGGGTTTATAAATAAATAAATATATATATATATATACCAAGATATTAATAAATTAAAACTATATTTATAAAACCATATTTATTTTATTATATATATTTCAAGGGCGACCAAGCCACCATGGTGCGCTTTCATCAGATAAAATGCAAAATTTGTTTCATAAATAATGACATACCCATGGAAATCAACCTTAACGGTCGGAAATTCGCTGGATAGTGGAAACTTATTAGGGGTAATTCAAAGTTATGTGTGAATATGCAAATGAATGTATGAAAAATTAAAAAAACAACCGTTTATTTAAATTATGTTGGGGGGAGATAGGGAAGAAAGAGAAGAATGAGAGAGAGAAAAAGAAATTACTGTTATGAGATAGATAGAGAGATAGAGAGAAGAAAGAAATTTATCAGAGGGTGAAGTCATGTAACGTAAATAAGTCTTAAGTTTATATAAAGTTTATATTAATGTTACGTATATTTACTAATTATTGTTAGAATTCTAATATAATACACTATGATATTTACTATTGTAAGTATATGGAAAAAATAGATATATAGAAAAATAAATATATATAAAGATATATCGAAAAATAAATTGAAAATAAATTGATATAAAGTAGAAAATAGGAGAATCAAAAATATAGATAGAAGAATAGATATATGAGTGGATAAATGGGTATATCATGTTATAGATAATTGTTTTAATAAGTTATGAGGGATACTGGTTTATATTTAGTGTAAGTAATTAAATTAACTGAGTTAATAAGATTATTTATATGTTTTTAATGTTTTAAATTGGGAAGATACTGAAAATCCCAGTTTTGTTTATTTATTAGTTAGTATGAGAACATTTTGACGAAGATATAAATGTTGAAAGATATATTTAGCCAGAATTAGTTATTGGTTATAACTCTAATATTAAATAATTAAAAAGTATTAAAAGTATTAAAAAATATGAAAAAATATAAAAAAATATAAAAATATTAAAAGTTCTGGAAAAAATTCTGGAAAATTTTTTTTTTAAATCTCAGAAGAAAAAAAACCCTTTTAAAAAAATAAAAATACTTTAAAAGTACTTAAACTATTTAAAATGTTTAAAAATATTTAAAAATATTTAAAAATATTTAAAAATATTTAAAAATATTTAAAAATATTAAAAAATATTAAAAAAAATTTGAATAATCTTTAAAAAGTAATTTTTTAAAAGAATTAAGTAATTTTAAAAAATAAGTAATTTTTAAATATATGAGATATTTTAGAAATAAAATAAAAAATGAGATATTTTAGAAGTAAAATAAAAAATGAAAGATTTAAGCAGTAAAAGATAAAGATTATTGATGATAATATATTTAACTATGTAGGTTCAACTCTACAGACTTCAAATCTCGTTTCAATAATCACAAATGCTCGTTTAATAATATTGGTAAAAAATCTTCAACTTCTCTATCAAACCTGATACGGAGCTTAAAATCTAAAAGTAAAGACTATTCTTTAACTTGGGATATAATTTCACAAGCACCCGCCTACAGAAACACATCTTTATCTAGATTTTGAAAATTGTGTGTTGAGGAAATTTTCTTCATACTTAAATATAAGAACTCTATTAATATACGTATGAATTTATTTAGTTCTTGTAAACATCGCCTAAACTCAACGTTTAGAACTATATATAAAATATAATTACACTTATATTTTTTTCTACATAATGTTTACTTTATTCCAATGCATATAATTTCAACTATTAACATTTTTTAAAATTTTAAGTTTAACTCTAATTTTAATATTTTTTACTGCTTAAATCTTTCATTTTTTATTTTATTTCTAAAATATCTCATATATTTAAAAATTACTTATTTTTAAAAATTACTTATTTCTTTTAAAAAATTACCTTTTAAAGATTATTCAAATTTTTGTTAATATTTTTAAATATTTTTAAATATTTTTAAACATTTTAAATAGTTTAAGTACTTTTTAAGTATTTTTTTTTTTAAAGGGTTTTTTGAGTATCTGCTGAGATTAAAAAAAAAAATTTTCCAGAAATTTTTTCCAGAAATTTTTTCCAGAATTTTTCAAGAACTTTTAATATTTTTATATTTTTTCATATTTTTTAATACTTTTAATACTTTTTAATTATATTTCATTTTAATCAAAGGGTTTCCCGGGGGCACAAACTCCCACTTGCCCCCGCTGAATTTTTTTCCCTTCGATTTATATGAAATTTAAACCTTAGGTAAATGACAATATATGAGGCCTATTCACAAAATCTCAGCAAATTTCAATAACATTAAGATACCCTAATGGCGGTTAAACGCCTTATAGTGAAAATTTTGGAAGCCCATAACTTGAGTATTGGAACCCCTATTATCACGTGGTTTTCCTATTAATTAAACGTAAATCAATAAAAAACGCACCTCTCTTTTATCGTAACATAGCAGAGTACCTTATTTCATTTTAATTAAAGGGTTCCCCAGGGGTACAAACCCCCGCTGAAATTTTTTTCCCTTCGATTTATATGAAATTTAAACCATGGGTAAATGACAAGATATGATGCCTATTCACAAATTTTCAGCAAATTTAAAAAATATTAAGACACCCTAATGGGGGTTATTAAGACACCTAAATAGGGAACATTTTGGAAGCCCGTAACTTGAATATTGGAACCTCTATTATCACGGGGGTTTTCTATTAATTAAACGAAAATCAACGAAATAAGCACCTCTCTTTTATAGTAAAATTTGGCTAATTTAGACATTTTATTTATGGCAAAACATCACTAGAATTATAGCAACAAAAATTATTAGTTAATGCCACTACTTTTTTAACATTTTCCCTTTATTTTTTCTCCATAAATTATATCGCTGATTTAAAATCAATCATCATTTTCTTGCAAAAAAGATATGTGAAACGCAGCAAGGAACGGTTAATTCAGCTAGTAGACACACATATGTATATATGTGTGTGTGTGTGTGTGTGTGTGTGTGTGTGTGTGTGTGTGTGGAGTATTGTTATTGTTGTTCATGTT
>OZ024741.1:370455600-370460600 GCA_964016885.1 Eledone cirrhosa | reverse complement strand
TAAATTGTATGGAAGAGGAGTAGAAAAAGAAGACATGTGAAGGGAAGCTTGATATGCAGAGGGGTAATGGAATACAGGGTGAAGCTATCCGAGAAATGGGTGACCATGGTGATAAAATTAGCACATGTGAGTGGACGAGAAATGGGAACTTAAAGGTTGGGACAGAATATCTGACTCCCACTCATCCCGAACAGTGGCACAAAGGGCTGCCGAAAAGCTGCCGCACACATCTACTTTGTATTGACCAGCACGCGCCAGTCACGGTGCACCATTGACGGAATTGTGGCTTTGTTGCCACGCTGCGCCTCTGCCACTCGGGTCCATCGAAAAACTTCTTGCCCTCGTTTCTTAGCTCTCATAACGCAACCTTTATGTTTTGCATTCAAGAAATGGTCCAGTGCCATTCTCGCAGCTAGCATTTCGGTTGCAATGCCACTTTTAATCACCTCTTCAAATTTAGCTACTAGCCCCGCTTTCCTTTCTATTCTCCTATCACTACTTCTTTACTAAATACTATTGATTCTATTCTAATTGCTCTCTCAAGAGCGCCCTATCACCTCTTATTGACAACTGTCCCTGTCAACTGGTGCTTCACTAATGTGCTAACCCGGTCACTGTAGACTTGACCTCTTTCTCCCCAGATAAGCAGGATACAGGATATACTTATCGCTCCGACAGGGAACCACAGAGTGTTTCACTGCCAGAACTTCACTGTTAAAAAGCACTGCCTGGACCTCATAGTAAGTAGAACGTCAGGCATTGCCTTCAGTGATCTTTCAACTTCTGTCTCATTTGTTGGCTCCGGTCGTTTTGTGTCTGGACACGCGATTATAGGTGACAGTCATGTTTTGCGTTTCTGTCAGCACCTCCATTTGTCTTAGTTTGGTTAGTTTTTATTAAACACTGGTTAGTTTAACTACAAAACTGTAACAAATGTTCAAGAAGATAAGTTGGCTAACAATGTAAAAATGGGACAAACTTACGGATCAATTTAAATCGTTGTGTCAAGACACGATGCACAAACCCTCAGAACGAAGTGAGTGAAACACCATATGGAAATGGAGTAGGCTAGCCCACTCTGTAACATCTACGGGGAGAGAGAGAGGAAACTGTGGATCACATCGTATCCGAGTGTGACCACCTAGCCCAGATTCACTATAAGGGTGGAGGCACGATAAAATAGGAAAGCTAATTCACTGGCATTTATGCAAACTAAATAATTTACCACATTCTGCGAAGTGGTATGAGCATAAGCCAGAGTCGGTGATAGAAAACGATCGAGTGAAGGTGCTATGGGATTTTAGGATACAGACGGACAAGAAATTAGAACACAATAGACCTGACCTGGTGGTTTTTGACAAGGAAAAAATATCGTGCCTGATTGTAAATGTACCCCCGCCCCTTTGACACAAGAGTGCAAGAAAAGAAGGAGAAAATTAACCGATACCACGATTTAAAGTGGGAGTTTAAAAGAATTTGGGATTGTCATGAGATCAAGGTCGTCCCTATTGTCACAGGAGCACTAGGAACTATCTCGAGGAGTTTTCAAGTATTGTTAAAGAACATTAGTCCAGCCCCCTTTTTTGGAACACTTCAAAAGCATGCTTACTGGGAACATCAAGAACCCTCCGATACGTCCTAAATATTTAAGGTTGCATGTAACCACTTGATGTTCATTTGAACAAACCTTCCAGTTAAATAACATCAATGACTGAGACTCCAAGAAAAAAAAATGTCTTTACTAATAACTAAGGGTTTACATGAAGAAAACATTAAGGACGACACAGAACAAAACATTGTGTGTGTGTATGTGTGTGTGTGTGTGTTTGTGTGTGTGCGTATGTCTGTGTTTGTGTGTATATGTGCGTGTGCGTGTATGTGTGTGTGTTATGTGTGTGAGTGAGTGTGTGGGTGTTGCATCTAAACAGTTAAAATGAAAATAAAGGGGAGGTAACAATAAAATGATAATAAAGAGTATTTCTCAATAGAAAAAAGGGCTACACAATGAAAAAACACACATAAAACTACGGTTGTTCTGACTGCTTGAACAAGTGCCTTCTCTTAGTTCTGCTCCTATTTACTGCCAACTACTCAGGAGAGGCCCGTTCACTCGGGCTATGCTCACCATTCTTAACCAACTTTCAACAAAGTAGCTGAAAGGCAAAACTTCCCTCTCCATCATGATTTTCTTCAAGTAGAACTTGAAACGTTAATGAGGGCCCAAGAGGGAAGTACTTGTCTTCAACCAAGAGGGAAGTACTTGTCTTCAACCCTTTCAATCGCGTCCACCAAACAATCTCTTTCCAATAAAAGAGATATAAACTTAGAAATTTGGGTAACTTAATTGTTTAATTCTCATGATTTACCTCATAGCTGAGGAATCTATTGTTATTCAATATCTCTTCCTTTTAGGTTTATATATTTCGTTTGACTGTATCAGTCACAGCACAAACAGCTCAATAAATTAAGAATTTGGAGCAGATATATACTAATTTAAAGTATCAAAATATATAATATGTATGATAAATGTGTTTCTCGGCAGAAAATCTCAGTGGAAGTTTGTCCAGAACATCAATAATTCAAATTAAAAAATATTCATCATACATATTATATATGTTACGATACTTTAAATTAGTATATACATACATACATACACACATATATATACATATATGTATATATATATATATATATATATATATATATATATATATATATATATATATATATATATATATATATCATCATTTCATCATCATCATTTCATTTTACATCCACTTTTCCCTGCTTGCAAGGGTGGGACGGGAACCAATTCTGGCTTGATTTCTACAGCTGGATGCCCTTCCTAACACCAACTTCATTTACAGTGAGTGCTGGGTGCTTTTTTGCCGTGGCACCTCCACGACCACTTTGCAGTGGAATGATAGGGACTCAAGTCCCTATCACCTCATTTCTACAGCTGAGTAAACTGGAGCAATGTGAAATAAAGTGTCTTGCTCAAGGAAACAACACATCACCCGGTCTGAGAATTGAACTCACAACCTTTCGATTGCAAGGCCAATGCTCTAACCACTAAGCCATGTGCCTCCACACTATATATATGGAGGGGCGGGTGCAAGCATTAAACAGAAATAACGAAGCAAATGACAGGGTACAATGAAGAATTATGTTAGTTAACGCTTGAAATAATAGCAAATATATATATATATATATATATATATATATAATTATTAAATATGTGTGTATGTATATGTGTGGATGGTAAGAATCGATCTTATAACATCTTTTCTCTCAGATCTTTTTATACCATTCTTCTTGTGACACTAAACTCCGCCAGTTGCAGACTACGCATCAACATGTGATATCTCTCCCCACAAAGTTCGATCACCAGCAGCAGATTTTAAAGAGCAAAGATCAAGTCCAGTCCACAAGTTAACATTGTCAAGACGTCGTTTTGGCTGCCGGCCTCTGCTTCTCCTACCAGCCAACCTTCCTTCCAGATATAACCTACTCACACCACGAGTTGATCTTTTTATATGGCCGTATAGTTGAGTACTCTTGACTTGACATCTGATGTAATTGGTTTAAGTTTGGTAATGTTGAGCAGCTCACTGATGCAGATACGGTCGCTGAGCCGCTTACCAGTCATAAGTCTCATGATGTGGTTCTGGAATGTCAAGACCATATAACACAACTGGATTTTAGCCTTCAAATGATAGGAAACTCGTTTTGATGTTAGTACATCCTTGTTCTTGTTGAAAGCTTCCCAACCTGAAACACAAGCCACGTATCAACCCGGAAGAGGCACCAAGGAGCAGATCCTAGATATTGAACAAATCATTGAGAAATAGAATTCAACAACCTGTGCACATAACCTTCATTGATTTCACAAAAGCTTTTGACAACATGAAACTACCCAGCTTTTGGCAACTCTTAAACAAGACCTCAATTATCAAAAAATACATCAACCTATTGAAAGAAACTTACACCAACTCAACAGCATATGTAAAAAGAAACTTGGGAACTACACGCTGTATAGACATCTTGAAGGGAGTTAAGCAGAGGGATGTACTATCAGCACTTCTTTTCTGTATAGTTATAGCTGCACTTATCTACCAAACTGAAGAAGAATGCTCCTCTGGCTATCAAATAGGAGGTAAAATCCTATGAAATCTTAGCTATGCAGACAATCTGGCCATTATGAGTTACTCTAGAACTGATCTGCAAGACTTTCTGAATGTACTGGCCAAACATTCGCTGCAGGCTAACTTACACATCAACATCTCCAAACAATATCTATCATCAAACAATAATGGAATGGTTGCTGCGCAATATCGAATTGCTCTAGGTTTATACCATTGCGCATATATAATTTGTAGAAACAGACATGATGTGGATACATTTGTCTCGACAATACCTTACCCTTCTATATATATATATATATATATAGGAAAAAGTATGACCTCGACAGCAGAGCTCAAGCCGTTTCGACGGCTATTTCTGGACTAAATTAGAATTTTTAGCCTGGTGAATAAATAGCCGAACTTTTCAAGGGGGTACTTCCTTATATGGGGAGATTGTAGTTGTCAAGAGGATTCGTTAAAATTTGTTGTAAACACAAATAAGTCTATCATGGCATTTGGTAGGAGGTAGGGGTGGCTAAACTTGCCTGTAGAACAATAGGGGAGTGAGTGGAGCGGTGAAGCGTTGAAAGTGATATGTATACATCAGATTCTAAGGATAGTGTATGAAGTGGGGGAGGGAGGTTATAGAATAGGTAAATCGAATGAGAGTAGGAGACAATAAAAGATACTAGAAATAAAAAAAAAATATATATATATAAAATTAGATAGTGAGAAATGAATAAAGAAATCACAATGCTATCTTACAATTACAGGTTAATAAGTTGAGAATAGAAAAAACTTATAGAAATTACAAAACAGATACAAACTTAAAGAGTTACACCTCCTGGTCGGCTCTCCACTGATGTCTAGGTTATT
>OZ024741.1:370448100-370453100 GCA_964016885.1 Eledone cirrhosa | reverse complement strand
GAAAAAAGTGAAGAAATCGTATATAAAAGGAAGAAACATCTGGAATTTTAAAAACTTACTTTTTCTTCCTCGAGAATCTGTAATAAATTTTAGATTAGTGCAAACACATCAGACTTAGTTAAGAATTTTAGCTACGATATTATCACCTCGTGTTTGACTTTTATTGCTCTGTCACGTAAATGCCCTTATATATATATTGTCTCCTCTGACCTTCACACTAAGAGACACACACATGTGTACCAGCGTACTCATACATGCATCTAGGTGTGCAGATATGAACATTCACACCGTTTTCAATAAACGTTAGTTCTTTTTTTACTAAACACTGTCTAGCCGAAATAGCTAAGCTATTTCTAATCAAGCAACACAACATAAAACTCTTTAATGTAAACTGTCTAAAAGAGATTTATTGCTGTACTCCTAACATGAAACATCTTAACATATAAAACAAAGGAATATATATCTGACGTCATATGTACATGCAGAAATATAAATGCCTGTCCCCTTAATAAGTTATATGAAGCTTGAAGCGATATATATTAAGGTATAGTCATCTCCACTAACTCGAAAATTAACAAAGTGCATCAAGACTATTAGGAACAGAAGAGATATTATCAAATTATATCCGGAATTTTAAAGAACAGGATAATAATTTTCCCATCAAGTGTATATGATACAAGAGCCACGCAGACAATATGTGAGTGAAACAAAACGATGTGTTTTATGTAGAAATCTAAAAATGCCTCGTAGTAAAGTATCATTGGGTAGTGTGTAAATGAGGAATCATATATTCTTATGAAAAGATACCATGCCTCCATCTAACTCAGGATCACACTGCCTAATCCATTATAGGAACAAGCTTTTACACGGTCGCACAACATCATACGTCCATTTTCAATTTCGACCCGTAAATCCTATTGGAGTCGTAAGGGCTCCGTATTGACAAAAGGGGGTTCTAATGAATTTTAATTTAAACCTGGCGGAGCCCATCTCATCTTCGGGTCTGAGTACAACAGACTTCATCAAGAGAAGGCTAGAGAGTTAAAGAAGAAGTGAGTACTGGTACTTTTTGTTATCCATCTCGAAAGGATGAACGTCAAGGTTGACCTCGTCAGGATCTGAACTCAGAGAGCAGAGAGCAGGAACGAATATCGCAAATCAACCTTCGCAGACATTCTCACGATTCTGCTAATTCGCCAGCTTATACTGTATAGTGCTAAATGATAAAGATGTGGATGTACAATGTATTGTATTTATACCAATCGACTGTTGTATAAATATACACACTTCAACAATATTCTAATAAATATTGCCTCTACAGGTAATGAAAGATGTGTAAATATACTGTATAGTATAACATCGTAATACAGACGGGGAAAAGGTAACGCAGTTGCATGGGATTCGAGAGATACATGGCAGGTTCTAGTGATCAGGCTGTTCGCCATGTCGCAATTTCGGATCCCACCATCGCACCGTGTTCATGAGCGAGACACTATATTTCATGTGGCTCCAGTTCATTCAAATAGAAACAAAAATAGAGTTACCTCTAATGCAGAGGACCAGCAGTGTCAAATCCTGTGTCACACAGAACCAATGAGAATTATGTCAGGAGTATGCCTTGTGCATTTCACGAGAAGGTTTTCCCGTTAGGGAAGGAGAAACAGAGAGAGAGAGAGAGAGAGAGAGAGAAACAGAGAGAGAGAGAGAGAGAGAGAGAGAGAGGGGGGGGGATATATACTCCAGGGAGTGTAAGGTGAAGTTACAGCAGGTTCACCCAGGTGAGCACTCGATGTTTAGGTTCACGTCTGTAGCGAGGTGTAGAGCTAGGCAGAGTGTAATAATAATTGTTTCTACTTTTGGCACAAGGCCACCAATTACCCAGTGCATTACTGGTACTTTACTGGTACATTACTGGTACTTTATTTTATCGACCCCGTAAGGATGAAAGGCAAAGTTAACCTCGGCGGGATTTGAACTCAGACCATAAAGGGCCGTAACTCTTTGCTGCAAAGCATGGTGTCAGACCCTCTACCGATACTGCCAAATCCACCGCCCTATAATAATAATAATAATAATAATAATAATAATAATAATAATAATAATAATAATTGTTTCTACTTTAGGCACAAGGCCAGCAAATACCCAGTACATTACTGGTAATTTATTTTATCGACCCCGTAAGGATGAAAGGCAAAGTTAACCTCGGCGGGATCTGAACTCTGTCTGTAAAGACTGGCCACAAGGGCCGACAATAATTATACAAGGACGATTTATTAAGCCTTGTCAATCATCGTCTTCGTATTATATATATATATATATATATATATATATATATATATATATATAAATATATATATATATATATATATATATATATTTAAATATATATATATATATATATTGTATATATATATATATAACCAGAGCTTCGATTATGCTGTACTGCCTTGTTGTATATCTCTCTCTCTCTCTATATATATATATATATATATATTTGAGTGTGTATTACACCACCACCACCGCCATCTCTATTATCACTACTATCACCACCACCACCACCGCCATCTCGACTATCACCACCACCACCGCCATCTCTACTATCACCACCACCATCGCCATCTCTACTATCACCACCACCACCGTCATCTCTACTATCACCACCACCACCGCCATCTCTACTATCACCACCACCACCACCGCCATCTCTACTATCACCACCACCACCACCGCCATCTCTACTATCACCACCACCACCACCGCCATCTCTACTATCACCACCACCACCACCGCCATCTCTACTATCACCACCACCACCACCGCCATCACTACTATCACCACCACCACTGCCAGCTACACTAACACTACTATCACCACCACCACTGCCAGCTACACTAACACTACTATCACCACCACCACCACTGCCAGCTACACTAACACTACTATCACCACCACCACCACTGCCAGCTACACTAACACTACTATCACCACCACCACCACTGCCAGCTACACTAACACTACTATCACCACCACCACCACCACCGCCATCTCTACTATCACCACCACCACCACTGCCAGCTACACTAACACTACTATCACCACCACCACCACCACCGCCATCTCTACTATCACCACCACCACCACCACCACCACCATCACTACTATCACCACCACCACTGCCAGCTACACTAACACTACTATCACCACCACCACCACCACCGCCATCTCTACTATCACCACCACCACCACCACCATCACTACTATCACCACCACCACTGCCAGCTACACTAACACTACTATCACCACCACCACCACTGCCAGCTACACTAACACTACTATCACCACCACCACCACTGCCAACTACACTAACACTACTATCACCACCACCACCACCACCGCCATCTCTACTATCACCACCACCACCACCACCATCACTACTATCACCACCACCACTGCCAGCTACACTAACACTACTATCACCACCACCACCACTGCCAGCTACACTAACACTACTATCACCACCACCACTGCCAGCTACACTAACACTACTATCACCACCACCACCACTGCCAGCTACACTAACACTACTATCACCACCACCACCACTGCCAACTACACTAACACTACTATCACCACCACCACCACCACCGCCATCTCTACTATCACCACCACCACCACCACCATCACTACTATCACCACCACCACTGCCAGCTACACTAACACTACTATCACCACCACCACCACTGCCAGCTACACTAACACTACTATCACCACCACCACTGCCAGCTACACTAACACTACTATCACCACCACCACTGCCAGCTACACTAACACTACTATCACCACCACCACTGCCAGCTACACTAACACTACTATCATCCCCTCCATCTATTCCAACTGTCAAAACTAATAAATACCAAAGATAGCTTCAAAAATTCGTTGCGAAATACATATATACATACATACGTACATACACACACACATACTCACACATACTCACACATACTCATACATACATACGTACACACACACACATACTCACACATATATACATACATACGTACATACACACACACACATACTCACACATATATACATACATACGTACATACACACACACACATACTCGCACATATATACATACATACGTACATACACACACACACATACTCACACATACTCACACATACATACATACGTACATACACACTCACACATACTCACACACATACTCACACATATATACATGCATACGTACATACACACACACACACACACACATACTCACACACATACTCACACATATATACATACATACGTACACACACACACACACACATACTCACACACATACTCACACATATATACATACATACGTACATACACACACACACAGATACTCACACACATACTCACACATATATACATACATACGTACATACACACACACACATACTCACACACATACTCACACATATATACATACATACGTACATACACACACACACATACTCACACATATATACATACATACGTACATACACACACACACATACTCACACATATATACATACATACGTACATACACACACACACATACTCACACATATATACATACATACGTACATACACACACACACATACTCACACACATACTCACACATATATACATACATACGTACATACACACACACACATACTCACACACATACTCACACATATATACATACATACGTACATACACACACACATACTCACACACATACTCACACATATATACATACATACGTACATACACACACATACTCACACACATACTCACACATATATACATACATACATACATACACACTCACACATACTCTCACACATACTCACACATATATACATACATACGTACATACACACTCACACACATACTCACACATATATATACATACATACATACGTACATACACACACACACATACTCACACATATATACATACATACATACATACGCA
>OZ024741.1:370433003-370447900 GCA_964016885.1 Eledone cirrhosa | reverse complement strand
TCTCTCAATTGGTCTCTTTTTCTGTTCGCACACACACATATGTATGTATGTATGTATGTATGTATGTATGTATGTATGTGTGTGTGTATGTATGTATGTGTGTATGTATGTCTGTGTGTATGAAAGTGTGTATGTATGTATATATATATATGTATTATGTGTGTATGTAGAATGTATGTGTGAATGTATGTGTATGTTTGTGTGTGTATGTATGCATGTATGTATGTATGAATGCATGTATGTATGTATGTATGTATGTAAGAATGTATGTATGTGTGTATGTATGTGTGTATGAAAGTGTGTATGTACGTATGTATTATGTACGAATGAATCTATGTGAGTATGCATGTGTGTGTAGGTATGTATGTATGAATGCTTATGCTTGCATAACCCATGCATCGGTATGTGTATTCTTCTGCGTATGTGCTTGTCTCTTTGTGTGAGTGTGCGCGTGTGTGAATGTATATGTGTGCGTAAGTGTGTATGTATGTGTGTAAGCGTGTGTATTAAGTACGGGATTGCTGTATTGTTTTCATCATTTATACAAAAGAATTCTACGAAGCAAGAATTCCATCGGTGAATCCAATAATTATATAAACTAGCGATTCACCGAAGTGGAACCTTAGAAAGATGACTGGGAAGATCTTAAACACACAGTCACACACACACACACACACATACACACACACATACATATTTATATATATATATATACACATACATATATATATATATATACACATACATATGTATATATATATATATATATATATATATATATATATATATATATATATATATATATATATATATATTTATATATACACACATAGATACACAGATATTCACTCCAAACCAAAAGTTAATATCAGTTAATATCAATAGGCGGTACAATTAGTGCAATGTTCCCATGTTCACTGTGTAACGAAGAGATCTGTGTATATTATAAATCCATATTTGTACAAAGAGAAAAGCTTTTTTTATCCGAAACCACTTAAATGTAAACACAGATTATTTTTTATATTTAAGAATGTAGACATATCATATTTATGTATTTCACCGTTATTGAAAAAGATGAGCATCTTAACTCGAGTTTCAATGTTTGTTGAGACAACATCAGAAACTGTCTACAATCATTCAACAATCCATGAAGAAATTTGCAACCATGTACGAGCATCGCCTGTAAAGTTCATATGCTGACCAAGATACTCTCATAGAATGACCAAATAAGCATCCGGCTTGAGCCCATAATAATTCGGACCCAAAATATATTGTTATAAGGGTCAAATATTCAAATATTCAACTTTGTATTGTACATTGTATATTCAAAAAAGAAAATAGTTATAAATGGAAGAAGAAGAACCCCCCCCTCCTCTGTCTACACTATATAGAATAGCCAAACAACACCAATCTCACCAACACCAGAAACTAGATACACCACCTACCCCATCACCTCTCTGTGTACACTAAACACAACAGCCAGATAACGGCCCCTGCCATCATTACTACCACTATCCCATCACCGCCGCCACCACTCCTTCATTGCTACCACCGCTACAACACCATCACTACAGTAATACGATCACATCACCACCACCACTGCCTCAGTATCGACATCACCACCACCACTGTCTCAGTATCGCTACCGCCGCTATTCTCTCCCATTGCTTCCTGCTAGTTGCTGCCACCACATTATAGAATTCCTACTAAAAAGAGGAAGGCATCAAAATATATAGATAGACTCAAAAGAAAAAACAAACATTAAAACCAAACCAGCACCGCAACAACAACAAAAAAAAGAGAAAAACAAACAGAAAAACAAAAACAAAAAAAAACGTAAAGAAAATAAGAATGAAGAGAGAAACAAGCGGACGGACAGAGAAGAGAGGGGAAAAACTAAGTCAGACATTCGAACACTACATTACAATGAAACTTATGCTTATTCATTTGTGGGGTTTTTTCTGCCTGTTTGTTTGTTTGTTTATTTGTGTTCGCCTACAGCGTGGTGATAATGCCACACAAGAGCCAAGTGGAGCGGCGCAACCACCGGAGACGGTGAATCCACAAATGATTATGTAACCATACATTCGCCAATCCTCGATAAGAGTGTTTAAATATCGAACCTAAACAGTTCGAATAACGGTGAAATGGAGACTAGAACGTCATGTGACAGACTCTCACCCAACAGGTGCTCCCTGGCTCAGCAGCAGGAACCTGGCTGTCAACCAAATACTGCTGGTGTCGGAGGAAGAAGAAGAAGGAAAGGGACCAGAACCAACTGGACGAAAGAATTGAATAGAACTGTTATGCAATGTTACCTGAAAAGTAACCCCAAGGAGAGGGGCTATAGGAGACGGATGCATAACATCTGGAACGAGATTGGTCTATTTAAATTAGATGAACAAAAATTGGCCGGGCAGGCTCGGGTAATAAGAACTAATGGGTGGATAAGCGAGCTGGAACTGGAGGAACTGAGCAGAGAGATTAGCTTGGAGATGGAGGGTGGAGTATGCCAGGCAAACGAGCCAGTGGGAAATGAAGGTGAAGAGGTCGAGAGAACGGAGGCACCACCCGAAGCAGACAATGATCTGAATACTGAGATAAATAATACCTGGAACAGAGATACGGCCACTGAGAAGATGAATGCTGACGGGCTAGGTCAAGATTCGGTTGACATCCTAAATTTAGTGGTAGATGAATTGAACAATGATAGTGGGAGACCTATGAACCTAAGATTTGTAGACAGGAAAAAGTTAAAAGAAACAACAGCTAAGGTAAACAAAGTCATCCCATACCTTGAGGCGAGGAGCCTTCACCAGTGCAACAATATCCTCAAAGCAACAGCAAATACGGTGAGGAAACTACTTGGTATAAAAGCGAGAGGAAACAACAGACAAGAAAGAGCAGAGCCCTGGTGGAAGAAACGACTGAGTGGTCAAATCAGGGAAATGAGAAATGACATAGGAAAGCTTGAGTCACTACTGAATGGGACACTAAAAAACATAGGCACTAAAAATAGACTGGAAATAAAGTACAAAACTAGGAGGAAAAAGCAAAATATTATCATAGAGGAACTGAAGCAACGCATTGTAGCAAAGAGTGCAAAAATCAGGCGATACGAGAACAGAGTCAGTCAGTATAAATAGAACCGCATGTTCGACAACAACCAGAAGATGCTGTTTGGACAGCTTGAGGGGAAAGAAAGAGGCAACGACTTGATCCCTGAGGCGGAACAAACTAAAACATTCTGGAGAGGAATATGGGAGCAGGATGTTAGACATAATGACCAGGCAGGGTGGATTGAGACAGTACAGAGGGAGATCGGTGAGCAGGCACACCAACAAACTGATTTGAGTATCACAGTTGAAACTCTTAAGAGGCAGGCCAAAAAGCTAACCAACTGGAAATCACCAGGCCCAGATGGTGTGCAGGGGTATTGGATTAAAAATATAACATCCCTCCACCCGAAACTGACAACCATGTTCAATGACTGCTTGATGTCAGGTGAGGTACCAGAGTGGTTGACAAAGGTACCACAGTTCTGATAATGAAAGACCGAATCAAGGGTAATGATGTTACCAACTATAGACCTATCACATGTCTGTCCGTAATGTGGAAACTGTTGACGAGCATTGTGTCTGAGGAAATCTACCATCACCTCCACACAAACAACTTGTTACCGGACGAACAGAAAGGATGCCGAAAGAAGTCACGTGGTACAAAGGACCATTTACTTATTGATAAGATGGTAATGGGGAATTGCAGGAGGAGACACACTGATCTTGCCATGGGATGGATAGACTACAGAAAGGCATTTGACATGGTGCCTCATTCTTGGATCACCAAAAGCCTGGAGATCTTCAAGGTGGCAGATAACATCAGACAGTTGTTGGGCAAAAGTATGACGTCCTGGGAAACAGAGTTGACATCAACTGGAGAATCCTTGGGAAGCGTGAAGATCAAGAGAGGTATCTTCCAGGGAGATAGCCTGTCCCCTCTGTTGTTTGTCCTTGCCCTGATGCCCTTGACCATTATGCTGCGAAAAGTGAGAGCAGGATACAAGTTGGGAAGGGGAGAGCTTACCATCAATCACCTCCTCTTCAAGGACGATCTTAAGCTCTTCAGGAAAAGTGAGAAGGAGTTGGATGTGCTTGTTGACACTGTCCGTATTTTCAGCAGTAATATATGTATGCAGTTTGGTATTAGTAAGTGTGGAGTCATTGTGATGAGGAGGGGTAGGTTGAGCAGAAGTAACGGAATCCAGATACCAACAGGTGAGATGATAAAGGAAATTGACTCTGAGGAAGGATACAAGTATTTGGGCGTTCTGGAGGCTGATGGCATAAAGAACAAAAAAAATGAAGGAATTGTTAAGAACTGAATACATTCGGAGAATAAGGAGCGTATTGAAGTCACATCTGAACAGCAGAAATGCCATAAGCGCAGTAAATTCCCGAGCTGTGTCTATTATTAGGTACAGTGCGGGAATTCTGAGATGGAATGTTGCTGAACAAAAAGAAATGGATAGGAAGACTAGGAAGCTATTGACTATCTACAACATGTTCCACAAGAGGAGTGATGTCGATAGACTCTACCTAAGGAGATCTGAGGGTGGAAGAGGTCTTATCAGCATAGAGGACTGTGTTCAGATGGAGAAAAACAACCTACACAAATACGTGACTGATAGTAAGGAGCCAATGCTCAGAACTGTACTGAAGGAGGGGACAATAGGCCAGGGGATGTCCAAGGAGGAAATAACATCAAGGAGAAAGAGCAACCTTCAGGAAATATCCCTTCATAGTACCTTCTTTGAGAAAACTGAATTTAGAGATCCACAGACATGGAACTGGTTAAGAAGAGGAGACCTTAAAAAGGCTACAGAAGGAATGTTAATGGCTGCGCAGGAGCAGGCCCTCAAAACGAAGTGGTTGAAACACCATATCTACAAGGAGGAGGCTAGCCCACTGTGCAGGATCTGTGGAGAGAGAGAGGAGACTGTGGCTCACATTGTATCCGAGTGTAAACACCTAGCCCAGACCCACTATAAGGGCTGGAGACATGATGTGATTGGCAGGGTGATCCACTGGCACCTGTGCAAAGTAAACAATTTACCACATTCTGAGAAATGGTATGAGCATAAGCCAGAGGCGGTGATGGAGAACGATCAGGTGAAGGTGCTGTGGGATTTTAGGATACAGACGGACAAGAAACTGGAACACAATAGACCTGACCTGGTGGTTGTGGAGAAAGAAAAAATATCGTGTATGATTGTGGATGTGGCCTGCCCATTCGACACGAGAGTGCAAGAGAAGGAGAGGGAGAAAATTAACCGATACCAGGACTTAAAGTGGGAGGTAAGAAGGATTTGGAACTGCCATGAAGTCAAAGTGATCCCGATTGTCATAGGCGCACTGGGGACTATCTCCAAAAGTTTCCAGGGATGGTTAAAGAAAATCGGCCCCTTCACGCTTTTTGGAACGCTTCAAAAGGCATGCTTGCTGGGAACAGCAAGAACCCTCCGATACGTCCTGAATATCTGAGGCTGCAGGTAGTGGCTTGATATTCATTCCAACGGACTTTCCAGTTAACTAACATCAAAGACTGAGATTCAAGGAATAATAATAATAATAATAATAATAATAATAATAATAATAATAATAATAATAATAATAATAATAATAATAAGAAACTAGATACACCACCCACCCCATCATCTGTGTACACTAAACACAACAGCATTTTCACCTTCACCGCCACCGCTCACTACGGCCATCATTACCACCACTATCCCATCACCGCCGCCACCACCCCCTGACTCCTTCACTGCTGCTGCCACCGCTACAGCACCATCACTACAGTAATACGGTCGCATCACCGCCGCCACTGCCTCGGTATCGACATCACCACCACCACTGTCTCAGTATCGCCAACGCCGCCAGTCTCTGCTGGCTACCACTTCCACATTATAGAATTCCTACTACTAACAAAGAGGAAGGCATCAAAATATATAGATAGACTCAAAAGAAAAAAGAAAAAACAAACAACAAAAGCAGCACAGCAACAACAGTAAAAAACGAGAAAAACAGAGAAAAACAAAAACAAAAAAAGAAACCCCAAAAACGTAAAGAAAATAAGAATGAAGAGAGAAGCAGGCGGACGGACAGAGAAGAGGGGGGAAAAAGTAAAACTTAAAAAACAAAAACTAAGTCAGACATTCGAATACTACATTACAATGAAACTTATGCTTATTCATTTTTGGGGCCCTTTCTGCCCGTGTGTTTGTTTGTTTATGTGTGTCCGTATACAGCGTGGTGATAATGCCACACAAGGGCCAAGTGGGATGGCGGATCCACAGATGGCTATGTAAACATACATTCGCCAATCCTCGATAAGAGTGTTTAAATATCGAACATAAACAGTTCGAATAACGGTGAAATGGAGACTAGAACGTCATGTGACAGACTCTCACCCAACAGGTGCCCCCTGGCTCAGCAGCAGGAACCTGACTGTCAACGAAATACTGCTGATGTTGGAGGAAGAAGAAGAAGGAAAGGGGCCAGAACCAACTGGACGAAAGAATTGAATAGAACTGTTATGCAATGCTACCTGAAAAGTAACCCCAAGGAGAGGGGCTACAGGAGATGGATGCATAACATCTGGAACGAGATTGGTTTATTTAAATTAGATGAACAAAAATTGGCCGGGCAGGCTCGGGTAATAAGAACTAATGGGTGGATAAGCGAGCTGGAACTGGAGGAACTGAGCAGCGAGAATGGCTTGGAGATGGCGGGTGTAGTATGCCAGACAAGCGAGCCGGCGGGAAATGAAGGTGAGGAGGTCCTGAGAGCGGAGGAACCACCCGAAGCAGACAATGATCTGAATACTGAGATAAATAATACCTGGAACAGAGATACGGCCACTGAGGAGATGAATGCTGACGGGCTAGGACAAGATTCGGTTGACATCCTAAATTTAGTGGTAGATGAGTTGAACAATGATAGTGGGAGACCTATAAACCTAAGATTTGTAGACAGGAAAAAGTTAAAAGAAACAACAGCTAAGGTAAACAAAGTCATCCCATACCTTGAGGCGAGGAGTCTTCACCAGTGCAACAATATCCTCAAAGCAACAGCAAATACGGTGAGGAAACTACTTGGTATAAAAGCGAGAGGAAACAACAGACAAGAAAGAGCAGAGCCGTGGTGGAAGAAGCGACTGAGTGGGCAAATCGGGGAAATGAGAAATGACATAGGAAAGCTTGAGTCACTACTGAATGGGACACTAAAAAACATAGGCACTAAAAATAGACTGGAAATAAAATACAAAACTAGGAGTAAAAAGCTAAATATTATCATAGAGGAATTGAAGCAACGCATTGTAGCAAAGAGTGCCAAAATCAGGCGATACGAGAACAGAGTCAGTCAGTATAAACAGAACCGCATGTTCGACAACAACCAGAAGATGCTGTTTGGACAGCTTGAGGGGAAAGAAAGAGGCACCGAGTTGATCCCTGGGGCGGAACAAGCTAAAACATTCTGGAGAGGAATATGGGAGCAGGATGTTAGACACAATGCCCAGGCAGGGTGGATTGAGACAGTACAGAGGGAGATCGGTGAGCAGGCACAGCAACAGACTGATTTGAGTATCACAGTTGAAACTCTTAAGGGGCAAGCCAAAAAACTAACCAACTGGAAATCACCAGGCCCAGATGGTGTGCAGGGGTATTGGATTAAACATTTAACATCCCTCCACCCGAAGCTGACGGCCATGTTCAATGACTGCTTGGTGTCGGGTGAGGTGCCAGAGTGGTTGACAAAAGGTACCACAGTTCTGATAATGAAAGACCGAATCAAGGGTAATGATGTTACCAACTATAGACCTATCACATGTCTGCCCGTAATGTGGAAACTGTTGACGAGCATTGTGTCTGAGGAAATCTACCATCACCTCCACACAAACAACTTGTTGCCGGACGAACAGAAAGGATGCCGAAAGAAGTCACGTGGTACAAAGGACCAGTTGCTTATTGATAAGATGGTAATGGGGAATTGCAGGAGGAGACACACTGATCTTGCCATGGGATGGATAGACTACAGAAAGGCATTTGACATGGTGCCTCATTCCTGGATCACCAAAAGCCTGGAGATCTTCAGGGTGGCAGATAACATCAGACAGTTGCTGGGCAGGAGTATGGGGTCCTGGGAGACAGAGTTGACATCAACTGGAGTATCCTTGGGAAGCGTGAAGATCAAGAGAGGTATCTTCCAGGGAGATAGCCTGTCCCCTCTGTTGTTTGTCCTTGCCCTGATGCCCTTGACCATTATGCTGCGAAAAGTGAGAGCAGGATACAAGTTGGGAAGGGGAGAGCTTACCATCAATCACCTCCTCTTCATGGACGATCTTAAGCTCTTCGGGAAAAGTGAGAAGGAGTTGGATGTGCTTGTTGACACTGTCCGTATTTTCAGCAGTGATATATGTATGCAGTTTGGTATTGGTAAATGTGGAGTCATTGTGATGAGGAGGGGTAGGTTGAGCAGAAGTAACGGGATCCAGATACCAACAGGTGAGATGATAAAGGAAATTGACTCTGAGGAAGGATACAAGTATTTGGGCGTTCTGGAGGCTGATGGCATAAAGAACAAAAAAATGAAGGAATTGTTAAGAACTGAATACATTCGGAGAGTAAGGAGCGTATTGAAGTCACATCTGAACAGCAGAAATGCCATAAGCGCAGTAAATTCCCGAGCTGTGTCTATTATTAGGTACAGTGCGGGAATTCTGAGATGGAATGTTGCTGAACAAAAAGAAATGGATAGGAAGACTAGGAAGCTATTGACTATCTACAACATGTTCCACAAGAGGAGTGATGTCGATAGACTCTACCTAAGGAGATCTGAGGGTGGAAGAGGTCTTATCAGCATAGAGGACTGTGTTCAGATGGAGAAAAACAACCTATACAAATACGTGACCTATAGTAAGGAGCCAATGCTCAGAGCTGTACTGAAGGAGGGGACAGTGGGCCAGGGGATACCCAAGGAGGAAATAACATCAAGGAGGAAGAGCAGCCTTAAGGGAAAATCCCTTCATAGTACCTTCTTTGAGAAAACTGAATTTAGAGATCCACAGACATGGAACTGGTTGAGAAGAGGAGACCTCAAAAAGGCTACAGAAGGAATGCTAATGGCTGCGCAGGAGCAGGCCCTCAAAACGAAGTGGTTGAAGCACCATATCTACAAGGAGGAGGCTAGCCCACTGTGCAGGATCTGTGGAGAGAGAGAGGAGACTGTGGCTCACATTGTGTCCGAGTGTAAACACCTAGCCCAGACCCACTATAAGGGCTGGAGACACGATGTGATGGGCAGGGTGATCCACTGGCACCTGTGCAAAGTAAACAATCTACCACATTCTGAGAAATGGTATGAGCATAGGCCAGAGGCGGTGATGGAGAACAGTCAGGTGAAGGTGCTGTGGGATTTTAGGATACAGACGGACAAAAAACTGGAACACAATAGACCTGACCTGGTGGTTGTGGACAAAGAAAAAAGATCGTGCCTGATTGTGGATGTGGCCTGCCCGTTCGACACGAGAGTGCAAGAGAAGGAGAGGGAGAAAATTAACCGATACCAGGACCTAAAGTGGGAGGTGAAAAGGATTTGGAACTGCCATGAAGTCAAAGTGATCCCGATTGTCATGGGCGCACTGGGGACTATCTCCAAAGGTTTCCAGGGATGGTTAAAGAAAATCGGCCCCTTCACGCTTTTTGGAACGCTTCAAAAGGCATGCTTGCTTGGAACGGCAAGAACCCTCCGATACGTCCTGAATATCTGAGGCTGCAGGTAGTGGCTTGATATTCAATCCAACGGACTTTCCAGTTAACCAACATCAATGACTGAGATTCAAGGAATAACAATAACAATAATAATAATAATAATAATAATAATAATAATAATAATAAAAGATCGTGCCTGATTGTGGATGTGGCCTTCCCTTTCGACACGAGAGTGCAAGAGAAGGAGAGGGAGAAAATTAACCGATACCAGGACTTAAAGTGGGAGGTAAAAAGGATTTGGAACTGCCATGAAGTCAAAGTGATCCCGATTGTCATAGGCGCACTAGGGACTATCTCAAAAAGTTTCCAGGGATGGTTAAAGAAAATTGGCCCCTTCACGCTTTTTGGAACGCTTCAAAATGCATGCTTGCTGGGAACAGCAAGAACCCTCCGATACGTCCTGAATATCTGAGGCTGCAGGTAGTGGCTTGATATTCATCTCAACAAACTTTCCAGTTAACTAACATCAATGACTGAGACTCAAAGAGTAATAACAATAATAATAATAATAATTGTTTCTACTTTTCGCACAAGGCCAGCAATTACCCAGTACATTGAATATTTACCCAGCATTTCTAATAGCACGTGGAAATCAATTAAATATATCGTCAACCATACACAATTAGGTATAAAATCAAAGTTAGAAGAAAAAATGTATATAAGCATACCAAAATTATGTTTCTACCCCATGAGGTTTCATTCGCATATTGGAAATATCTGATCAAGGATAAATTCACGAGTTTCGAAATCATCAGGAAACAAACTCACTTGGACGAAGAGTTTTCTTAAATGATCCTCGCCAGAAACGAATTCAAAATGAACTGTGACGTGGCAGTGGTCATGTCAGAAAGAATGTAATTGGTGCCTTGCGGCGAGTGGGCTTGTTGCTAGAAACCCCAGCCAAATACTGCCTAAATTGCATCTCAAACATATGGGAGATTATCAAATATAAAGATTTACATGTACACAAACTAGACAAAGTCATAGATATATAGATATATGTTTTTTTGCGACCATTCACGATGTGGCTCAATGAGGAATTAATTAATTAAATAATCAACAATCAGAGCAATATACAATAAAGTATGTCCATAGAATCATTTCTATCTATATATATATATATATATATATATATATATATATATATATATATATATATATATATATATATATATATATATATATATATAAAGTATATATGTATATATATACATATATAGTACAATTAAGTATATATATATGTATATATATGTATATATATATATATACTTAATTTTTGCTGGACCGGCAATCTGTATAATCAGCTCCTGATTATTACTGGATTTCTATAAGAATCCAGCTTCTATAATTTTCGGTGGAAGAGGGCAGTACGTAGCTTTGATGATTGCCAAACAGCATGAAACAGACTGTTACCTTCTCTGCCTTCTTTCGCCGAAAAGAAGTAAGTGACATAGTCACTACTTTAAAAATGATAGAGTAAGGTCTTCAAAATGTTTTTAATTAAACATACGGTATATTGCCAAATATACTATGCATACATTCATATATACATATATATATATATATATATATATATATATATATATATATATATATATATATATATATATATATATATATATATATATATATATTTGTCGCCTCTGTAATTTGTCTGAGAATCTAGAAGTGTTCTAGAGACAAAGAGTAAGTTGAGCAATTTTCCACATTTATTCTGTTTTGTTTAATAACCGATATTTTCACTGACTTGTTATTTTGTGACTTGAGATATTTTGGTTGAGTACTTATGGAGCGGCATAGAATCTAGACTCCTAGCCATCACGTACATTTCTGAACCAGTGACCTGTCGGTTGACGGTATTTTGATGACGCGTAGGGATTTCAGGTACTAATGTACTACTGAGTCGCCTGACACATTTACTGCCATAGGCGCCACGGACTGGAATCGAATTCTGTCGATCGATTGGTTATTGATTAGGCGATACCCGCTGATGAAGCCACATGCACCGATTGTGCATTATTACATGATAAATGTAAACAATAGATGCTGTACACTCTCTTGCTGCATTAAGTGTGGCCGAAACTCGAGTACGGGTATAAATTCATGGTACTCGTTGTGTCTACTCTGGGATGTTTACATAAGTACGCTGTAATGTAACCGATAGTAGCAGGGAAAACTTATGCTAGTCCTGTTAACTTCTTCTTCTACTTCTTCTTCTTCTTACTATTATTATTTTTATATAGGGCGGTGGATTGGCAGTATCTGTAGAGGGTCGGACGCCATGCTTTCCAGCATAGTTACGTCCCTTTACGATATGAGTTCAAATCCCGCCGAGGTTGACTTTGCCTTTCATCCTTACGGGGTCGATAAAATAAAGTACCACTAATGCACTGGGTAATTGCTGGCCTTGTGCCTAAAGTAGAAACAATTATTATTATTATATATAAAACTTTGCCTTTAATCCTTACGGGGTCGATAAAATAACGTACCAGTAATGCACTGGGTAATTGCTGGCCTTGTGCCAAAAGTAGAAACAATTATTATTATATATATACATATATATATATATATATATATATATATATATCGGTACAGTATATTGAAAGGATATATTGGACTTTACGTTTCGGACGCTAGTCCTTCATCAGAAGAAAGAATGAAAAATAAGATAGATTGAGGGGACGGGTAGAATGGAATTGGAAAAAATGTCTTTAGATAAAAATAACATGTCCATTCATGTTGACATCTCTTGCAAAACTGTTGGTGCTGGCGTTTTGTGTATGATTCATTTTTTTAGAAAAGTATATATATATATATATATATATATATATATATATATATATATATATATATATATATATATATATATATATGTATATATATACATACATACACATGCACATAGATGTATATATTACATTACATACTTTTATAAGAGTGCATATGCAAATACATACACATACAAAGAATTATATGTAAATATAATTGTAATTGCGCGTATAATATATGTATGCATTATGCGTATGTATGCAGAGAGAAAGAGAGATGTTTGAATGGATCAATATATCTATGTTTGTCCATAAATATATATAAATTTATATATGTATGTGTATTGTTATACTTGGGGAGGATCATATTTGTATAATAATATTGCCAGAATTAATAACAGAACACACTCACTGTTTGGTTGGTTTTCGCTTCTGTGTCTTTTATATCGGTTAATTTAATTTATTCGATCCTCAATGTTACCATTGACTGACCAACGGTCAAAAATACAGATACAATATAGACACAAACACATATATAGTCTATCAAAGTTCTTTCGTTGCACATCTGCAACATCGTCAGTGGTGCTATTTTGTTTCCTCCCGTTGCATTGTATGCCTACACGATCTTTATTTAGTCTGTTTATTTATTTATTTATTTGTTTATTTTTTTGTCTTCTCTGCGCATGCGTTTGCGTGTGTGTATAGTGTTTTGTTTGATGTGTGTTCGTTTTTGGGTGACAGTGTATCGGTTATTGTATTCTATCTTAGTTTACTAGCGTGTGTTTATATGTGTTTGTTGTTATTGTGCTTGTGTATGTATTTATTTATTTATTTATTTATACTTCTATTAGGTCAGTATTGTTTGTTTGGGTGTTGTTATTCCATTCATTTTTTCTGTTTAGCCTTGGCCTTCTAAGTTCTATTTCGCTGGCCTCTCTGATTTGCCTATCTGCTGGGTCATTTCTATGTTTAGATATTATTCTAATTTCTATGTTGTCTATGTTACCGTTGTGTTGTTGTCTGGCATGTTCGTATAGTACGGGAGGAAACATAATAGCACCACTGACGATGTTGCAGATGTGCAACGAAAGAACTTTGTTAGACTATATATATGTGTTTGTGTCTATATTGTATCTGTATTTTTGACCATTGGTCAGTCAATGGTAACATTGAGGACCGAATAAATTAAATTAACCGATATAAAAGACACAGAAGCGAAAACCAACCAAACAGTGAGTGTGTTCTGTTATTAATTCTGGCAATATTACACAAATATGACCCTCGCCAAGTATAACAATATTTGTTTCGACACACGATTTCATATAAAAAACCTCGCAAAACTAATTCATCGCCGTTATACATATATATATATATATATACATATATATATATATATATATATATATATATATATATATATATATATAGAGAGAGAGAGAGAGAGAGAGAAAGAGAGATGGAAGCGAAACAGACTGTTATTGGATCAAGTTATTTGCTAAATGGAAAAATTTCTAAGTACAACACAATTAAACACATCGTTAAATAAAAGGTAATGTATTGTTTCTGTGCAGTCTTGAAATAAACGTTTCCTTAGGCAGGCACTTGGTCATGTCATTTCTCTGTGGAATCTTGAAATAACCGTTCCTTGGGGGCAGGGACTTGGTCATGTTTATATCTAGAAATATCTCAGTAATTCTCTCGTTTATTTTTGTATCCTCTTTACTTAACTATATATTGCTCACCAATCATTCAAGCAACAATCCCCCTCTCCTTCTTTCTCTTTTTTTGCAACACACACATAAATACACACACACACACACACACACACACACACACACACACACACACACACACACACACACACACACATAATATATCTATATACATATATCTATGTGTATATATTATATATGTGTGTGCGTAAGTGTGTGAGTGTGAGTGTGTATATGAGTGAGTAGGTGTGTGTGTGTGTGTGTATGTGTGTGTATATGTGTGTGTATCTGTGTGTGTGTATGTATGTGTGTGTGTTGCAAAAAAGAGGAAGTTTAAAAAAGGACAAATAGTGATAGAATGATAATAGTCTTATTAGAAAGAAAGAGGAAATGAGGAAAGTTTAACCTATCTGATGTTAAATCGTTCATCAGAAAAAAATAAAGAAGAAAGATATTTACACCCGTCGAAAAAGTATCCGACCTTAGGCTAAGTGGCGTCAGGCACTTGGTTCGCACTTGATTCAGCAGCTAATCTCCTTCGAAGCAGGCGTCTTACCCTTCCAGAAACTTATCCCAGCGATCTTTCCA
>OZ024741.1:370410503-370423003 GCA_964016885.1 Eledone cirrhosa | reverse complement strand
GGGAAATAATCTGGGGCATGGGTTTTTATTCGTATCATTGCCCTCTTAACGTATAAAGTCTAACAATATTATATATACTAGCAGAAAAACCAATCTTCGGGTGGTTTTCTGCTAGTATGTGAAGTGAGCATATTGTTATTATACGTAAACATACATGCATCTAGATATGGTATGTCAAATAAAATCGTAATTAACAATATCTACAGAAATTGAAGAGAGACTGTGTTACACTCTCTTCTGTAATCAGTAAAGTAATCCATGATACATTTTAAAAAGACGATATTATATATAAACTGCATTAGGAGAAAATTAGCGACGGAAATATATGCGATGTTATTATAAGTGTTATAATATAACCGGAAGAGTTGACATTTGAAAATCTTAAAGAAGTGAATCTTTAAATAAGCAATAAAATATATTTACACAAGAGTTACGAAATTTAGTACATAAATGATGTAATATTCATTTATTATTTATTCAAATTAAGTTCTGAGTTCAAATCCCGCCGAGGTTAACTTTGCCTTTCATCCTTATGGGGTCGATAAAATAAAGTACCAGTAATACACTGGTAATTGCTGGCCTTGTGCCAAAAGTAGAAACAATTATTTATTCAAATTAATCTAACTTATTTTACAAACGGGGTAAAATTATATAACCTGGACGCAGTCGCGCACTCCTTTCTTTATTATATTATGATGAGGAGAGAGAGCAGAGTTTTGGGGCGTTTTCGAAGCTAATGGTATTGCATCGCATAACTGCCATCGATTAGCCAACACATACATAATTTTACTCTCTGAATGGATCGTATAATAATGGATAAATTAATTACTTCAGCTTATTCTTTCATTTATGTATCACACACACAGACACGCGCGCGCGCACACACACATATACACACAGACACACGTATATATATGTATATATATATATATATATATATATATATAGGAGTAAGTAAGACCCCGACGGCTGAGCTCAAGCCGTTTCGACGGCTAATTCTGTACTGAATTAGCCGTCGAAACGGCTTGAGCTCAGCCGTCGGGGTCTTACTTACTCCTATTACCCACTCTACTACCCTAAGTATTGAGTACTTTGGTGCGTTATGGTCCACCTGGTTCCTTACCACTTTTCCCTCGCTATATATATATATATATATATATATATATATATATATAAGGCTGGCCCTTATTTTTCAACTCTCTAAAAGTTTAGCCCAACCCTTATATTGTTTCAATTAACAAAAAACCCTTCTATGCAAGTGGACAACTTCAATGCGACCCTCATTGACCGTGAAATTTTGAACTTTTCGCCTGGAAAGTCATATTTTCAGATAAACATCTTTTATTTTTTATGTAATTTTCTCTTAAATTAAAAACTTGTTCGGACATATTCTTGATATTAGAAAGATGAGTGACAATAAATATAATGGGGAAGGCAACTTGCAAAGCTGGGGACAGAGCGCAGGTGTAGGGCAAATACCTATTTTTCGCTGGGGGAGCAGCAAATGTTTAACATTCGGGAAATTAACTATTGCTAAGGGCCACCTTAATATACATATATGTGGTTGACAGCTGAGAGAAATAAGTACTCGGTATTGAGTAATCTATATATATAAAACAGAAAATGTCTGTCTGTCTGTCTGACTCCCTAAAACTCGAGAACCACCCAACCGATTGTTTTCAAACTTTACACATGTAATACTTATCGCCCTGTGAGTGTTTTGAGCAAAAGATATTTCAAATTGTCAATGCCCCAGGCACCGCATTAGGCGATTTAGCGATCTCTCTCTATAATTCTAAGTTTTTCTTTTTAGATAGATACATAGATATAACATTGAGCCCTTATAATATCTATCTATATGTCTGGCTGTCTCCATTACGACATTATGATGTTACCTGTGTGTGTGTATGTATATATGTATATATAGTGTGTATATATATATATATATATAGCGTGTAACGCTTTTCGAAATATTTACTTCTGCGTTCACAGATTGATTTTTTTAGTTTCAGAAGATCCCGTTAAGGGTGAAAGCAGCGATTCTTTGCTTGAACTTTAATCTGTTATTTTAATATATATATATATATATATATATATATATATATATATATATATATATATATCCAGGGGGTGTAACTAGGAGTTACTGCAGGTCCACCCGGGAGAGCACTCGATGTTTAGGTTCACTTCTGTGATGAGGTGTAGAGCTATACAGAGTGTAATATATAGAAAAGATAAAAAGGACGATTGATTATTCCTTCATTGCATTTATTGATAGGTGACGCTCGTTTCGCCACTGATCAGCTCAAGGTTCGATCTATATCGATCCTACCCGACTCAATAATCCGCAGCTCGACGGACCCTCTTAAAATGCTATGAGAAAATTTTCTTATAGCATTTTAAGAGGGCCCTTCGAGCTACGGATTATTGAGTCGGGTAGGATCGATATAGATCGAACCTTGAGCTGATCAGTGGCGAAACGAGCGTCACCTATCAATAAATGCAATGAAGGAATAATCAATCGTCCTTTTTATTCTTTCTATATATATATATATATATATATATATATTCGTGTACAGATATTTTTGCATACACAATAACTAAATATAAACAAACGTATTTATTTCACGAGGCTCGATAAGGATAAATATATATCAATTATATAAGAATCCTAGAGCAAATCCCGAGCAACGCCGGGCCATTCTGCTAGTATATATATATATATATATATATATATATATATATATATATATATATATAAATATATAATATATAAGATCAAAAGATGGTTAAAAGAGTTCCATGTATTTTATTATGCGAATTTCAATAAAATACATGGAACTCTTTTAACCATCTTTTGATCTTATATATTATTTATACTCTAGTCCTACAAACTGTAGAGTGCTACTTATCCGATATCTACATTGCTTTATTGTATTACAATAAAACTCACCTCCTACATTATATAAATATATATATATATATATATATATATATATATATATATATATATATATATATATATATATATATATATATATATACAATATATAGAAACACACAGATACATGCGGACACATACATATGCATGAATATATCCACATATATCTCTGATATCCACATATATCTCCCTTTGGTCGTGTAGTGACTGCTGGAAAGTTATCATTACTCATACTTCCCGCCACCTTAGCCACCTCTTCTACGGCTTTGATAAAAGTACCCCCTCCGCCGGTGGTATTTTTTTCATGGTTATAAGAGGCTTAGCTCTGTTTCTTGACTGCTGTATCACGTGATTGACTCCCCTCCGCCTTTCGGGATTCTATCTCGCGTCCTACCGACGTGTTTTGAAACTCTTAATGAGGTATCCCCTTGATAAGTCGGCAGACCTCACAAAAATTCTATATCTCTGTGATGTAGTGTTTTTGCATAATATGCCACGAAACTACGTAGTCGAGGAGTAAAGAAGGAGTTTGGGTATGATATATCTTATTAATTATATCTAATGTTTCTTCTCTCTTCATAATCTATTATATATATATATATATATATATATATATATATATATATATATATATATATATATATATATATACTGGCAGCTTAGCCCGGTTGCACCCGGGGACACTTTTTATTAAGTTAATAATTTGAAAATATTAAAATATTATTGAAAGTTTATTATAAAGAAGCAGTTTCAGGAAAAGAAATAAAAATATGCTCTTGCGGCTAAACGGCATACTATGAGAAGTGGAGCGACGTGAAAAGCGTTGTTAATTAACAGCGAAATAGCAATATCGATGATATGCAATTTGAAAAATACTACTTACTGTTAGTGGTGGTTAACATGTATTAGAATTAAAATAAAAACACACGTCCCTTCTTCGCAATTTGGGGATACTTGGTTTTAGTGTCCTAAATTATCATCATCGACATTCAATTACCACCCACTACACGATACGTCACGACACGTCATCAGCTGCGGCTGCGGCTTGATTTTTACATGTTCATTTTCTTACATGCTTCATTTTTACACGAAAAAACAGTGAATTTTTAGAATAAATATTTACTAAGATATTAACCGAGAAAATTAGATTTTTGATTTATTTTTTGAACAAAATAAATATTTATTTACAGTTTTTCACAGAAAAACTATGCTTCATTTTTACATGAATATTTATTTACAGTTTTTAAGTTTTTAACCGAAACACTATGCTTCATTTTTACATGAATATTTATTTACAGTTTTTAACAGAAAAAAAATTGCTCGAAATACATTTTAAAAAAAACAGATTTACAGTTTTTAACAACAGAAAAAAAATGTCTTTAAACAATATATTGTTGCGATATACAGTTTAAAATTTTTTCGAAACATTTACCTTCGTGACGTATCGTGTAGTGGGTGGAGCTAGTAATTGAATGTCGATGATGATAATTTAGGACACTAAAACCAAGTATCGCCAAGGGTTTTATTTCTTTTGATGGAAAACAGTGACCGTACTGCAGAATCGATTTCATAAAACGGTACTGTATGATCGTTAAATGTAGAAGGATGATGAAATTGTAAATAAGACAAAAGTATTAGAACAGGGGGAAATAACTCACCGAACGCGATAGTTTTGGAGCCCCAGGGACCACACTTTTCAAGTTAGAGATTTGAAACCTCATCTATTTGCTTCCTTGGCACGTTTTACATAGGTGTGTAAATGTTCATGTCAGTCCGACCACGTCTTCTACCATTTAACCGTACACATTTGAATTTCAGCCACCGCCCATTTCACAAATATATATTAGATATATATATGTATATATATATAACTGATATAAAGCACTCAACAAATTATTGGAGTAAAAATACGATATATTAACAAATGGAAACTATATTTATAAAACCATATTTATTTCATTATACATATTTCAAGGACACCAAGTTAAATTACGGTGTGCTTTCATCAGGTAAAATATAATATAGAGCAGTTTTATAAATAAATATTGATATACCCTTGGGAGCTTCCAACAGTAATGGTTGCATTCTTTAAGGGTATGTCAATATTTATTTATAAAACTGCTCTATATTATATTTTATCTGATGAAAGCACACCATAATTTAACTTGGTGTCCTTGAAATATATATAATGAAATAAATATGGTTTTATAAATATAGTTTCCATTTGTTAATATATTGTATATGTATATATATATATATATATTATATATATAATATATATATGAGCAAGAAGAGCAATGAGAAAAGAGCAATGAGAAAAGAACAAGGAGAGCAAGAGAGAAAAGGAGAGCAAGGAGAGCAAGAGGAGCAAGGAGAGCAAGAAGAGTAAGGAGAGAAAGGAAAGCAAGGAGAGCAAGGAGAAGAATGAGAAAAGGAGAGCAAGGAGAGAAAGAGGAGCAAGGAGAGCAAGAAGAGCAAGGAGAGCAAGGAGAGTAAGGAGAGAAAGGAAAGCAAGGAGAGAAAGAGCAAGGAGAGCAAGGAAAGCAAGGAAAGCAAGGGGAAAGGAGAGCAAGGAGAGCAAGGAGAAATGGAGAGCAAGGAGAGCAAGGAGAAATTGAGAGCAAGGAGAGCAAGAAGAGCAAGGAGAGCAAGGAGAGTAAGGAGAGAAAGGAAAGCAAGGAGAGAAAGAGCGAGGAGAGCAAGGAAAGCAAGGAAAGCAAGGGGAAAGGAGAGCAAGGAGAGCAAGGAGAGCAAGGAGAAATTGAGAGCAAGGAGAGCAAGAAGAGCAAGGAGAGCAAGGAGAGCAAGGAGAAATGGAGGGCAAGGAGAGCAAGGAGAGCCAGGAGAGCAAGAAGAGCAAGGAGAGCAAGGAGAGTATGGAGAGAAAGGAAAGCAAGGAGAGCAAGGAGAGCAAGGAGAGAAAGGAAAGCAAGGAGAGCAAGGAGAACAAGGAGAAAAAGAGAGCAAGGAGAGCAAGAGGAGCAAGGAGAGCAAGAAGAGCAAGGAGAGCAAGGGGAAAGGAGAGCAAGGAGAAATGGAGAGCAAAGAGAGCAAGGAGAAACGGAGAGCAAGGAGAGCAAGAAGAGCAAGGAGAGCAAGGAGAGAAAGGAGAAATGGAGGGCAAGGAGAGCAAGGAGAGCAAGGAGAAATGGAGAGCAAGGAGAGCAAGGAGAAATTGAGAGCAAGGAGAGCAAGAAGAGCAAGGAGAGCAAGGAGAGCAAGGAGAAATGGAGAGCAAGGAGAGCAAGAAGAGCAAGGAGAGCAAGGAGAGCAAGGAAAGTAGGAGAGAAAGGAAAGCAAGGAGAGCAAGGAAAGTAAGGAGAGAAAGGAAAGCAAGGAGAGCAAGGGGAAAGGAGAGCAAGGAGAAAAGGAGAGCAAGGAGAGCAAGAGCAATGAGAGCAATGAAAGCAAGGCGAGTAAGGAGAGCAAGGAAGCAAGGAGAGCAAGGAGAGCAAGAAGAGCAAGGAGAGCAAGGAAAGCAAGGAGAAACTGAGCAAGGAGAGCAAGGAGAGCAAGGAGAGCAAGAAGAACAATGAGAAAAGGAGTGCAAGGAGAGGTTAAGGCAAATATTGCCTTATGTTGGAAGCAAAGGTGAAGAAGAGGAAGAATAAAAACATCAACTGAAGAAGTACATTCTGCCCCAAAATGACCTTTCTTCCTTTACAAACATTCAGTTTTCGTCTTTTGTAACTCCTGGTACAAAAACTTTCTTCATGAGATTTCCTATCTGCACGGATTTCCTCGACAGAGACCCTTCAACATGGAAGGGTGGTCCTGGTTACAAAAGTGGACTTGAAAAACTTGAGAAGACTAGTGAATAATGTTGTAGAAAGAGGTGTGAAACTCATTCAGGATTACAATAACATTCTCACAAAAGACGAAACTGAGAAACAATTTGTTTTATAGATCGTTACCGAAAACTGTAAAACATACCCAACTGCCACTAAATCCTCTCTTATGCAACAATAATGTTCAATATTCAGTGTTCTGTGCTCACATTATGTTTTTGATTCTATAGAAATTATTGTTGTAAAAATGCGTTTCTCTTATAGAAGTTGTGTGCTTTATTAAGAAAAGCTAATATTTCTTAAGTTTTTCATGTTATTTCAGGAATGTTTCAAATTAACTATTGGTAAATTTGATTCAGAAAGTTTTTAAACATTTGCTGGGGTTACTTGGATGTGTCCACATAAATTTCTATTAAAAGAAAAAAGAAAAAAGAAAATGGTCGAGATAGGGAACAGTATACCGCTTTTGAAAAAAATTAATCGTTGCATATAATGTGTGTCCAACTTCAAGGCGTCTGAAGGTCACCTAACAGTCGTCCGATTGAGCTGAAATTCTACACACCCCGTGTTTTTTGTGGATTGGAAGAGGGTTAGTGGGTGGGATCAGCAACATTTCAACTTTCGGAAAATTACCTATTGCTAAGGGCCACCCTAATATATATATGGTCGACTGAATTTGCATTTTTTTCTCATTTTCCCTATTTATTCCTCTCATCACATTTTACTTTCTATTTATCTTCAATTTCTAACTCTGTCTTCTGATGAAGGATTAATGTCCGAAACATTAAGACTCTCTTCCTGTTATTTGAAGCGTTAAACTAATATAATACTTCCATGTACCTTGCCGTTTGTTTTGTTATTTTTGTTATTACTTATATATATAAGGGTAATGGGTAAAGAGCCCCTTCAGTCACGAATGAAAATGACATTTGCTCCTAGAAAGTTTCCTTTAAGAGACACAATCCGGGCGAGGTTGTTTCTGGAAGACTACCAGTCTCCCCTGCAGACTAGTCTCCCATCTCCGATGTTGTCCAAGGGAAAGGCAAATGCCGATACAACTTGGCAACATCGATGTCGCAACTCATTTCTACAGCCGAGAAAAATGTCTTGCTCAAGAACACAACACATCACCCGGTCCAGGAATCGAACTCATAACCGCACGTTTACAAGCTTAACGCTCCAACCACCAACACATGCGTCTTCGCCCCTCACCATATATATATATTTATATATAATTATATATTTATATAAAATTTGGCTGTATATCTGGTGCTTTTAGTAGCCAACAGTAAGGACAGAGCTAAGATATGTTTAATAGATTATATATATAAATTAATTCAATTCATTTTTTACAACATAGCTACAATGTTTCAGCAAAGCTAGTGTTCACTAACTCTCTTCAGAGAGGTAATATTACTTCTTTGAAGAGACATAACAAACACTCGCTTTGCCAAAACATCATTCATAACTATATTGTAAGAAAATGAACAAAAAAACTTGTTTTTTATGTGTGTTTGTGTTTATGTATAAATGCATTTATATGTCAGTTTTTGTGCGTATAAGTGTCGTGTGTGTGTGTGTGTGTGTGTGTGTGTGTGTGTGTGTGTGTGTGTGTGTGTGTGTGTGTGTGTGTGTGTGTGTGTGTGTGTGTGTGTGTGTGTGTGAATGTGTGTGCGTGAATGTGTGTGTGCGTGAATGTGTGTGTGTATTCATAGCAATCAAAGAAGCCCACATTAAAAACGAAGTTGAGGTTATTCTGGTCAATTGTTATCTCAACAGCAACCTATGCTGTTGATACATTGAAAAGTACCGTCAGAACAGAAAAAACAGCTTGATACTTTCCAACAAAGATACCTCTGAAAGATGCTGGGCATTAGATGGCAAGACAAGATCACAGGTGAAGATGTGCTTCAAAGAGCCAATGTCCCACGCCTGAGTCTTGTCATCAAGAGCAGAAGAATGCAGCTGGTAGGGCATGTCCTACGAATGGGGGACAATACACCAGCAAGAACTGTAATGTTATGGTTGCCAGCTGGTGGGAAAAGACCAAAGGGTAGGCCAAAGAAGACCTGGAGATGGAAACTAAATGATGACCTTCACAGGTGGGGAACAAACTAGTTTCGAGCACCAGTCCTTGTCAGAGACAAAGAAAGATAGAAGAGTATAGTGGCCTATTGTTGTGAGGCTGGTGGAATCAGATGACCAAATTCATGTATGCATGTATGTATACAAGTATGTGTGTATGTATATATGAATGCATGTTTTCGTGTATATATGTATGCATGTATAAACACTTATACATTATATATGTATGTATATAATTATGTATGCATGTATGCATGTATGTATGTATTGTATATGTATGTATTTGGTCAGGTCGCTCTCGAGTGCTACTGGTAACATGTAACCCAGTACAACCTGTCTCATGGTCGGGTCGTCGGCGACTGAACTGGCAACCCTACTAAGCTTGCTTGATGAGGAGGTTGATATTTGAACACCCTGCGAGATGAAATACAAGATGCGGCAAAGGGCGGAGTAATTCAGCAGATGTCAACGGCCATCCAAATAGTACTTTTTTTTAAACCTGGGAGGGAAAGGCCTCCAGTTGTTGTTACAACACCTTTCTAGAACAGGGAAATTCTAGAAAAAAAAGACCTGTCTCTTCGGAAGCATCTGATGATGTTGACCAGTTCTACTTTTCGGGTAGTGTTTTCGATGCTCAGAGAGTGGGATTGGTCGAGTGCAAGGCCTTTCCTCACTTCAAAAAACCTTCAAAACACAGGCATTGCTTGTTCAGGAAGTTACAGGTACGCGTGGCTCGCCGTAGCCTAAAAGTACCCCATAGGGGAGAGATGACCCCTTAGCCTTTGTCAAGGCAGAATTCTAGGAGAAGGAAAACTCTGATATAACACCTGCAACCCTGATGGTATCCAATGATGTTGAGTTGTTCTTCTTTTTGGTAAATATCATCTTGGTTAAGAGAGTGGGACTGGCTTTGTGCAGACAATCTTTAATGCTCTGAAGATTGATATGGAGAACTGGGAGAGATTGGCTCAAGGCTGTACATCATGGAGAAAGATCATCAAATATGCATGTGTTGTCTTTGAGAAAAGGCGAGTGGAGCATCCTGTTTTGAAGCGTTCACTTCGTAAGCGGGACTCAAGTGCAGTGTCTGCAAAAATTCAGCAAGATTTGAGGTGCAATATATGTGGCCGATTTCTTCTAACACGAGCTGGTTTTGTTAACCTTCTTAAATAACACGAGCCAGGGAGAAATAAAGCCAACTGTGAGATGATTCTACTGCCACGTATTCCACGGTATATTTGCAGTGAGTGTGGCTTAATGACCGTGCAATGTTCAATGAAGGGGTGGCACTCTTCTGACAAGAAGTAGCAATCAGCATGTGCATGTATGAATGTATGTATGTATGGATGCATATGTATGTATGCATATGTATGCATGCACGTATGTATGAATGTATGTATATATGTATGAATGAATCTATGTATGTGTGTATGTAAGTATGTATTTATGTATGTATGTATGTATGTATGTCTTTGTATGTATGCATGCATGTATTTATGTATTTATGTATAGCTATGATGTATGTATATATGTGTGTGTATATATGTATGTATGTATGTATGTATGTATGTATGTATGTATGTTCTTCTGGTTTTATAATTTCACAAAGTTTTACCAATAGAGAGAGAGTCGGTTTCTAACATAGACACAAGACTCTCTCATTGGAATTTACACAACATCAACTAGGTAGATATGTATGTCTGCATGTGTAGATATGGATGTTATTGTATGTGTGGATGTGGATGTTTTGAGTTGTATCTGTGCATGTGTATATGCTTTGTATCTGTACATGTGTATATGCAATTATTAGATGCAACATTTTTGGAATGTTTTACATATTTTTACTGTTCCATTAATGGATTGTACTTATAATTTCCTAACTAGTTGTGTTCTTTCTGTTCCTGTGAAGCCTAGCTTCTCAAGATTTGCATTGAGGCAGTTACTAACATATCCCAGTGCCCCAATAATCCCAGGCATAAATCTGAAGGTGTAATCAGGGTGGAGTATCTGCAGATTTCTCATCAGTTCTGCATAAATATTCTCCTTTTCACTAATCTTTGATATTATATTGGCATCTGCTGGGCAGCTAATTTCCACTACTGTGCATGTTTTCTTCTCCCTGTCCCATATCATATCTGGTCTGTTATGCCTGCATTTTATTGGGGTTTTTACTGGAACATTCCACCAGTACTCTTTCATATTATGTACATGGATGTTTTCCACATTGTTGTAGCTTTTAATGTGTTTATTATCGGGGCTATCTTTTTTACGAACTGCATTGTACAGTGTTTTGGCCACTACATCATGCCTCATAGGTAGATAGTACCGCGATGACAGTTTTGGGCAGCTGCTGATGACATGGGTGATATCCTCGATGTTAGTTCTGCAGAGTCTGCACTTGTTATCACATCTAGGTGTTTTGCCTGCATCCCTATCTCTTTTGTGAATCAGGTATTTCGTGCTAATCTCCTGTTCTTGGATTGCAAAAGCGTATCCTTTAAAGTGGGAGCCAATATAGCGGTTGTTGGTCCAAGATAGACTACTTTCCTTATCTATATTACTCTCACTCTGGAGTTTCCTGGCAACATATCCATGCATGATTCTTTTGCTGATAGGCATGCAGTTTTTCATCCATGGATTCACTGCAATACTGCTGAGCGACATCCCTGGGTGTGAGTTTTTGATTATCACACAGGGAATATCTCTCAAGGAGTTCCTTCCCAACTCTCATGATCTTATCTGTTTCATGCAGATAGACTTGCTCGAGAAGGGGGCTCCTACGCTTCGAGGTTCGTAGATGTTGTCGGAGAGATATGATGCGACATTCAAATGTTGTCTGGACTGATGTTAGCCCTCTGCCTCCCTGCTTACGTTTCAAGTAAAGGCGGTCTATGTCACTGTTGATGTGGAAGTTTCCGTTGTTGTTCAGTATTTTTCGAGTTCCAACATCAACTGCTCGGATTTCGTCTATCGTCCAATTGAGTATTCCAAACGTTGGTGTTAGGACAGGCACAGCAAACACATTGTGAGTCACTGTTTTGTTTTGCGCAGAGAGTTTCGATGACCAGATCTTTCTTAATCGGGTGTAGTATTCCCTGGTTACGCGTTCTTTATTACACATACCATTATAGGATATGTTCTCATCTATCTCCAGGTACCTGTAGCAGTCCTCATCAGATATCGGTGAAACAGTTAGACCATTGATGACAATGTTGCTAGATTGGGTTGTTGTTTTTTCCCGCTTTACAGTCTTGTATGAGCATTTATCTTGGCCAAACTCCATTCCTATATCCTTTGAGAACGTTGTAACCAGGTCAAGATTTTTCTTCATCCCATCCATGTTCTTGTCATAGAATTTCAGATCGTCCACAAAGAAGTTATGGGTTATGTATGTATGTACGTATATATGTAATAGTATGGTAACGTGTATCACAGTACAACCTGTCTCATGGTCGGGTCGTTGGCGACTAAACTGACAACCCCACCAAGGTTTCTTGGTGAGGAGGGTGACTTTGGATATCCTACAGGACTAAAAACAAAACCTGTCAAAGGTCAAAGGAACTCTTAAGAGTCAATGGCCATCCAAAATCACCGGGAGAGATGACCCCTTAGCCTTTGTCAAGGCAGAATTCTAGGAGAAGGAAAACTCTGATATAACACCTGCAACCCTGATGGTATCCAATGAT
>OZ024741.1:370400503-370405503 GCA_964016885.1 Eledone cirrhosa | reverse complement strand
CACAGCCTGAGTGCACTTTAATTGCACACAACAAGAGACGGACCTCGTAACAGCATCGAGTGCTTTGCAAAGCGCATCGCCTATAACTGTAGTTACACACACACACATTTAACTAACACACACACACACACACATATATATACACATACACACATACAGACTCACACAGATATATATATATATATATATATATATATATATATATATATGTCCCAAGGCTCTGATACCATCAACACTATAAACACAGAGCTAGCATATCTAAGAACTGACTAACTGCCTGATGAGGTCATAGCCATTCAATGGCTATCATCGAAATATATATATAGCAGTAAATAAAGGATTATGAGTTCATGCAATTGACTTATGTTTCGTCACTATATATATATATATATATATATATATATATATATATAGTAGTTCTACAACAGCTAGTTCACCATACCGAGAACAAATGTTTCACCTTAAGGTAGTGGTAGTGGTGATGGTGGTGGTGGTGGTGTTGGTGGTAGTAGTAATAGTAGTAGTAGTGGTGGTGGTAGTAGTAGTAGTGGTAGTGCTAGTAGTAGTAGTAGTAGTAGTAGTAGTAGTAGTGGTGGTGATGGTTGTGGTGGTGGTAGTAGTAGTAGTAGTAGTAGTGGTGGTGGTGTTGGTGGTAGTGGTGGTGGTGGTAGTAGTAGTAGTAGTAGTAGCAGCAGCAGCAGCAGTAGCAGCAGTTTTAGCAGCTACTGTTATAGTAGTGATGGTGCTGTAAGTTGTCTTTGTGGACAGACAGCGCTTGGCTGTAAAGAGAGAGAGCTTCTCTTTGGTATAATTGGTTCATTGTGTGAGAGAAACCTATATAAAGACCAAAGAAGAGGGAGAGGGAGAGGGAGGGTGAGAGTGAGAGAAAAAGAGCGAAACAGATTGTGAGAGAGGGAGACGATATATGAGAGGGAGAGAGGCGCTGTATGAGAGGGGGGGGAGTGAAAGAGAGAGAAAGTGAAAGAGAGAGAGAGAAAGAGAGATGGAGAGAGAGAAAGAGAAAGAGAGATGGATCGTGTATGAGAGAGAGAGAGGGAGAGAAAGAGACAAAGAGAAAGTTAGAGATAGACAGACAGAGAGAGACTGGCAGAGTATGAGAGAGAGAAAGAGAGAGAGAAAAAGTGAGAGAATGTATATAAGAGGGACAGAAAGAGAGAAAGAGAGATAGAGATGGTGTATGAGAGAGAGAGGGAGAGAGAGAGAGAGAGAGAGAGAGAGAGAGAGAGAGAGAGAGAGAGGGGGTATATGAGAGGGACAGAAAGAGAGAAAGAGAGAGATGGTGTATAGAGAGGGGTGAAGAGAAAGAGACGTGAGCAAATTAAATGTGGTCCTACATAAAGTCCAGTTGGTGTCAATGACGACACTTTTGCTTCTCTTGATGTCGGCGGCCATTGCTGTCAATTGTCGTTTGATGAAACAACCAAAGACCAGAGAGACTAAGAGACGGCGTGAAGAATAGAGGCCGGCTTTTTACTCACTAAATCATTTATACACTAACTTCGACATGTACTCACACGCATACGCAAATAAACACACATACAAATACACACAAACACACATATACACACAAATAAACACACATACAAATACACACAAACACACATATACACACAAACAGACTCACACACAAACACACACAAACAAACACACACACATACAAACACGCACATACACACAAATAAACACACATACAAATACACACAAACACACACATACACACAAACAGACTCACACACAGACACACAAACAAACACACATACAAACACGCACATACACACAAACACACACCCAACACACAAATACACACAAACAAACACACACATAAACACACACATACACACAAACAAACACACACATAAATACACACATACACACAAAAAGACACATACACACAAACACACACATACACACACACAAACAAATACACACACAAACAAACAATCACACACACACACACTTACAAACAAACAATCAAACAAACACATACACACACACAAACACACACACACAAACACACACACACACACAAACATACACACACACAAACAAACGTAAACACGTACACACACACATACACACAAACAAACACACACACACAAACACACACATACACACAAACACTCACTCATTGCATACTTGCAATGGATCTCCGTCAATACCGACGATGAGTGTTCCGTTGTTCGATCAAAGGAAAAAACCTGTACATGATATTAACGTACTGTGTGTGTGTCTGAATATTCCACTAACACGTAAACCCTTAATGTAGTTCTCAGGGAGATTCAGCTTAACACTGTGTGACCAAACTGGTCCTTTGAATCACAAGTATAGTCCCTGAAGTATTATAGCATATGTGACTGAACATTCTACAGAAATTCAGCATAACAGTGAATGATGAGGCTGACCTATTGAATCACAGCTGTCCTGAGTAGAAAGTAGACAGGAGGTCTGTCACATTGGTGTTCAATGTCTTGCTAATTCGAATCCTGGAAAATGATATGCCCATAGCCTCTGTTTTTTACAGACACACAACTAATTCTGATAACCCACCGCCATTTTGATATTTCTAACACATTCTTGTGTCTAATCTGAATTTTCTATCTTATCTTATCTCATCTCACCTCATCTCATCTGTCCCGTAGTCTGGTGGACCTTTGAGGCGCCACCGATGACCTGGCAACCAGCTCCTTCCATTCCTCTCGCCTCTCCGCCTTCTTTATGGTTGCACTCAGCCTCATGCCTGTTCATTCCAGGATGTTGTCCTCCCATCTCTTTCCCTATCTGCTCCTCTGCCTCCCTACGTGTACTATTCTCTATAGGTTGATCTTGACAAGATCTTCCGGGCTTGGCAAGACTCAGTAAATTTTGGTACCTGATTGATACTTTATTTTACCGAGTCCCGTACGGATGAAAGTCTAAGTCGTCTTGGCCTAGCATTGAACAAGGGAAGTAAAAGGATGCGAGAAATATCTCACACAGCGCATTTCCCCGCAGGCTCTGCTGATGCTCTGCCAATCCCACGGCATTTTGTTGTTTCTAACACAATGGTACGTCTAGTTTAACATTGTATATCCTAATATGTAAAGATGGTGAGACGTAACTACCTAGATAGGCATATATATGCATACTTAAATACATGCATTCATTTATACATATGTATATATATATATATACATACATATGTATATATATATATATATATATATATATATATATATATATATATATATATATATATATATATATATATATATATATATATATATATATATATATATATATATGTATGTATATATATATATATATACATAAATACATACTTATATATCTATATATACATATAATATATATATACAGATATATACAAACTAAACATGCACACATATACACACACATATACATACATACATAAATACATGCATATATACATACGCACCTACATATACAAATACATAGACACACACACACACATATATATATGTATGTATACATATATACATACATATATGTATATATACAAACATACACACATATGTATATAGATAAATATAGATAGATAGAAATGTATATATATATATATATATATATATATATATATATATATATATATATATATATATATATATATATATATATATATATATATGAACACTACACTGCTACACTGGCTTTATTGCATGTGAGAGAGAGAGAGGGGCAGAGAGAAAGAACGAGAGAGAGAGAGAGAAATGGGGCGGCTTTGTGATGTGATATGCCAATGACACCTCTACCTTCAGCTGCTAATAACCTTTCTACAATCGTCCCGCGGGGCCCTACAATAACACCGGTTTTCTCTTTGGTTTTCATTGTTCTTTTGTTTTTCGTTTTTTCTTTACTTGTAAGCATTTATATTAAACAAATATAAGCATGGACCGCACTTCTATCGATATCCAGTGCAATTTGGTAATGGTCACACTTGCTAGTTATTTCTTTTTTCTATTTAGTTGGTTTTTGTTTGTGTCTGGAAACCATAGACAGGTCACAGAACGAGTTATTCCCCCTTGCCACCTTCTTTAATGTCTGCTGTCCGTTCCTCTGTTTCATTGTTTTGTTGTTGGATATTTCTAACTCGGTGGCTCGGTCTTTTGCTAGTGTAAGTGTTAAGTAATGCCTTTTATCGAGTAATTCATGACGAAAGAACCATATGGTTGAAACATTCATACATACACACAACTACATACATACAAACATATGCAGACGGCGAAACTAATACACATGCATACGCACAGCCAATCACATACATACAAACATATATACACGGCTAAACTCATACACATACATGCACACAAACACACAACCACACACACATACAAACACATAGACATGACTAAACTCATACACATACATACACACAACCACACAACCACACACACACACACATACAAACACATAGACACGGCTAAACTCATACACATACATACACACAAACACACAAACACACACACACACACATACAAACACATAGACACGGCTAAACTCATACACATACATACACACAAACACACAAACACACACACACACACATACAAACACATAGACACGGCTAAACTCATACACATACTTATGCTCAAACACACACATTCGTAGATACACAAACACACGACTAAACTCATACACATACATACAAACACACAACCACACACGCACATGCACATACATACACACAAACACACACACAAACACACACACACATACATATACACAAACACACATACACATACATATACACAACCACACAACCACACATACATACGCACAAACACATGACCACACGCACACATATACACAAACACACAACCACATACACACACATACTCACAGACACACAACCACACACACAAACTCATGCACACGTCTAAACTCATACACATACAAACACACAACCACACCAACCACACAGACAGACACACACACACATACACACATACAAACACATACACACG
>OZ024741.1:370388003-370390503 GCA_964016885.1 Eledone cirrhosa | reverse complement strand
TTTAGTGAGAGAGATTAAGACATATATATATATATATATATATATATATATATATATATATATATATATGTATATATACATATATATATGTGTGTGTGTGTGTGTGTATGTATGTGTTTGTGTGTGTGTATATATATATGTGTGTGTGTATATATATATATATATATATATATATATATATGTGTGTGTGTGTGAATATATATATATATATATATATATATATATATATAAATATATATGTATATATACATATATATATGTGTGTGTGTGTGTATGTATGTGTTTGTGTGTGTGTATATATATATGTGTGTGTGTATATATATATATATATATATATATATATGTGTGTGTGTGTGAATATATATATATATATATATATATATATATAGAGAGAGAGAGAGGGAGAGAGAGAGAGAGAGAGAGAGAGGGGAAGAGTTTGGAGAGAAATGAGAGGCGTAGGAGGGAGTTCAATACAGACATCTTAGCGTATAAAATGATAGATAGAAGCAAAGGAAAGAAGGAAGGGAAGAAAGGGCCACACACACACACACGCATACATAACTATATAGGATGAGAAGGAGAGAAAGAAAAAGAAAAGGATACATTATATATATGTGTGTGTGTGTTTGTGTGTGGGTGTATGTGTGTATATATATATATATGTTTATATATATATATGTGTGTGTGTGTGTGTGTGTGTGTGTGTGTGTGTGTGTGTGTGTTTGTGTGTTGGTGTATGTGTGTATATATATATATATGTTTATATATATATATGTGTGTGTGTGTATACATACATACATGTCTGATGACTCTTTGATAAACTGGCAAAAAATCCTGTGCAGCAAGACTCACTTTTTAGCCTTAATATTAATGTTGAGGATGGCTCTGAACATTAATCAGTATACACTGAGGATGAAAAACTCAGAGCTGTATGGGAGCATCCCAAAAGTCAGCTCAAAAGTGACACAGGGGAGACTGAGGTTAGCTGGACATGCTCACCGACATCCAGAGTTGACATTGCACTCAGTGCTCCTTTGGGAGCCCCTACATGGACACACTAGAAGAGGAAGACCAAGGTTAACGTATGTTGATGCCCTAAGGACAGACACTGGTCTGTTGGAGACGCAGGACATGGCAGCGATAATGAGGGACAGAGACCGCTTGAGAGAACTCGTCCATGGATCTCGGGAATTTTACCCGCCTTAGATATATATATATATATATGTATATATATATATATGTGTAAATATATATATATCTAAATATATATATATATATATATATATATATATATATATATATATATATATATATAATATATATATATATATATATATATATATATATATATATATATATGTGTGTGTGTGTGTGTGTGTGTGTGTGTGTGTGTGTGTGTGTGTGTTCGTGTGTGTGTGTGTGTGAAAATAGAAGTTGAAAATGCAATAGGAGTCTTTCAAAAGGTTTATTTACACTAATCTATGACTTTACCGGTTTCGCAAGTTTCATGATTTTCAAATGTCAAGAGAGATGGAGAAATGTGTGGCCAAGCCGGCTTGTATCTCGCATCTAACTGTTGTTGGGAATTTCTTTCAGTTTCCTATACAAAATGTGAGTCAGTTGCTAGATGTTTGAAATACAATTTGAAAGGTTTAGGAAGATCACGTGGTTAGGCATCGAATATGTTTCTAATTATTGGCCAAAATTAGGAGTTTCTTGGTTTTTCAGGTTTTTGCAGAAAAGTACGGAATTACTGTCTTTTCATTTAAAGGAAGTAGATCTCTCACCTGGGACTCCACATGTTGTGAGACGTTTTCCGCCTCCAAATTAGTCGCTTCGTCCACAAACCCCGGTACTGCGGCCCGAAATGCAGACGACAGGAAGACAAACAAAAACTGAAAAAAGCCGCTTCGTCTTCGCTCCTGTCACCGTCGAGACCTGAAGCGTCCTTGGACCCTGTACAGCGAAGCTTCTTCGCTAGAAGAGAACGTCAGTAGCCCGTCTGAGGAAGGAGTCCCGCGAGTTGCAGTGGCTGTTGCAGCGCGTGTAGTTGGCCATTGTCCGCAGAAATATTTTTGCAATTTTGTCCCCGACGTCCAGTCCCAACACCGCCATGGTCTAAGCCCAGAGCCCCTCACCCTCTACCCATCTCCTCCTTTTTCCTGTGGCCCTAGAATCCTTGTTTTCCCTCCTTTTCCTCTCATTTATGGGTTTTACAGTCCTTTCCTCTACTTTCCCATACAGCCAGTTCTGTCCTTCTTTACCCCGTACCCATATACAGACAATTATTAGCCATTACAGCCAATAAAAAAGAGAAGATCTTGTACTCGTTTCAAGATCTAACACGTTTTAGAAATTTTTTCATAAACTTAAAAGTTCTCATTTTTCAAATGACAAGATTTCAGGTTCGTATAGATAGTAATTGTTTACATAATATGCCAAACATTCGGTTGTTTTGCACTCTTTAAAGTCATGAAAAGGCGTCATATTGGCAGAGGTG
>OZ024741.1:370373003-370378003 GCA_964016885.1 Eledone cirrhosa | reverse complement strand
CTGAGTTCAAATCTAAGGAAGCTAAAAACATTAAAAGGTAAGAGATGAGCATGAATGCATATAATTAGGGGAAAGGGGTACTAACAAATATTACTCTATATAGAATTATATTGAGTTGCTATTTAGAATATTTAATTAGGTTTATAGTATTTAAATGTTCTTCGTATACGGTGATTACAAACTATAATCAGTTCTTGTCTTTTATTTAATAAATCGTCCTTAGATTTAGTAATTTCCAAGATCTCCCCTGAACATAATCTGCATTCCCTCCAGTTCCTAAGATATGGAGTTCTTTGTAGAATGGTGTTCCACGATAGTTTGACATCTATTTTTTTCTTTTTATAATTATTTACTGCTTCAGCTAAAGATGTGGTGTTAGCTAGTTTAGTATTGTTAAAACTACTAGAGTGTGCGTAAAATCTTTTTCTTAAATGTGTTTGATGTAGATCCTATGATTTGTTGGAGTCAGTAGTAGACACGGTGCATTTATATATTACATTATTAATCAAACAGTTGCCATTTAAGGGGCAAATGTTTCTATTTCTGCAATTACAACCATACGTAAGATGGTTGTTGTGGGTGCCTATACTATTCTCATTTGACAATCCCTTTCCTCCTAATAGATTTTTTATGGCAATTCTATTATTAACACCATTCAACCATTCCTTTCAAAGGGTCATGACCTCAACTAAAGTGAATTACTTTTCATCTTAACATCATGTGGAAAAAAACAATTTGGTTGGTTAGTTCTTCAACTACCTCCAAATAAGGACAAGATACTAATATACTACTAATTCTGAATAAAATTATTATTGCTTTTGAAAACAGCTGGTGATATGCATGTAAGTAAATATTCTCTTTATCTGATATTTTGTAACTAACCTTACATAGATCAATAACGAAGTATAGCTACAATGTATTATCATCATCTAGAAACGATCGTAAAGCAGTGAAGTATATCTCTAATGACTTGATTTTTTATTTCATTGTTTTAACTTATATCATGACTCTGTTTTCCTTTTTAATGTTTTATTGTTTACCGGGATTTATCTTAACCTACAACACTTTCAACATATGGATTACATTGAGTTCTTCATGCAGAATGGACCCCACAACTTACCGTGGGTATCTCTGTATATATATATATATATATATTCATTTAAACACATACCTGTACTGTATACGTTGAATGTCACCTGATATATCGACAATGTATGGAGAGTCCTTTCTTCTTAACACGGAAAATATTTCCTGAAAATCAGCAAAACATCTGTACCTTTGTATGTATGGATGGTTGGATGAATATATATATATATATATATATATATATATATATATATATATATATTTATATACTTGCATACATACGCCCGTGTGTGTGTGTGTGTGTGTGTGTATGTGTGTGTGTGTATTAGACGCGTCATTTAAAAAATCTGAAAGTTTAGTAAGCATTTTTGGTAAGGGCAGTTATTTTCCATTTTCAGAATTGATGTGTAATGCCATGTAATGCCTCATCGTCAGTTTTTAACTATACACACACGCACACATACTACACACACACACACACACACACACACACACACACACACACACACACACACACACACACACACACACACACACATATTCATATGTATATATATATATATACATTTGTGAAGGCGCGTGGGTGAGTGGTTAGAGAATTGGATTCGCAATCGTGAGGTCGTGATTTCGATTCCCAGATCCGGCGATGCGTTATGTCCTTGAGCAAGACACTTTATTCTACATTGCTTCTGCCTGGATTTGCCTGAATTCGCGACCGACAGATAGTATTAGCAATTGGAAAGACCAATGGAACCATTGCTTCCTCGGTCCGATTTGACGAGCTCCATCCCATTCTTTAAGCGAATTTACTGGGATCTTGTCAATCGACTGTCGATATATTCATTAATTTATTGGCCAGAGAGCCCAGAGTGCAGTGTGTTGGAAGGAACACTGTAAAGTATTCTATACGACGTTTCTTCAATTTGCATGTCTATAATTCTTGTATTATCGCAATTACATTTAATAAAATAATAATGAAATTATTGTGTACAGTGCTCAGGTGCACTACAACTCATCAAAGGTGCATGTATAGTACATAGAATAATATACAAGTGTCAGGAAAGTGAACAGTGTATGAGTCATGATATACATGTTTGCGTGCGTATGAAGGAGGAGGGTTATCAGGTGTAGTGTTGGCGAATTTCAGGTAGCATGGAGGTTTTAAAGGATGCAGTGGCTCGACAGCTAACAACTGATGTAGGTAGTTTGTTCCATGTTTCAGCAACTCTGAGCGTGAAAAAATGTTTCGAAAGTCATGGGAACTGTGCTGTTTTCTGATTTTGTAGGCATGCCCACGTGTGTTAGATATACGGAATTCAAAAAGGTACTCAGGTAATGTAATATTTTTATGTAGGTATTCGTGGCTATTTTCACTGTCTACCCAATTTCGCTCATAACTCTTGGGTTGACCCGGAGTTAAAAACCGCTGGCCTAAGACACCATGCAGTGGTATCGAACTTCGTTTCGCAATTATATCAGCGAGTAAAAATGATAATTCCTTTAAGTGATTATTTGACCTGTTTAAAATGAAAGCTAAATATTCCCCAAATCATCCCCTTACATGTGAATGATCATGGCCGAAACGCCATTGGATTGGCGCTAAGCAGTAATAATAACAAAAACAACATCAATAGTAACAACAGCAATAAATAACAACTTTAATATTAACAACAAAAATAAATCAGCGACAATAACAACTTCAGTAACAACAATACAACAACAACAATAACAGGGTTAACAAGAAATGAAAGAAGATGAAGAGGAAGAAGAGGAAGAAGGGAGGAAGGAGGAGTATGAGGAGGAGGAGGAGGAGTAGGAGGATGAGGAGGATGAGGAGGAGGAGGAGGAGGAGGAGGAGGAGGGGAAGAAGAAGAAGAAGAAGAAGAAGAAGAAGAAGAAGAAGAAGAAGAAGAAGAAGAAGAAGAAGAAAAGAAGAAGAACAACAACAACAATAACAACAAAAACTATGACGACGAGAAATATTACAATCAAACGAACTTCACCCCATAATGCAAGCAATATCAACACGAGCAACGATCACTGTCATTATCACCACCACCACCACCACCACTATCATTATCACTACCACCACCACCACCACTATCATTATCACTATCACCACCACCACCACTATCACTACCACCACCTCCATCTCCATCAGAAACCATCATCATTACCAACGTCACCACTGCTATTAATACTACGATCACCGCCACCATTACCACTACCCTACTCCAGCACCACCACCACCAATACCACCACCCTACTCAAGCAGCAGCAGCACCACCACCACCATCATGGCCGATACCTCCGTTTGTTCGTTCACTTGACATCACCATCGGTGGCATACCCCTCCCCTATCAATCCCCTCTTATTCTAAGCATGGCGATGATATAGAGAAGTGATAATTATTGATGATGTTTAAAGGCGAAGAAAATATTTGTCAGTCGACTTCAGCCCCACCTGGGGAGAGAAGCCGGCGGCTGCAGCAACGCCACCACCAGTTAAGAGACGGTGCAGATTTAGCAGAGAGAAAGAAGGAGGCGGTGGAGAGGCAGTTAGAGAGGAAAGAGAGAGAGAGAGAGAAAGAGAGAGAGAGAGGGGGGAGAGGGAGGGAGAGAGAGAGGGGGGGGGAGAGGGAGGGAGAGAGAGAGAGAGGAGAGAGCGAGTAGGGAGAGAGAGAAAGAAGAGAGAGTAAGAGGAAAGTGAATGATAGTTAATAGAGAGTAGATAGATATATAGATAGAGAGATAAATAGAGAGAGAGAGAGAGAGAGAGAGAGAGAGAGAGAGAGAGAGAGAGAAAGAGATTGATCGAGAGATAGAGGGAGAGAGAGAGAAAGAAGGGGGTGAAGTGGAGATTAGAGAGAAAGTGAAGATTAAAGAGAGTGTTAGTAGAAATTGGGAAATTGGGAGAGGAAAGAGTGTAGAGACAGAAAGATAGAGAGTGGAGAGTTGGTAGAGAGAGAGTAGAGAGAAAACTGAGAATGATAGAGAGTTAGTAGAGATTGGAGGGTTGAGAGAGAGAGAGAGGAGGGCAATGGGGAAGGTAGAGAGTTAGTGAAAGAGAGAGAAAGTGAGGGTGAATGAAGAAGTAGAGAGCTAGTTAGAGAGAGGATAGTGAGAATAGATAATGATAGAGAGTTAGTAGAGAGTGGAAAGTAAAGAGAGTGAGAAGGAGAGAGTGAACGGCGAAAGTAGAGAGTTAGTAGGGAGTGAGGAGAGAGAGGGAGACAGGGAGAGTGTAGAGAGTAGAGAGTTAGCAAAGAGTGAGGCTAGAGAGTAGAGAATAGAGACTTAGTAGCGAGTGAGGAGAGAGAGAGAGGGCTGTAAGAGTAAATAATAGAGAGTAAAAGAATAGAGAGAGAGAGAGAGAGAGAGAGAGAGAGAGAGAGAGAGCTTAAGTTAGATTAAGTGTGGTGAGACGGTAGAGAGTGTGAGACGGTAGAGAGTGTGAGACGGTAGAGAGAGTGAGACGGTAGAGAGAGAGGGAGATGGTAGAGAGAGGGAGATGGTAGAGAGGGTGAGACGGCAGAGAGAGTGAGACGGTAGAGAGAGAGAGAGATGGTAGAGAGAGGGAGATGGTAGAGAAGGTGAGATGGTAGAGAGGGTGAGACGGCAGAGAGAGTGAGACGGTAGAGAGAGGGAGATGGTAGAGAAGGTGAGATGGTAGAGAGGGTGAGACGGTAGAGAGGGTTAGACGGTAGAGAGAGTGAGACGGCAGAGAGAAGGAGATGGTAGAGAGAGGGAGATGGTAGAGAGAGGGAGATGGTAGAGAGAGGGAGATGGTAGAGAGAGGGAGATGGTAGAGAGAGGGAGATGGTAGAGAGAGGGAGATGGTAGAGAGGGGAGACGTTAGAGAGGGTGTTTGAAAGCTGGAAATCTCCTCCTCGCCTGATTATGACCAATTGATGG
>OZ024741.1:370343003-370345503 GCA_964016885.1 Eledone cirrhosa | reverse complement strand
GTGTAGTGGTGATGTAATGGTGGTGATGTTAGTAGTGTTCGTAGAGTTGTCATCGGTAATGTAGTAGTGATGTTGTGGTTGGTAGTGTAGTGCTAATATAATGGATGTGGTGTTGGGGGTTCTTGGCAGTATCGGTAGAGGGTCGGATGCCAAGATAAGCAGCATAGAGTTACGGCCCTTTACGGTCTGAATTCAAATCCTACCGAGGTTAAGTTTGCCTTTCATCCTTTCGGGGTTGATAAAATTGGGATAATTGCTGGCCTTGTGCCAAAAGTAGAAACAGTTATTATTGTTGATTGGCAAAATCGGTGGAGCGTCGGACACTATGCTTGCAGCATATAGTTGCGGCCCTTTACGCTCTGAGTTCAAATCCCGCCGTGGTTAACTTTGCCTTTCATTCTTACGGGGGTCGATAAAATGAAGTACCAGTCACGCACTGGGGTCAATTTAATCGAATTTCCTCTCCCTTTCAAATTGCTGGCCTTGTGCCAAAAGTAGACACAATTATTGCTGTTGTTAGAGATGATGTTGATATTATTGTTGATGATGTTGTGGTGGTTTATCTCTAGGACAGCGCCTGAGCAAGCAAATCTACAATCAAAACACTCTATCTGTGACTATCTCTTGTATTTCAGTGTGTGCAGTGAATGCAAGATCACATTATACAAGGTGACCCATCAGTAAGATTTTCAGAGAGACATTTGGCTGTTTTTCCAAGCAGGAGAAAGCAACATGCGGAATCTTTCTCGTTATTGATCTTTTTTTTCATCCCTTTGGCACAGGCAGACTTATGACCATTGGTATTTCAGGAATAACGATATCTAGAACTATATTGTCTAACGTTTCCTTATTTTTCTAAAGCAGTAGAGGACACATGGAGGGTGTTTGGCTGTTATATTTGGTAGTTTGAGCGAACGCCTGTAAATTCATTTTGTTGGCTCAAATGTATGTGGTCAACAATGTAGAAGGATTACATCTGTGAAACAGATTTGATCCAATGACAGCGTGTACGGGCGTAGGTTTGGCCCAGTGGTCAAGGCATTTGCTCTGCATTCATCGGTTTCCCTGTTAAATTTTATCATTTATCATCTTTATTCAAATGTCTTAACTCTAGCCTAGGTCAAATCAGGCCATCTAAATAGAATTATGTAGAGTGAAAATGTACGCAAGCACATAGGAAAATCTACACTGGTTCTTTAGAAGGAGGCAGATATGATATCCTGTAAGCAGAGACCTAGTTCAAACGCTAGCAACACAGTAATCTCCACTAATGGTGCCCAAAGTCTAGTTGATAGTGTTAAGCCCGACGATGAATTATGCTTAACATCCAATGATAAAGTGATGGTTTGAAAGGTAACCAAGGACCAGGGGTGGTGTTAAAGACACCCAATCATCAGGGGGTTAGGTTAATCCGAGTTATGGATTAAGTCTACCACCCAAATACTAGGTGATGGCGATAACTGCAAGAAATCTCACCTAAAACCCCAACAATTCCTCCGATCCTTCAGGCCTGAACTGCCATTTTATTTCAGCGACATCGAAAGATGAAAGCCAACGTATACCGTGACGGGATTCATTCTCAAAGCGCAGAGAGCTGGATCAAATATCACAAGATAGTTTTCCTACGTTCTAACGACACAATAGGTGTTGTCTTGGTGATGCCATACGGCACTCAAACGCCGCTTGGCGTGATTTTGTATCTCCGCCTCCATCCATCCGTATGACATAAACCTTATTACTGTCAATGTTTAAGTTATAGTTACCAGCTGTGGTTAATATATTCGAGGTCGTATAGTCTAAATCTCAAGCGTCAACTCCATATTGTTGCTCGCAAGGGTACTGACATCCTAAATCATTGTACCTTCACTGGTTCTAACATACTAAATGGTGCTATTTTCATCGGTACTGACTTACTAAATATTGTTACTTGTATTGGTGCTGACATCCGAAATGTTGGTACTTCCACTAATACTTACAGAGCGGTATCGCATAATATAGTCCTATTGAATCATATTAGTAACCTGATCTCATTCTTAGACACACAAACTCATATCCACACCCACACCCCCCCACATATATATATAAATGAAAGGTATAGAAATTGTTTTAGCGATAAGCTAATAGTATTCCATAACATATATATATATATATATATATATATATATATATATATATATATATATATATATATGTATATATATATAAATATAAGCTAATAGTATTCCATAGCATATATATATATATATATATATATATATATATATATATATATATATATATAAATATAAGCTAATAGTATTCCATAACATATATATATATATATATATATATAAATATAAGCTAATAGTATTCCATAGCATATATATATATATATATATATATATATATATATATATATATAAATTCAGCGTATATATATGTGTGTGTGTGTCTTGTGTGTGTGCGTGTGTGTATGTGTGTATGTTTTTGTGTATGCATGTCTCTCTATATATATATATAT
>OZ024741.1:370320503-370333003 GCA_964016885.1 Eledone cirrhosa | reverse complement strand
ATACTGGATTTTCGCACCCTGAATAAAGGGTAAGTTGTGTTTTAAGCATTCGTCTCCAGGATGAAGCAGTGGAACTTTGTCAAGGAGGAAGTACAGGTGACAAATCAGAAAAGTCGACACGAACCTTTCTCAGGCTTTTACACTCTTAGGGATGGCCTCTGCTTCTGCCATGACGTGCCTGGACTGTTTGACGTTATTGGGGTGCCGTTTGTGCCCAAGGAGTGGCGGCTATTTATAGACAGCTCCACCACAAGTTTGAAGGCTGTCCTCCTCCAGAATGGAAACAAGTTCCCGACAGTGCCCCTAGCTCATTCAGTCTGCCTGAAGGAAGATTACTACAGTGTGAAAGTCCTCTTGGAAGCTCTACAATACAACCAGTACAATTGGGAAATCATTGGAGACTTCAAGATGGTGGCTTTCCTGCTTGGACTCCAAGGAGGCTTTATCAAATTCCAATGCTTCCTCTGCCTTTGGGACAGCAGAGCCACCTCTAACCACTACAAAAGAAAGAACTGGGAGCAGCGAACAGAATTTGTAGTTGGGACCCGGAACGTCATGTGGGAGCCACTGGTTGATCCCAGGATTGTGCTCATGCCGCCACTGCACATTAAGTTGGGGTTGATGAAGCAGTTTGTGAAGGCTCTCAACCAAGAATCAGCCGCTTTTAAGTACCTTCTTGAGTTCTTCCCCAAGTTATCTAAAGCCAAAATCAAAGGTGGAATTTTTGTGGACCTCAGATAAAGAAGGTGTTTGAGTCTACCGAGTTCTCCAATAAGCTCAATAGGATTGAGAGAACAGCATGGAACTGTTTCAAGGCAGTTTTTAAGGGCTTCTTGGGCAACTATAGAACTGAAAACTACCAGCAACTGGTGCAGGATCTGATAAAGGCTTTTGGCGCCATGGGATGCAGGATGTCGCTTAAACTCTATATGCTGGACGCTCACCTGGAAAAATTCAAGGACAATATGGGCGCCTACTCAGAAGAAAAAGGCGAACGATTCCATCAAGATGTGAAAGAGATAGAGTGGAGGTACCAGGGCCACTACAATGAAAAAATGATGGGGGTCTATATCTGGGGGCTAGTGCGGGAATGCGACCTGGCCTACAACCGCAAATCCAGGAAATCCAGTCATTTCTGACATGTATAAGTTTCTTTATAAGTGTTATTTGTTTTTACTCGTTTGCTTTTGATAAGCTTGTGTAATAAAATAAATATATACTCTGTTGATTTAATTATATGAACTGATAAATTTTTAAAAAATGTGTTTTTTCTTGAAAAATATGAAAATTTCGAAATATCAAACTTTTAACCACAAACCCAAACTTCTAATTAAATAATAGTTTTCTTTTATAATAATGGGATATAGAAAACCAGGAAATGAGACTTACAACCGGGGAACAAATATATATTACTCGGTGTAATTAAACATAAAATATCTAAAATTTAGTTTGTTAATTGAAATGCTTACAGCAACTTTACTAGTGGACATATTGGTGTAAAAATGTGCCGTATTAGATAGAGTAAGGACTTCAAATGTTAATGTGCTGCAGTCATAGTGCTGTCTTGAACTTTTTAAGAATATCTTGCTAATGTGCTTCTGGACGTTAAGATGTAAATACTTTGGGAAAGGTGTCCAACGTAAATAACATATAACTTGTATTCTGAAAGGAGCCTGAGCTTGTTTACCTGCAACACTAGAAGATCCCATCTAGGGGTGATTGGAGACGGTGACACTCGAAATGTATTCCTTATGTCTAGTCTGCCCTGTAGTCACGTTTTAGTTACTGTCCCAACAGAAAATCCCGCCTCACAAAGATAGGATGTTGGAAATGGAAGCAGGGTTTTCGGTGTTTTTTTGGCGATCTCAGGATATTTTGCTTGAATTTAATCCAGAATGTAGGGAGATTTGAAGTCTGAAATATACTTTTAAGCTAACCATTATTTGCGATTTCAAACAGTTGGTTTTCTTCCATGAAGGATAAAGTCGATTTACCCCGCTTCTTCCCATGCTCAAACTTTTTAAAAAACTGAGACTGGTGATCGTGCAGCAGCTGGCACATTGAAGGCCCAGGTTCAGTCTCTTCCAAAGTTCCGGCTAATGTTTGAAGCATGTCAAATACTCCTATTTTCACTCGCCGTCCCCACACTTCCAGCTCGGCCTTAAATGCAGCCACTTTATCTTCCAACTCGAAATAGTTGTCATTCTCCCCTGAAGTGACAGATTGAGTTTGTTGAGCAGGTTGACTACGTCACACAAGTAAGCAACATTTACAACACACCCTGTTCTACTGAAATGTCTGCAAGTGGTGACTATTAGTCTAAAAGAAATTTATGAAGCGGCTCTAGTAACTCAAATACTCTAGCCAACGATCTACCTTTAGAAAACTATCTCACTTGTGCGCATTAGTGGAGACGTTTGTACTCTGCGCCATTTCCTTACAGAGGAGCTCGAACATATGCGAGTTAAGGACATGTGCTTTGGTGTTGTTAATAATTTAATCACATTTTCTAAAACACTGCCAAATTCAGGTGACATTCTCCGGCTAGCCAGTATTTCCCAGTGTATGTCACAATGCGTAGATTTACATTCAGACAACCTGTTTGACCCGAGTAGTGAAACCAGAAAGTCGTCCAGTCATGGCAGTCGCTCCGTCCGTACATACACTGACACAAAATGACCAGTTTAATCATACAACGACTTGAATAGTTCTGCACCTGTGGTGTTGGGTGTCAATAGTAATGCACATAACATATCCTCATGTACATCCTCCCGGAAAATGTGTCGCGCAAAGCAAACATCATTCCCTTGTTTTCAACGTCGGTAGACTAGTCAACCTGGATTACGTTCCACGTGACTCATTAATCATCTGAACCCAGGTTCTGCTGCACTTCGGGCTGAGGAGGGCAAACTCTCCAAGTAAAGGTCGCTCTCCGACAGATTTGCGGTGGAGACTTCTGGTGTCCTTGACCCTAGGGCTACATCCTTACTTACCACCATAGGCGCTGAGCTAGCCAGCCACAGGTGTGAACCTCGCTAGATGGAATGGCTCTTCCAACGCCTCTCCTTTACTATCCTCCGGGAAAACACCTTCTCTATTCTGTCCACCGGGGCTGTGGGGCGGTCAGCACGTGGGACCCCATTTGCTCATAATACAGAGAGATGGGAGGGCAAGAGAGATGGAGGCGATGAAAGTGGGAGTTCTGCTCTTCCGTGTTCGGACACAATATTAGCCTGTTGATATGCATGCTCCAATAGACATGCCACCCATTGTGTCTCAATGTCTTCCATTATTTCAAGTCGTCTAGTTATGGTGTTAACCGAAAGAGGAACCAGTACTACCTTTTTGACTGCAGCCTCTCCTGAAACTTCACGGCAAATGTCGTTAGCGGCAGACAGGATCAACTCTTCAGTAATAGTGAAAGGCTGGCAATAGGGTTAGCTACTAAGAATGGTGCTCTCAGTACAGACACATTTGATGTGGTGGCCTTCAATATTTTCATCTGCCCTTCCTGTTCATTTTAATGCTTTCAAAAAAATCCAAAGGCTTGTCTTTTAATTCAAGATGCTTGATCCCTCTGTGGCGAAGCAGTTTTGAAGGCTTCATGGTCTCGATGATAGCCAATCGCCACATATTACACAGAGTGGGCTTAGGGCATGTAAATCACTTGTTGCGAAGAGCCTGTAATTTTCTTTTAAATGCAGCTTTCTTTCTTTTTTAAGACCTCTGCCATCTGATCATTAGGTCTTTCCCCGTTTGAAAGAAGCTCTACAGAGAGGTTTCTATTCTATTCTACGCATTTTCAACTCTCTAGGGTTGGCATGTGTGCATCGAAAACAATTTGACTGGGACACGCATAGAAAAGAGGCACAAACGGAAGGCATTTCTTAAAATAAAAGATTTGGTAGACAACGATAGTCAAGAAAATGGGAAAAGGGATTTATTCTTACTGTACGACCCGGTACCAAAAGGCCCATACTCCTGTGGTTGGGGACCGCTGACTAAAAGCATCTCACTACGTGGTCTTATTAAGTTATAAAGGGTGTGTGTCAATACTGGCTGACAATTAGATTTATGTAGGAATGTTCATATACACACACACACACATATATTTATGTATATATTTACTTATTTACTTATTTATTTATTTATTTGTACATATGTCTGTGTGTTCGTATATAATTATATGTATATATATATATATATATATATATATACATATATATATATATATATATATATATATATATATATATATATATATATATATATATATATGATGGCTGCCCCCTCGTTATCGAGTATGGCCATTGCACAAAAAAAAAAAAAAAAATAAAAAAAAAAATAAAAAAAAAAATAATAATAATAATAATAATAATAATAATAATAATAATAATAATAATAATAATAATAGCAATAATAATAATAACGACAACAACAATAATAATATACATATTCATATATATATACACACACACGCACGCACATAAGCATATCTACACACACACACACACACACACACAAACTCACGATAGCAACTAACAGTGCTGCGATCGAATGTGGCTTTTTAGCCCAGCCAATGATCCAAAATGTCTTGCACAGAGTCGGCAACCAAAACATTTACTGGGAATAGTCGGCTGTGGTTGGAGTTCGTGTACTTTTGCATGTCGCTTGAGTCCTCCTGCTGATTTACATTCTCTACCACATGTTTGGCAAGCATGATGAGTAGCATCTCCAACAGCAGCCTGGTAGTCAACCACTGGTCTTACTTTATGACTGCGAAGATGACTTTCGAGTCCAGCTTTGCTTAGGCAGAGTCTCGCACAGACGCTGCATGTCAGAAACATAGGAGGACCCTCGCCGTCTGGAAGTGCAACAGCAATACCCTTCCTCACGTCCCGCTTTACTTTCTCGTGTGCGATTCGAGACATATATATATATACATACATACATACATACATATATAATTACATAAAAATTAGCGCACGCACGCAAACATACATACACATACACATATACATGTATATATATATATATATATATATATACACACACATATATATATATAATCATAGATGTGTGCCTATGAATGCTGTACGGTACAAATCTTACAATAATATTTGCTTGGATGAATATTCGTATATTAAATCTGGTTATCATATAAATATAAATATAAATACCTGCTTCTGTTTATATATATATATATATATATATATATACATATATGTATATATGTGTGTGTGTGTGTACGTATATATATGCATATATATATATATATATATATATATATATATATATATATACGTACACACACATATATATACATATATATGTATGCATATATATAAATAGGTGTGTATATACACAGGTGTGTATGATTGTGTATAGAAGATTATATTAATAAAAGGAATTCCAACTTTGTCTGATTTACTCGTTTTATTTACAATCCTTTAAAATTATAATTATATTATAATGTAATAGTATGCTAGAATATTAAATGTTAAGTGTTAATTGAACAAGTACTTTCATGCTTTCGCAATCTTCAGGTTTATATTCAGTGGTGACAGTTAAGTTTGTAAACCTGACTGTCACCACTGAATATAAACCTGAAGATTGCGAAAGCATGAAAGTACTTGTTCAATTAACACTTAACATTTAATATTCTAGCATACTATTACATTATAATATAATTACAATTTTAAAGGATTGTAAATAAAACGAGTAAGTTAGACAAAGTTGGAATTCCTTTTATTTATACACACATATATATATATATACATATATATATATATACATATACAGAATATAATATATGTATATATATATATGTGTGTATGAATATATATATGCATATACATATATACATTAATATATATATATATACAACAGAATATAATGTAAGTATATATAAATATATAATGTGTGGTGTGTGCGTGTGTGTGTTTATATATGCGTGAGAGATGGGGGGTGGGGGGCTGGTAGTAGCACGCGTGTATATACGTGTTACAGTTAATTGGCCGCTGTCTAGCCCTGTCTAATTACCAACATGATATCACAGAATATGTGTGACTTACAAGCCCACTGCTATGCTCGTTTACATCAAATATCACTGCAGCCTGCCAACATTCCCTCCCCCGGGGGAAATATTTACCCAAAAGTACTAAGTGACTAGTTCGGGCCGAAATATTAATCTTGGTTTTATGTTTTATCACATACTCTTACAGTATGTATGTATGTATGTATGTATGTATGTATGTATGTATGTATGTATGTATGTATGTATGTATGTATGCATGTATGTATGTATGTATGTATGTATGTATGCATGTATGTATGCATGCATGCATGTATGTATGTATGTATGTATGTATGTATGTATGTATGTATGTATGTATGTATGTATGCATGTATGTATGTTTGTATGCATGTATGTATGTATGTATGCATGCATGTATGCATGTATGTATGTATGTATGTATGTATGTATGTATGTATGTATGTATGTATATGTATGCATGTATGTATGTATGTATGTATGTATGTATGTATGTATGCATGTTTGTATGTATGTATGTATGTATGTATGTATGTATGCATGCATGTATGTATGTATGTATGTATGTATGTATGTATGCATGTATGTATGTATGTATGTATTCATGTATATATATATATACATATGTACACGTTTATTTGTATTAATTTTGTTAGTATATATATATATATATATATATATATATATATATATATATATATATATATAGATGTAGATATAGATATATATCTATGTATATATATATATATATATATATATATATATATATATATATATATATATATATATATATATGCGAAATCCTATTTCTTATATATATATAATAATAATAATAAAGATACTATTTATAGTTATGTATATACTATAAACAACTATAAACAGGAAAGGTCAGTAGTTTCTTACTACCTTACTACCAGTAAGAGAAATACCTCAATGTAAGAACATCAGGTGTTTTACAGAGCAGGAATATAAATTACACAAGTATCAAAGTTATGTTCAAATCATTTAATCGCTGACAATTGTTTCTTCCAAACTTTAGTTTGGAGTCATCGGAGCAATATATATTTATTTATTTATTTATCTATATATATAAATATATATATATAAATAAATAACTAAATAAATATATATATATATATATATACATATATATATATATATATATGTGTGTGTGTGCATGTGTGTATGTGTGTGTATGTGTGTGCGGTGTGTGTGTGTGTGTGTGTGTGTGTATGTGTGTGTGTGTGTGTGTGTGTGTGTGTGTGTGTGTGTGTGTCTGTGTCTGTGTGTGTCGTCACTATCGAAGAAGAAATATTTTTTCGTAACGGAAAACGTTTTCTGTATTTTCCTCTGTGAATACATCCCAGAGTTGCCAGTACATTTTGAGAATGTTAGACAGAGCTGTTTCAAGATTTATTGATATTTCATCACTGACAATCAACCCGTACTAACATGGAAACAGACGAGTTTATATTGGACTTTGTGTGAACAATTCTTTGATGGCTAGTTATATTTGTTTGTGTATGTATGTGTGTATATGCATATATACATACCTGATGTATATATATATATATATATCTAGGGTGGGTAAAATTCCCGAGATCCATGGACGAGTTCTCTCCAGTGGTCTCTGTCCCCCATTATCACAGCCATGTCCTGCGTCTCCAACAGACCAGTGTCTGTCCTTAGAGCATCAACATACGTTAACCTTGGTCTTCCACTTCCAATGTGTGCCTGCAGGGGCTCCCACAGGAGCACTGAGTGCAGTGTCAACTCTGGATGTCGGTGAGCATGTCCAGCTAACCTCAGTCTCCTCTGGAATTAGTTGAGGACTTCCTGTATTTAGGAGCAAAGATTGGGAACACTGAAGATGATGTGGTTGAGAGGAAGAGCAAAGCCTGGGCGGCGTGCCACAGTTTGAGATCGGTGTGGAAGTCGGACCTACGTGAAGACGTGAAGATCCGCCTCTTCGTTTCTGTAGTGGAGTCTTTGTTGCTGTACAGGTCTGAGTCTTGGACACTGACCAAGATACTCACTCAGATGGTGTATGGGTGCTACACGAGAATGCTGAGGATGGCTCTGAACATTAATCAGTATACACTGAGGATGAAATATATATATATATATATATATATATTTCGTTTCTGAATTTGTTTAGCAAGATTCTTTATCTGAAAACGTGTGTTGAAACCGATATTGTTATGCTTTGGGAGGGTCATGTTGCCAACAAGAAACACACGCACCAGTTGCTTTCACTCCAATTTATTATAAATTAAATTTATAAATCTAAGAATTTATAAATTTCCTTTGGTTGGTTGGTTCCACAACCGAACGGTTGTTCATATATTGTCAAAGTTCTTTGTCACACATTCTGTGACCTCTTCAGTGACTGGGGATTCTTTTCTTTGTTTTTGTGCCTCTCCTTTGTTCTGTCCTACGCCATGTTGTTTTTGTGTGTGTTGTGTGCTTAGTTTGCGCATGTGTTACATCCGGGTGTCTGTGTGTGTTTATACCAGTAACATGTAAATAAACAAATAAATAAACAAATATAAACACATACAGACACCCGGATGTAACACATGCGCAAACTAAGCACACAGCACACACAAAAACAAGATGGCGTAGGACAGAACAAAGGAGAGGCACAAAAACAAAGAAAAGAATCCCCAGTCACTGAAGAGGTCACAGAATGTGTGACGAAAGAACTTTGACAATATATGAACAACCGTCCGGTTGTGGAACCAGCCAACCAACAGGAAATTTATAAATTCTTAAATTTATAAATTTAATTTATAATAATTTGGAGTGAAACAACTGGTGCGTGTGTTTCTTATTGGCAACATGACCCTCCCAAAGCATAACAATATATATATATATATATATATATATATATATATATATATATATAAATATATATATATATATATATATATATATATATATATATATATATATATATATATATATATATATATATATATATATATATATATATAGGAACCAGTAAGACCCCGACAGCTGAGCTCAAGCCGTTTCGACGGCTAATTCTGGACTAAAATTAGTCCAGAATTAGCCGTCGAAACGGCTTGAGCTCAGCTGTCGGGGTCTTACTGGTTCCTATTACCCACTCTACTACCCCAAGTATTGAGTACTCTGGTGCGTTATGGTCCACCTGGTTCCTTACCACATTTCCTTCGTTATATATATATATATATATATATATATATATATATATATATATATATATATATATATATATATATATATATAAAACAACGTAAAATCGATCTCCGTATCTCTGGAATTCCGGTCGAGGAAACGGGCCGTTTGTCCCCTCCATATGGAGGGGAGATCTCTTCAACGTTGTACTGAACAGCCATGAGCCTGCGAATGACTCCGCAAACCTACGCCGTTCCTGCACACCGTTTTACAGATGTGACACACATGAGGCTCCTGGATAATCCTGAACGTAAGTTGCTCCTCATTACCATGTGCCGCTTGAGTCAAGCAGCAGACCTGCAAGTTTTGTTGCAAAACTAACACGAATACCCCTTTCACTCGACCCCAAATTGTTGATTACTGTGAGCTCTAAAATGACTAGCAAGCGCAGCTCGAGAAAGAACAACCTTTCCGCAGAGGTTACAGACTTTATATATATGTACATATATTTATTGTTTATTTTTATACAGAAACTGCGTAATTTGACGGCTGCAGCATGAAAATGTCCGTTCCGGCTATACTCATATTAAGAGCGGATTAGGGGTTTGGATATATGGATGATGTCTAAGGTAGGGATTATAAAGGACGTCTTAGCTCTAATATAAACATTTAGTTCATGATTGACTCGGTTTTTACGAATGTAATTTTTTACAGTGTATATTTGTAGTGTTTAAAGTCTAAAGTCTGTCTTAAGCCAGAAGGCTGATTTGGCCGGTGCTTATCCTGGTTTCATGGCATGAAGCGACTGAGAGTACAAGACTCCCCCCTCCTGGACAGGACGCCAATCCATCGCAGGGTTAGACCCCTAGCTATTGCTGGTACTCATTTTCAGCTGAGTATACTGGAGCAACGTGAAATGAAGTGTTTTGCTCAAGAACACAATAGGCAACCCAGGAATCGAACCCACGACCTTATGATAGTAAATCCAACACCCTTACCACTAGGCCACGCGCCTTCACTATGTGTAGTGTAAATGTATGTATATTTAGGGTAGTTATCAATGGTTGGATCAATAATGGTTTTGTTTACATATATATTATTCCCTGTTCTTGGATTGCAAAAGCATATCATTCAAAGTGAGAGCAATATGGCACTTGTTGGACCAAGATACAGACTACTACTCTTACTTTGGAGCTTTCTAGCAACATAACCATGCAGGATTTTCATCCATGGATCCGTTGTGGTATTGCCCTGGGTTGAAATTTTGGATTTTATGGAGGGAATATTTCTCAAGGAACTCCTTCCCAACTCCCATGATGTTATCTGTCTCTTGTAAACAGACCAGTTCAATAGATGAGCTTCTACCTTTGGTGGTTCGTAGATGTCGGAGGGATATGATACGACATTCAAATGCTGTCTGGACTAATGTTAAGCCTCTGCCGCCCTGTTTACGTTTTAGGCAGAGACAGTCTATGTCACTGTTGATGTGGAAAATTCTGGTGTTGGTTAGGATTTTTCCAGTTTTCGTCTTGCGTCTCATCAAGTATTCCAAATGTTGGTGTCAGGACAGGCAGAGAAAACACAGTGGTGTCACTGATTTATTGTGCGCATAGAGTTCAGAAGACGATATCTTTTCTTATTCAGGTGATATATAGCTGGTTATGCGTTACTTGTTACAAATACTATCATAGGATATATTTTCATATATCCCTAATTATCTGTAGCAGTCCTCGTCAGATACACGAAATTTCATTCCCGGGGACTGGATGCTTTTAAGCATTCATTCCACATATTTCATTTTCTTTTTACGTATGCAACTTTGCTATTTAGTACTACTGTGACATTACGCACCCTTTCTTACCAACTGTTTAATTTACCAATGCGACACCTCTCTCTCTCTCTCTCTCTCTCTCTCTCTCTCTCTCTCTCTCTCTCTCTCTCTCTCTCTCTCTCACTCACTCTCTCTCTCTCTCACTCTCTCTCTCTCTCACTCTCTCACTCTCTATCTTTCTTTCTCTCCCTATCTATCTATCTCTATCTATCTATATCTCGCTCACATACACACACACACACCCTCACTCTTATTTGACGAAATTCTGTATATGCTTCCTTCCTTCTGGCGTTACCCTCTCCACAACTTGTTTGCAATTTATCTTGTCCTGTTTCCATTCGTAAAATATTATATTATTATTTGTTTTTTAAATACTCAGTTTGCAGTCCTAGTCGAAAGTTATTCCGGTGTTTTGCTCTATCTCTATGTTGTGTTATCTCATATGAATCCATCCAGCTGCTTCTTCTAATCCGCTGTGTAACCTGAGCTCGATAATATGCCTTTCCACCTTTATGCACAAAATTGCATTGCCTAAGATTGGCCGATGAGAAAGTTAGATGCTTTAGTTCATTCGACCAACGTATTATATTTTTTCTTCGTGTGGAATATAGTCTATATTTTGTATGTGTGTGCATAATTGAGTTAAGTCTTGGAGATCTTGTGCCTATTCGCTGCGACAAGATTGGAATCTTTATTACAATTTGAAATGGTTGATTGGGGAGCAATATATGTATGATCGCTTCGGAAAAAAGATTACAATGATGGCGTCCCTGAGATAACGTTTCACTTGTAAAAGAAGTTCCATTGGAAATTAAAGTTGTATTTTTTTCTCATAAGTATGACATTTGGCAAGAAAGTGTCATAACGTTTATTTAGGTTGAGTTACGAAAGCTGTGCTGATGTTGGTAAATATAGTTCTGAATCGACAGGCAATAAAGCCTATGTATGCTTTGTTACAGTGGTCCTTGGTAATATTGCCTTCATATACAGGAATATTTTCACGGTATTGTAAGTAAAGTGGGTAGTTTTTTTAATTAGGACAGTTGCTTTACACTTTCTGACTGATAAAATGACAAGTCAGTCAATCATATTGGTGGCCTTCCCACAACCCCGGCAGACAGAATAGAGAAGGCGTTTCAACGAAGGACGGCAAGGGAGACGCGCTGAAGGCTTTACATTATTATGTCTGTGTCTTGGTTTATTTATGCTCAACAAGTGATACGTCATTTAAGGTTCGATGTTTCGTGGGGAGTTGTATGAAAGATTCCTTGTGTTTCTACTGAATATATAATTCATAGTGGTATTGAGGGGGTGAGTACCTTTTAATAAATGTGGAGAATCTATTAGCTATTAGTGTGGCGACCTCAGCATTGTGTGGTGGCTTGAACCAGATAATATCCCAGGGGCAGAAGCGCACGCTGTGCTCTCTATTGGTCTAGGTGGAGGGCAGCGTCT
>OZ024741.1:370273003-370313003 GCA_964016885.1 Eledone cirrhosa | reverse complement strand
TCACCGCTGAGATACACAGTAACTGGGTACAGTCACATCTGTGATACACAGTAACTGGATACAGTCACCTCTGAGATACACTGTAACTGGATACAGTCACATCCGTGATACCCTGTAACATGATACAGTCACATCTGTGATACATAGTAACAGGATACAGTCACATTTGTGATACACAGTAACAGGATACAGTCACATCTGAGATACACACTAACTGGATACAGTCACATCTGATACACAGTAACACGATACAGTCACATCTGAGATACACTGTAACTCGATACAGTCACCTCTGTGATACACAGTAACTGGATACAGTCACATCCGAGATACAACGTAACTGGATATAGTCACATCTGTGATACACTGTAACTGGATACAGTCACATCTGAGATACACTGTAACTGGATACAGTCACATCTGAGATAAACTGTAACTGGATACAGTCACATCTGAGATAAACTGTAACTGGATACAGTCACATCTGAGATACACTGTAACTGGATACAGTCAAATCTGTGATAGATAGTAACAGGATACAGTTACATCTGTAATACACTGTAACTGTGAGTGTGTGTGACAGAGTGTTAATGTATTGGTTTGTGCCTGTATGTGAGTGTATATCTATATACATATGTGTGTATCTGTGTGTGTGTGTATGTGAATTTGTTTGTGTGTACCTGCGTTTGTATACCTGTGCGCGTATCTCTGAGTGGTGTATATATGTATGTGTGTGGGGACGTTTAATGTGCTGGTTTGTGTTCATGCATATCTGTGTGAGTGCATCATTGTGTATGTGTGTCTATATATCTGTGTGTATATATGGACATATATGTCTGGTGTCTATGAATCTATATATGTGTGTGTATGTCTATAAATCTATATATTGGTGTGTGTGCCTATGAATCTATGTATCTGTGTGTGTGTGTGCGTGTGTGTGTGTCTATGAATCTATATATCTGTGTGTGTGTGTGTTTGTTTGTGTGTGTGTGTGTATGTGTCTATGAATCTATATATCTGTGTGTGTGTGTGTCTATGAATCTATATATCTGTGTATGTGTTCATAAATCTATGTATCTGTGTGTGTATATGTATCTATGTATCTGCGTGTAATTCTGTGTGTGTGTGTGTGTGTATGTATCTATGTATCTGTGTGTGTTTATGTGTCTATGTATCTGCGTGTGTGTATGTGTCTATGCATCTGTGTGCGTGTATGTGTATATGTATCTGTGTGTGTGTATATGTGTCTATGTATTTGTGTGTGTATATGTATCTATGTATCTGAGTGTAATTCTGTGTGTGTATGTGTGTCTATGCATCTGTGTGTGTATGTGTGTCTATGCATCTGTGTGTAATTCTGTGTGCGCAGGCGCGATGTTTCCATGTCTTTAAACAATGAATGCTACGCTATTTACATCTAATATTTATGTCGTTATGTGTTTATAGAGAGAATTTAAGCAACATCTAACATCTATCCAATAAACGCTAAATATGTTAGCCGCTGTCGCTTCCAGCACACAACCAGCACACAACCACCACACAGCCTACATGCCAACCATGCTACCATCCAACCAGCCAGTCAACCAGCCAGCCAGTAAACCATCTAGCCAGCCATTTTACTATCTAATCAACCAGCAAACCAGCCAGCCAGTCAGACAGCCATCTATCTAGTCATCTAACCATCCAACCAGCCACTCAACCATCCAACCAGCCAACCAGCCAGACATCTGGCCAGCCATCCATCTGGCCAGCCATCCAACTATTCAGCCAGCTACCATCCAACAATCCAACCAGCCAGCCAACCAGCCAGCCAGACATCTAGTCAGCCATCCAACAATCCAACCAGCCAGCCAACCAGACAGCCAGACATCTAGTCAGCCATCCAACCATCCAACCATTAAAGCAGCCAGCCAACCAGGCAACCAGCCAGCCAACCAGCCAGCGGTTTAGTCATATAGTCAGACAGTGAAAGCGATGGACTGACGGACTGACATACAGATACGGAGAGAGAGAGAGAGAGAGAGAGAGAGAGAGAGAGAGAGAGAGAGAGAGAGAGAGAGAGAGAGAGAGAGAGAGAGAGAGAGAGAGACAGACACACAGACACGTGGCCAGCCAGACCGAAAGATAGACAGATAGACAATCACTGCACACACCCATCAAGAGTAGTTGTAATTGATATATATATATATATTTATACACTCACAAGTATATGCATATCTGTATATGCATGTATATATATATATATACACATACATATAAACGCACACACACACACACACACACACACACACACACACACACACACACACATATATATATATATATATATATATATATATATGCGTATATATGTATGTATATATATATATTATATATATTATATATATATATATATGTGTGTGTGTTTATGTGAGTGTGTGTGTGTGTATCGCCTGATGTATCGTTCTTGATTTAGTAAGATCATTGAACGAAAGCGCTCCAAGCATGACTATCCCATACACTTATTTCTATTTCTATTTTATTTTATTTCAGATTACTTTATTTCCCGAGCATTGTGTATCTAATACAAGATTAAAAGAATGAGGAGGGGGTGGGGTTGAAGTTGTAGCTAGGGACGCCTGCAGCATGAAAAACTAATAGCAAAGTGAGTGCTAACATTACTTGATGTATTCTGTCGAGATATTTTAATTAATTAAAAATTAGACTAATTGGGATGAGAAAAATGTGATTATCTTAATGAATGACTGGCCAAGAATCGCATTCACTGTAGTCTTGGAGTTCAGTTATTTTTAATTTCTTCAGTACTAATGTTGGTCTCACGAGAAGGTGGAGTGGCTGGTGCAGCGAGTGTAGCTGGCCATTGTCCGCGAGGTACCGAGCCCTTCACTCTCCCCTTTCCACCTCATCATTCTTCTGTGACACTAGAGCCTTGCCTTTCTCTTCCTTTTCCGTTCTTATAATTTCTTATTTTACATTCCATTCTTTCTTCTCAATCTATTCTTTTTTTTCTATTAAATTGTTTTTAGTATTTATATGTAAATAAGGGCGGTGGATTGGCAGTATCGGTAGAGAGTCGGACACCAGGCTTTGCAGCATAGAGTTACGGTCCTTTACGGTCCGAGTTCAAATCCCGCCGAGGTTAACTTTGCCTTTCATCCTTACAGAGTCGATAAAATAAAGCACCAGTAACGTACTGGGGTCAATTTAATCGACTTTCCCCTCCCCCCAAATTACTGGCCTTGTGCCTATACTAGAAATCAGTATTTATATGTAAATAAAATATGTCTTTCTTCCAATAATAGTTTTTGTTTAATTGAAAATTGTTAATTGTGATCAAATTAAACTAGTGAAATGTCCATTTTTATAATTGAAAATATGCACATGGATCATTTTATACTATGCCCATCGTATATCCATTGCTAAATATGATTAGATAAAAATAAGACAGCTGGGTAGGTGGGTTGATAGGTAGGTAGGTAGGTGGGTAGGTAGGTAGGTAGGTAGGTAGGTAGGTTGATAGGTAGGTAGGTAGGTAGGTAGGTTGATAGGTAGGTGGGTAGGTAGGTGGGTAGGTAGATAGAAAGATAGATATATAAATAGATAGATAATTGGATGGATAGATAGATAGATAGATATATAGATAAATTTCTTTATTAGCCACAAGGGCACAAAAGAAGGGGACAAATACAAATGGGGAGTTTACATACAGGTATATGAAAATAAAACTATTAATAAAATAACAAATGACAATTGAAATCCCCAATAGGAGGGAGGCGTTACACAGGGGTTGTACACACCCCGAAAAAATGTACAACCCACATCTCCAGGAGCACCAAGAGTGAGTACTCCCTTCCTCTCTTCCTCTTTTTCCTCAACCTACAGTCTTATATAGAGAGAAGGCCCAACCACTCGGGCCATCTTTGCCACATTCACCCACCTTTTATCAAATTTGCTGGGGTACAGCACCTCTCTCTCCATCCTGATTCTTCTTCCAAAATGATATTTGAAAAAACGAATCAGTTGCTCGCCGGAGAGAAAGGGGTCTGACCTCGCCCTTTTAACCTCGTCCACCGTATAACCTCTTTCACCATAGCCATAACACATAGGAAAACCGCCTCTCCCTCGTTTTTGAAGGTGGGTGGCGGTTTGATCATGACAATAGACTCAGTGGTCAACTGGATTGGTCCCACCCGCGACAATAGTCGTTCTACATAGCCCCACAGGTCGGTAACGCCTGGGCAGTGTACAAATGCGTGCGCAAATAGATAGATAGATAGATAAATAGATAGATAGATAGATAGATAGATAGATAGATAGATAGATAGATAGATAGATAGATAGATAGATAGATAGATAGACGGGTATTTAGACAGAGATATAGATAGACAGAGAGCAAGCAAAAGGTAGCAAGACAAAAACATTTCTCCTAAAAATATTATAAGTTAGGACAATCTTATCCCAGTACTATCCACATTGCTCAGTGTGATTAACAACAAAAACATATAAAAGAAAAATAACTACTGATTCCTAAATTATAACAGGTATCGGAAAATTCAGTAGAATGCAAACTCTATTTGTGAGTTTACATGTTCTTACAGTATTGGAGGAGTTCAATTGCACAGTAGTGAATGCGTTAACAGTGATTTGGCTGCTATTTCTAGCAGAGCGGATGACCATATTAAGCCGCTTTCCAGCATGTTATGCATATATATATATATATATATATATATATATATATATATATATATATGTAAGTATGCATGTATACGTACATACATATATGTATACAGACGTACAGTAGCATGCACATATATATATATATATACATATATACATACATATGCATACAGGTACACATACATATATGCACGTATCAGTTTAGCGGCGCTAACGTCGCTTTGTTCGTTTGTAAACAAACTGAACAGCCTGAATTTATGCCATACGGTGTTAAGGCAACCACGTCACCTTTTTGTTCAACACTGACACAGGAACGATGTACTAGTTTCAAGCTTGTTAGCTATCATCAGCACCGTTTACCCATCTGCCAGATAGTTGAACGTTCGAAAGTATATACTTTCCTTATGAAAATTAACGGCTGAGCAGCCTAATTTGCATATTGAGTGAGTTAAATCGGTCAGGCATACCGAAAACGATAAATTGAAACAAAATGAAAACGAAATTTCATTTCTCACTCTTAGTATGGCACTTACTTAAATGTAAGTATGCATGTATACGTACATACATATATGTATACAGACGTACATACATATATGTATACATGTGGAGTTTCCACCGATCACATTGCCCGACTGGTCGAGGGCTGTGAGCGCTTGAAGACATTCCAGTCTCCAAGCGCTCCCTCTCGGTCTTCGCTTGACACAGGACTGCAGCTCCGTCAAGGAGACGAGCTGGGGAAAAACGTGTCTAGCAAACGGCGACCACACCTGATCACCGTCGAGGAAGAGGTGGAGATGTCGTAGCCTGAGCGCGTACCTGCGCATCATCAGCCACGGCATGCCCAGCCCTCCACGTACGGGTGTTGACAGCAGATGGACCGCCTGACCATCGGAGCGCGTCCCTTCCACAAGAAGCGAAACAGCAAATGCTCCAGCGCAGTCAGGCGGGGCTTAGGACAAGGTACAACGGTCAGGCGGTAGTAGATGACGGATGCGATGTACGCATTCGCCACCTCCGCTCGACCTTTCAGGGATAGCTTCCTCTCGGCCCATTTCTGGGTGAGAGAAGCCACCCTGCTGGTCACCTCGTCCCAGTTTTTGTCCGTCTGGAGGTCTGGACCGAACCAGACCCCTAGCAATTTAACCGGTCCGTCCGTCCAGCGTCCGACGACGCTGTTGGACGGCATTGACCTGCCTCTCCAGGTGCCGAGCTGCAGGCCCACTGACTTTTCCTGGTTGATCATTGCTCCTGTCACCGCTTCGTATTCTCTTAGTGTAGTGCCGATCGCCTCGATGTGTTTGGCGTTCGACACCACTACGGTGACATCGTCGGCATATGCTGACACGGATCTTCCGCATCCTAGTTCGCGCGGGACCCCCCTCAACGTCTCCAGTTTGTGCAGTAATGGCTCGAGAGTCAATACGTACAATAGGGACGAGAGGGGACATCCTTGGCGGACCGAGCGCATGATGTTGAACGGTTCCGAAAGGTGACCGTTCACTCTCACTACAGAGCAGATGTCGCTGTGCATGGCAGCGATCCAGCCTCTGAAGACGGGCCCAAAGCCAGCCGCCCTCAGGACTGCCGCTAGGTAACGATGGTCGACCCTATCGAAGGCTTTCGACTGATCTAAATTGATCAAAGACCCACCCTTGCCAGGTTCCCTAGCTACCCTCTCTACGATGTATCGCATGAGGTGGAGGTTGTCGTGGATGGATCTGTCGGGAATGGCGCATGTCTGTGCCTCTCCCACCAGACCACCAACGACAAGCGCCAACCTCTTTGCTAGCACCTTGGCCAAAATCTTGAACTCTGTGTTTAGCAGAGTTATGGGCCTAAAATTATCTATGTTATCCCCCTTGTTCGGATCCTTTCTCAGCAGTGCCACCGCTCCTCGGCTCACAGAGCTGGGAATTCTCCCGTTCTGTTGCCAGTTGCAGTAGACGTCCGCCAAGAGGCCTCCGAACAAGTTTGGCATTTGTACGTAAAGTTCATAGGGCAGACCATCCAAACCAGGCGATTTACCCCTTGTGCAACTAGTCATTGCATCCCGTACTTCAGCGGTTGTTATCGGCTTTTCGCAACACTCCGCCTCAGTGGCCGAAAGCCGCGGCAGTCCGTCGAGGTAGACACTAAAGTCCATCCCTCGATCCGGCTCGCCACTGCCCCCGAACAGTTGAGCGAAGTGTCGCTGAAAAGCTTCACACATTTGCCCGGGATCGAGTAGCATGCGCCCGTCGTGGTTCACCAAAGACCGGATCGTGGCTTTGTTGCCACGACGCGCCTCCGCCACTCGGGCCCATTGAACGGCTTTCGTCCCCTCGTGTCTGAGAGCACGCACCCTAGCTATGACAACGCAGCCTTCGTGCTTTGCATTGAAGAATTGGTCAAGGGCCAATTTCGCCGCAAGTACGTCGGTCGCGATGCCTTTGCTAAGCGCCTCATCTAATTTTCTAACTAGTTCTCCCTCTGCTCTATTTTTCTCTATTGCTAAAGTCTTACTATACCTAATGGACTCTATTCTAATTGCTCTTTTCAGAGCAAACCACCACTTGTTGTTGACGATGGCCCCCGTCAACGCCCGCTTAACTAGTTCGCTAATCCGGTCTCTGTAGGCCTTGCGCGCTGGTAAGGACGCGTTTAGCTTCCAGTAGCCGGGTCCTCGCCTATGAAGCCTATCTAAGTCAAGCACACAGATCACGAATTCGTGGTCCGTGTAGCTAACTATCTTGAATTGTGGACAGCCTATGCTAGACCTATCTATTTCCCTACAAAATACTCTATCTAGATATGATCTGGATGACCCTATGCGATTTGACCAAGTCCACATTGGTACATTCGGGAAATCCATTCGGTACCTGTCAGACAGTTCAAAACGTCTGAGCAGGTTGGTGAGACTCTTGCACCCTCCTTCCCTATCCACTAATCCCACACAATCCCAGCGTGCATCTAAGATCCCGTTCCAGTCGCCCACTAACACTAAAGAGCGGGACGTTCCAAGAAAGTCTCCAGACGCCGGAAGAATCAGGCCGCCCTGCTCCTGTCGGGGCATAGACGGTCACTAACCTGAAAGCTTGCCCGTCTCCGCTGGTCACGTCCAGCACCACCAATTTACCTTCTGGGTCCAGGAAGATGGACCGTATGGCAAGATCCAAACCTCTCCGAAAAAGCACAGCAAATCCTCCCCCCGATCCCGGACGGCTGGGAGATGCGTACACATCGTAGCCGCCGAAGATCGGTGCGAAAGCCTGTGCTTCGGAGATTCTGGTCTCGCTGATGGCCACTACTTCTATGTTTAGTGACCTGAGGTCGTTGAGCAGGTGGCCCTGCTTCCATGAAGACCCCAAGCCACGCGCATTTATGCTGCCTATTCTGAGTGAGGTCATGTTGAAAAGGAGTGGAAAAGATGGGAAAGACCACTTACCTTACTTCTCGTAGGGGAAGGACGGTTTTTCCATCCTTTTCACTGCTTGTGGCCTCCTCAGGAAGGATGTCCTTATAAATCCTCCTGGAGAGTGCTTGTCGGAAGTCTCCGATGTCTTTGGGGAATTTTTGTTTTAGTATCATGTACGTTTTCTGTGTGATGCGAGTGATTTGTATGTGTGGAGGTGGCGTGAATTTTGGGGTTGTTGTGTAGTCTTTTTCTGTGATGCTGGTGTTGTGTTGGATGTAGTGTAATAATTGCTTGTTGTTCAAATTTAATGCTGTGTAGTGTGTATCGTTTTGGTTGTTTTGTTTTGTTTGCGTTTGTTGTGGGTTTGTTTCTGTTTCGCATTTTGGTGACTTTTGTGGTGTAGGTGATGGTGATGTTGGGGTTAATGATGGTGATGGTGTTGGTGTTTGGGTTGATGGGGTTGGTGATGCTGGTGTGGATGGTGGCATATCTGTCCTAACTTTTTTGTTTCTTAATTTATTTGTTTCCCTCTGTATTTTGTTTTTGGAGGGGGAAGGAAGAGAATTTTTTATTTTTTGGTTCCTTTGTTTTTTTCCGGATATCGTTTCCCACTCCTCGTCGTCACAATCTGTCTCCAGTTGTGATAGGCCGGGGAGTGGAAAATCCTCCACAGCCGTTAGTTCTGGTTGTGGCGTGGTGGATGGTGTAGGCGCTGGTGCTAGTTCTGAAGCGTTGGGTGGTGGTGGTGTTGGTTTTGCTACTGTTGCTGGGGTTGTTGCTGTTATAGTTGCTTCTGTTGTTGCTGCTACAGTTGTTGCTGCCATCTCTGCTACTGGTGGTGTTGATGGTTGTGTCACTGGGGTGGGTAGGAGAGGTGGCCTCAACCTTTTAGCCTGAGGGCAGAAAGCCCTTAGGTGGGTTCCTTCACCACAAACGACACACCTAGGTCTTCTGCCCTCGACAATTACCGTGAGGTGGCTGCCGTCAGTGAGGTCTATTACCTCTGGGATCTCCTCAATGCTTTTTTGGTCCGCTTGGATCAGGAGCTCCATCCCAGATCCGGACCAGTTCTCCTGCTTTTCTTTTGTTATTGTTATTATTTTCGTGTTGGCTTCGATGCCGGCGAGGACAGCCGCTATTAGCCAGGGAATTTCGATGGCCGGTGGAACGTGGGTCACCCTGATCTTTACGAGTCTCTGGCCACAATAGTTTGGGACGAGTGTGAAGTCGTCACTTCTTAATGGGGCCATGGAGTGTTCTCTAGCCTCCTCTGGTGTTTCAAAGAACACGTCCACGGTTCCATACTTTTGCCCACGTCTGATGTGGGTTTTTCTTGCCCACACATGTCCCAAAGCTTTTTGGATTTGGGACTCGGATGCCCGTTCCACTCGGCGCGATTTTACATTTATTGTTCTATACGACACGGTGTATAGGCGCCGATGCTCCATTTTATTAGGTGGGGGGGTGAGGCTGACCCTGTACCCATCTTTCTTTACCATTTGTTTGGCATTTTCTAAATCCTCCTGAGTTACCGTAAATGCTTCGAACTGTTTTTCTACTATGGCGAAACTGAGGGGGGGGGGGGTTTATAATGTCATTGTTGTTGTTGTTGCTATCGTTAATATTAATTTTAGTTTCAGTTGTGGTGGTGGTGACGTCAGTCGTCTTTGGTGGGGAAGAGTCCATTTTGCTTGATTTCATTTCGACATCACGAGTTAATTTATTTTTTTCTTCTTTTGTTTCTGTTGTCGCGGTGGTGGTGGTGGTGGTGGTGGTGGTTGCGGTGGTGGTGGTGGTGGAGGCTTTAACACCTGCAGTCATTGGTAATGGCGGGAAATGAATGTCTGCCTGAGACAAATTTAAAATATTGCTAGTGCTTATATTTTTTTTTGTGTTGGCACACGTAGTAACATTTACAATGGTGGTGTCGGTGTGAGGTGTTAATTTGTGAGGAAGGCTTTCAGCTGCTTCGTGCAGAGGTGAATTAGCCATTTTTTTTCAAAGAAATTTTTTGATAATAATAAAAGTTTAAATTTTGGGCACAAGGCCCCAATCTTTTTGGGTGTCCTTTTCGGAAAATAATGTATGTGCGCTTATAAACAGTTAACAATAAAATTTTCCATAAATGACAATTTTTAACAAACGGAAATAACAAACCTTTGCGGAGCTCACAATGATACGATTTACTACGTAGGTCGCCAATAATAATAATAATAATAATAATGATTTCTTTATTAACCACAAGGGTTTACATAAAGTAGACATTAAGGACAGTGCAGGACAATACAGTACGGTACAAATGGGCATTTCTGCGTGTAAAAAACAAAAACAGAGGATGTAACAAAAAATAACAATGAAAAATTCCCCATTAGGGGGGAGACTTCGGAGGGACATTTGTGGAGAAAGCCCAGTAAAAGGCCACAGTGACCCTGACCACCAAGGCAAGTGCCCTCTCCCAGTTTTCCACCTTTAATTTACAGATATATACTCAGAGTAGGCCCATTCACTCGGGCCATTCTTGCTTCTCTCACCCATCTTTCAACAAAATGCTGGGAAGAGAGCACTTCCCTCTCTACTCTGATTTTCCTTTTCAAATGAAATTTGAAAAAGTCAATCAGGGCATCACCGAAGAGGTAAGTGCTCATCTTCAGCCCTTTAAAACGTGTCCACCATACTATCTCTTTCGCCATGGCCACCATACAGATAAAAATTGCCTGCCCTTCCCGGCTAAAGGAGGAGGGCGGCGCAATCCTCACGATGGAAGCAGATGATAGCCGGATCCGTCCTACACGCGACAGCAGGTGTTCGACATAAACCCACAAGTCAGCAATTTTCGGACACTGGACGAGTGCGTGCAGGACGGTTTCGTCGCCCTGCGCGCATCTCGGACATGCCCCGCTGACGGCACCTCCATGCCTGTAAAGTTTATCCCGAACTGGCAAGGCTCCTCGGAAGCACTGCCAGGCCAGAGATTTCTGGAAGTTATCCATAGGCCCTGGCCCGAAAGTTCTTCCGAAGAGATTGGCTAGTTGATTTTCGTCGACGCCTAGAGTTTCCCCAAGTACGTCGTCGCTCTTCCCCTCCACAAATCCTCTATAGAACCCCGAGGTGGAGTTTCCACCGATCACATTGCCCGATTGGTCGAGGGCTGTGAGCGCATGAAGACATTCCAGTCTCCAGGCGCTCCCTCTCGGTCTTCGCTTGACCCAGGACTGCAGCTCCGTCAAGGAAACGAGCTGGGGAAATACGTGTCTAGCAAACGGCGACCACACCTGATCACCGTCGAGGAAGAGGTGGAGATGTCGTAGCCTGAGCGCGTACCTGCGCATCATCAGCCACGGCATGCCCAGCCCTCCACGTACAGGTGTTGACAACAGATGGACCGCCTGATCATCGGAGCGCGTCCCTTCCACAAGAAGCGAAAGAGCAAACGCTCCAGCGCAGTCAGGCGAGGCTTAGGACAAGGTACGACGGTCAGGCGGTAGCAGATGACAGACACGATGGACGCGTTAGCCACCTCCGCTCGACCTTTCAGGGATAGCTTCCTCTCCGCCCATTTCTGGGTGAGAGAACCCACCCTGCTCGTCACCTCGTCCCAGTTTTTGTCCGTCTGGAGTTCCGGACCGAACCAGACCCCTAGCAATTTAACCGGTCCGTCCGTCCAGCGTCCGACGACGCTGTTGGACGGCATGGACCTGCCTCTCCAGGTGCCGAGCTGCAGGTCCACTGACTTTTCCTGGTTGATCATTGCTCCTGTCACCGCTTCGTATTCTCTTAGTGTAGTGCCGATCGCCTTGATGTGTTTGGCGTTCGACACCACTACGGTGACATCGTCCGCATATGCTGACACGGATCTTCCGCATCCTAGTTCGCGCGGGACGCCCCTCAACGTCTCCAGTTTGTGCAGTAATGGCTCGAGAGTCAATAGGTACAAGAGGGACGAGAGGGGACATCCTTGGTGGACGGAGCGCATGATGTTGAACGGTTCCGACAGGTGACCGTTCACTCTCACCACAGAGCAGATGTCGCTGTGCATGGCAGCGATCCAGCCTCTGAAGACGGGCCCAAAGCCAGCCGCCCTCAGGACTGCCGCTAGGTAACGATGGTCGACCCTATTGAAAGCTTTCGACTGATCTAAATTGATCAAGGACCCACCCGTGCCAGGTTCCCTAGCTACCCTCTCTACGATCTATCGCATGAGGTGGAGGTTGTCGTGGATGGATCTGTCGGGAATGGCGCATGTCTGCGCCTCTCCCACCAGACCACCAACGACAAGCGCCAACCTCTTTGCTAGCACCTTGGCCAAAATCTTGAATTATGTGTTTAGCAGAGTTATGGGCCAGAAATTATCTATGTTATCCCCCTTGTTCGGATCCTTTCTCAGCAGTGCCACCGCTCCTCGGTTCACAGAGCTGGGAATTCTCCCGTTCTGTTGCCAGTTGCAGTAGACGTCCGCCAAGAGGCCTCCGAACAAGTCTGGCATCTGTACGTAAAGTTCATAGGGCAGACCATCCAAACCAGGCTATTTACCCCTTGTGCAGCCAGTCATTGCCTCCCTTACTTCAGCGGCTGTTATCGGCTTTTCGCAACACTTCGCCTCAGTGGCCGAGAGCCGCGGCAGTCTGTCGAGGTAGACACTAAAGTCCATCCCTCGACCCGACCCACCGCTGCCCCCGAACAGCTGAGCGAAGTGTCGCTGAAAAGCTTCACACATTTGCCCGGGATCGAGTAGCATGCGCCCGTCGTGGTCCACCAAAGACCGGATCGTGGCTTTGTTGCCACGACGCGTCTCCGCCACTCGGGCCCATTGAACGGCTTTCGTCCCCTCGTGTCTGAGAGCACGCACCCTTGCTCTGACAACGCAGCCTTCGTGCTTTGCATTGAAGAATTAGTCAAGGGCCAATTTCGCCGCAAGCACGTCGGTCGCAATGCCTTTGCTAAGCGCCTCGTCTAATTTTCTAACTAGTTCTCCCTCTGCTCTATTTTTCTCTATTGCTAAAGCCTTACTAAACCTAATGGATTCTATTCTAATCGCTCTTTTCAGAGCAAACCACCACTTGTTGTTGACGATGGCCCCGTCAACGCCCGCTTTACTAGTTCGCTAATCCGGTCTCTGTAGGCCTTGCGCGCTGGTAAGGACGCGTTTAGCTTCCAGTAGCCGGGTCCTTGTCTATGAAGCCTATCTAAGTCAAGCACACAGATCACGAATTTGTGGTTCGTGTAGCTGACTATCTTGAATTGTGGACAGCCTATGCTAGACCTATCTATTTCCCTACAAAATACTCTATCTAGATATGATCTGGATGACCCTATGCGATTTGTCCAAGTCCACATTGGCACATTCGGGAAATCCAATCGGTACATATCAGACAGTTCAAAACGCCTGAGCAGGTTGGTGAGGCTCTTGCACCCTCCACCCCTATCCGCTAATCCCACACAGTCCCAGCGTGCATCTAAGATCCCGTTCCAGTCGCCCACTAACACTAAAGAGCGGGACGTTCCAAGAAAGGTCTCCAGACGCCGGAAGAAATCAGGCCGCCCTGCTCCTGTCGGGGCATAGACAGCCACTAGCCTGAAAGCTTGCCCGTCTCCGCTGGTCACGTCCAGCACCACCAGCTTACCCTCTGGGTCCAGGAAGATGGCCCGTATGGCGAGATCCAGACCTCTCCGAAAAAGCACAGCAACTCCTCCCCCCGATCCAGGACGGCTGGGAGATGCGTACACATCGTAGCCGCCGAAGATCGGTTCGAAGGCCCGTGCTTCGGAGATTCTGGTCTCGCTGATGGCCACTACATCTATGTTTAGTGACCTGAGGTCGTTGAGCAGGTGACCCTGCTTCCATGACGACCCCAAGCCACGCTTTTATGCTGCCTATTCTGAGTGAGGTCATGTTTAAAATAGAGTGGAAAAGATGGGAAAGACCACTTACCGTACTTTTCGTAGAGGAGGGATGGTTTTTACATCCCTTTTCACGTGATCGTCTGGTAAAGGGACCGTTGAATCGTCCCTTCGGCTGGTCGTCGGCTCTTCTATGAGTATGTCCGAATATACTCTTCGATTGATAGTTCCTCCTAGGTCCCTGAAATCACCAACTGCGTTGGGGAATTTCGTTTTAATGTTTGTGTATTGTTTCTGTGCTATTTTTAGCAGTCTTATGTTAGTTGGCGTTTTGATTGGTGCTGGTATTATGTAGTCGTGTTGTGAAATGTCTGTGTGTTCAATTATGTAAGTCATTAGTTTCTTGTTGTGTGTATTTATTGCCGTGCATTTGTTTTTCTGGGGGTGGGGTGTGGTTCTGCTATTTTCTTGTCGTTGTTGCTGGGTGTGTGTGTTTTGTTGTTGTGTTTGCGATGTTGGTGCTTGTGGTGGTGGTGTTGAAGGTGTTGTTGTTGTTGGCGGTGGGGTTTTCGCCGGTGGTGATGGTGGTGCTAGTGTGGGTGGTGATGGTGTTGGTGGTGTTGCTGCTGTGAGTCTCTTTGCAGTAGACTTTACCCTTTTCTCATTTCTTTCCTCCCTTTTCAAAGGCGACGATGCGCTGCTTCTGCGTTTGTGCCTTCTTACGACCTTTTGCCATCCCTCTCCCACCTCACACTCCATGTCTGATTCTGTGAGGTCGGGGAGGGGTACCAGCTCCACTATTTCACTTGTTGTTGTTGGTGATGTTTGCACTGGAGTCTCTGTTGCAGCTGCATTTGGTATTGCTGTTGTTGTTAATATTTCCACTGCTGCTGCTGTTTTTGATTTCCGTGGCGTGGGTATGGGTGCCACGGACCTATCGTTCCTGGTTGCCGTTTGTCCTGTTGCTGGTAGCCGTGGAGCCGGTTTCGGAAGGAGGGGGGTTTTCTCCTTTCTCAGGGTCTTCTCGTTGCAGAAGGCCCTGAGGTGAGTCTTCGATCCACAGCGAAAGCATTTCGGGCGTTTGCCCTCAACACTTATGGGCAGTTGAGTGCCGTTATCGAAGTCTATCACATCCGGGATAGCTTCGATGCACTCCTGGTTGGATGGATTAACATCTCAATGGAGGTGCCGACCCAATCTTCTCTTACTTTTTTCTGTACTTGCAGTACAGTTGTTTTGTCCTCGATTCCGACGAGGACAGACGCGGCCAGCCAAGAAGGGGCCATCCCCCGGGGGGGGGGGTCAGTTTGACCCTGACAATTTTTTGGCCCGCAGTAGGAGGGCACCAACACCATTTCCTCGCTCCTTAGGGTCACTACGGATTGAGCCTTTGCCTCCTGGGGTGTGGCAAAAAGTACGTCTACGGTGGCATCTTTTTTGCCTCGGGTGATGTATGTTTTCCGCTGCCACACAGACTCCAAGGCTTTTTGTATTTGAGCCTCTGTGGCTCTTTCAATCCTACGGGATTTTGTACTTACTGTACGGTACGTGACCGTACAGTGCTGTTGGGTTTCGAAAAATTTTTCCGCTGCCTTGCAGATTGCTCGGTGTCCGGTCTTTCTCACCATCTTCTTCGCTTCCTCTAATTCCTCATTTGTTATGAGGATTGTTTCCAGGTTCTTCGCGATACCTGCAAACGAGATTGGTTTTTCTTTGCTGCTGTTGTTGTTGTTGTCGTCAGAGCTGCTGTTACTTTTGTTGTTGCTGCAGGTACTACGACTACTGCCTCCGCCGCCGTTGCTGTGGTTGTTGTTGGTGTTGCTGCTGCTAATGCTGTTGTTGTTTATGCTGCTGGTGATGCTGTTGCGGCTGCTACTGTTGTTTTCATTGTCACTGTTGCTGTTGTTATTACGGCTGCTACTGCTATTATTCCTGACGTCAGACGAATGAAATGGGTTTTCCTATTTCCCGCACACCTGTTTCGTCGTTGTCGTCGTCGTCGTGGAGAAATCTTGCACGCTTTGCACGAGACTTTTCTTTTCTGTCGTCGCTTGCGAAAGAGAAGGGAGGGAGAGAGACACATTTAAAGAAGGGAGGGAGAGAGACAATCTTCTCTCTGCTGTAGTGACGATTGAGGAAGAAGAAGACGGAATGAGTGGGAGTGACCTATGAAAATTCGTTTTCGTAGCCATGTTGTTTTTTTTGTTTAAAATAAATATTGGGCACAAAACCCCAATAAGCAGTTATTTAACCCCGAAGGGCCAAATAACGGGCAGAAAGACCCCTCTCACGAGGTGGAGGGTCTTTTTGTCTACAAGTTGGTTAAAGTTTTAAACAATTTACAATTGTTATAGCGTTCAAAATTTACAATACCTTACAGAGCCGAGCCTCCGTCAACCATAGCATTCAATAATAATAATAATAATGATTTCTTTATTAACCACAAGGGTTTACATAAAGTAGACATTAAGGACAGTGCAGGACAATACAGGACGGTGCAAATGGGCATTTCTGCGTGTAAAAAACAAAAACAGGATGTAACAAAAAATAACAATGAAAAATTCCCCAACAGGGTGGAGACTTCGGAGGGATATTTGTGGAGAAAGCCCAGTAAAAGGCCACAGTGACCCTGACAACCAAGGCAAGTGACCTCTCCCAGTTTTCCACCTTTAATTTACAGATACGTACTCAGAGTAGGCCCATTCACTCGGGCCATTCTTGCTTCTCTCACCCATCTTTCAACAAAATGCTGGGAAGAGAGCACTTCCCTCTCTACTCTGATTTTCCTTTTCAAATGAAATTTGAAAAAGTCAATCAGGGCATCACCGAAGAGGTAAGTGCTCGTCTTCAGCCCTTTCAAACGTGTCCACCATACTATCTCTTTCGCCATGGCCACCATACAGATAAAAACTGCCTGCCCTTCCCGGCTAAAGGAAGAGGGCGGGGCAATCCTCACGATGGACTCAGATGATAGCCGGATCCGTCCTACACACGACAGCAGGTGTTCGACATAAACCCACAAGTCAGCAATTTTCGGACACTGGACACTGGATATAATAATAATAATAATAATAATAATAATAATAATAATAATAATAATAATAATAATAATAATAATAATAATAAAAAAACAACAAAAAAGAAAACCTCGTGACCAAGAAATACCGGGATGGCGGCCGGCGGGGAATAGCCGTGTCTCTAGGGGAGGATGACCCCTCTAGTCTTGGTTGACACTCGTCCTAGAAGTGGTAACACGAAATGATTACCCCTTGGCGGTTAAAGATAAAACACGATAAAATAAAGTAAATGTCAAATGATAAAATTTCATACCGGATCGGCCGTCACCCGGGTCAAAAAGGGACAGGTCCCTCACAGAGGAACCAGACTGGGGTCGAAAAAATCAGCTAATGGTTCAAACCTTCCCATCACTTCGGAGCTGGAGACCTCCCATAACCGGAATACTCCTACTGTTGGCCCTCCATGCTCACCACCAAGAAATCCAAAGAAAAAGAGAGAAAAATGATCAAGGGAAGATAATAAAGAAGTCCTTGAGGCTTTCTACACTGCCATGTACTACCCATCAAATAGATCAAATACAGAACAGACATATCAACTAGAAAAAGAAACATCCCGAAAACAGAGCCTATATTGACAGTAACAAACTAGCCAATATACGAAGAAATATTGTTAAAAAAAAGTTACTAACTGATATAGAAATTGATCAGATCAAGCAATTAGCACAGAGTCAGCGAAGGGAAAATGAAACATGTGTCAGTGAAAACGAGGTAAACTGTAACACTTCGAATCCCAGGGTTGGGGCGGAATCACTGGCAACAGAACAAATTAAAGAAAGGATCGAAAAAGTGGAGGGAGTGCATGCTCAAGATGAAACTCAAAATGAAAACAATGAGATTGTAAATGATAAAGAAATGAATGAGAATGAACTTGCCAACTTGAAGGATGAAATTATGATCGAATGGATGAAAATGAAAGAATCTGACATGGAGGAACGAGACACCCTCCCTAAGATCCAGAACTCCAAACAGAACAAAAAGATGATACACAAGGCTAACATAATTCTCAAAAACATTATCATCACAAACAAACTAAACATTACTGATTTAAATCATCTCTATTATGCCTCGACTAAAGTCACCACTCATTTATGTGGAGTGAAAATGAAAAAACAAAGGAATTCCCACAAGAAATCTACTTGGCAAGAGAACATCAATCGCCAAATAAACCTTCTCCGATCTGACATAGAAATTTTAACAAACTATAAAGTAGGTGAACATGTTAAACAAACTAAACTTAGAAAATTCAAAAGAAAATACATTATAAAATCAACAAGTGACATAGACATGCTGATAGAAATAATCAAGCAAAAAGTGTCGGCCAAAGCTGCTCGTATAAGGCGCTTTGAAAAACGATCTAGATTCTATAAGGACAATAATATGTTCAAAAACAACCAAAGAAACTTCTACAGAAAAATTGGCAAGTCAACAATAACGGCTAAATCAATACCACCCAAGGAGGAAGTGCAAGAATTCTGGGAAAAGATCTGGGCCGAAGAAAAAGTTCATAATATACATGCCCCATGGATAGACAGACAAATGAAAGATACAGCTCACCTTGAGGAACAAATATGAGAAAATATAACAGTTGAACAGTTGCGTTTGCCTCTTATAAAAACCAGCAAATGGAAATCCCCAGGAAAAGAGAAAATAACAAATTTTTGGATAAATGCCTTCACAGAGTCTCATGAGCTGTTAGCCCAACTTTACAATGAAATAGTGAAGGAGCCAGAAAAGATACCATCATGGCTAGTTAACTGCATTACATTCCTGCTTCCGAAGAATGATGAGACAAACAATCCCCAAAATTACAGACCGATAACTTGCTTGACCACAATGTATAAAATGTTAACATCAGTCCTAACTGAATATACATATGACCACCTGATAACAAATGACCTATTTCCCAATGAGCAGAAAGTGTGTAAACGAGGCTCATATGGCTGTAAGGATCAGCTTATGGTTAACAAAATGATACTGGAAGATTGTCATAATAGACACAAAAATCTATCGATTGCTTGGATAGATTATAAAAAAGTATTCGATAGTTTGCATTGAAAAATATTCAGTTGTATTGAAAAATGTTTAGAGATTTTCAAAATATCTCCCGTTGTCAGGAGGTTCCTGTCATCCAGTATGAAGACATGGAAAAAAAGCACTCCTTTTGAATAGTGAAAAAAAATCACTGGAAGCTGGAGAAGTTAATATTAATTGTGGAATTTTTCAGGGTGACTCTTTATCACCGCTTTTATTCTGCATCGCACTTATACAATTAAGTAAAATGCTCAATGAAACAAAACATGGATATAAAGTCTATGACAAAACCATTAATCACTTGTTCTACATGGATGACCTGAAACTATCCACTGTGGAGCAGTTCAGTGATGACATTAAAATGGAGTTTGGACTAGATAAATGCGCCAAAGCAACGTTCACCAGAGGAAACCTGCTGAAAAGTTCAGACATTAATCTTGATCGGGGGAATGTGATAAGAGAACTTGATCAAGAGGAAACTTACAAATATCTAGGTGTTTGTGAAGGAGACGGAATCAAGCACACGATAATGAGGGAAAGGATAAGGAAGGAATGTTACCGCAGAGTAAGAGCAATCTTAAGAACGGAATTGAATGCAAGGATTAGGATCGATGCCATAAACACGCTTGCCATACCAGTAGTAACCTACAGTTACAATGTCATCAACTGGTCAAGCACAGGGATCCGTAGGCTCGATACAAAAATTAGAAAATTCTTAACCATGCACAGAATGCATCACCCTAAGGCAGATACAGATAGAATATATCTCCCTAGGAAAGAAGGAGGACGTGGGTTAATCCAGTTAGACATTGCGTTGAAAACTGCAACAATTGGATTATCTACATACCTAAGGGAATCACATGTTTGGATGATCAAACTCGTTTTGAAACACGAAAGCATCAAAAGATCATATTCCATTACAAAAGATGCACAAAGATACAGTAATGGACTACAAATTTCAGAAGTCCCATTTACTGCTGAAATGGAAAACACAGAAAAAGCAAAGCAGGTAAAAGTAACTGCAAAGAAAGAACTGCTACAGAAACTGGCTAAGAAATGGCAAGAAAAGCCTCTGTATGGAAAATACCCAGAGCGAGCTAACAATCCTGATGTTGACAACATTTTAACCCATCAGTGGTTGGCATCCTCTGGACTGAAATCGGAGATTGAAGGACTGATTATATCAGCACAAGATCAGTGTCTGCCAACAAAAAATTACCAAGCATAATAAAAAATGGATGCAACACATTATGCCGTGTATGTAAAAAACAACCAGAGACCATTGATCATATAATTTCAATGTGCAGTCCTATAGCTCCAACCGAATACCTAAACAGGCATGACAGATCTGCACAATACATACATTGGATGATGTGTAAGCATTTTGACCTGCCCCATCAAAAGAATTGGTGGGAGCATCAACCACCTCACATACTTGAAAAAGATCACATCTCAATCTTGTGGAACTTTAGCATCCAAACAGACCGAAAAATAGATGCAAATAGACCTGATATAATACTTAAGGACTTTAAAAAGAGGGTATGCCTGCTAATTGATATGTCCGTTCCAATAGACAAGAATGGTTCTAAATACATTTGAAAAATTGAGCAAGTATAAGGACCTGGAGATAGAAATTGGAAAAATGTGGAAATTGAGAACTAAAACAATACCAGTGGTTGTAGGCGCTCTAGGAATGATACCTAAGGGGTCTAATGATTACCTATCGCAAATCCCAGGAAACCCGCGTATAGGAGAAATACAAAAGATAGTACTAATGGGAACTGCCCATATACTAAGGAAGATTCTGTCAATATAAGTACATCACAAGTCTAAACACCTAAAGATGCATGTGTGTGTATGTATGTTCTTTCTTGAACATGGCGGACCTTGTTATCTCTTGAGGTCACTGGTTGTGACTTGGTGATAACTCGTATGAACATAAAGCAAGATAAATGCAAATAATAATAATAATAATAATAATAATAGCAACAATAATAATTGTTCTCGCTCCACATATGACGTATTATCTTCGTTTTTTCAGCCCTCCCCGCTCGGACACCCGCCTCTCTCTCCCCACTCCACCTGCCATCACCCCTACACGCCCCCACACCCTTCCACCACCTGTTTTACTTCGTGTTTATTTTTATTTTTATTATGCTTTTATATTTAATTTCATTTGTACCGTTTCCTCTCACCCCCTTTTTTCTATATGTCTCTCCACCACTCCCCTACACACCCTTGGAACTCTCTTCCCACACACACTTTTTACCTGAAGAAGGGCTTATGCCCGAAACGTCGTTCCCCACCCCCACCCCACTCTCAAGAGCGTGAAACTAATAAACCTTTGTTCGTACTGCCTCTCTGTTTTGTTCCCGTTCAATTTTTTACTATATATTTATATATATATATATATATATATATATATATATATATAATGTAGGAGGTGAGTTTTATTGTAGTACAATAAAGCAATGCAGATATCGGATAAGAAGCACTCTACAGTTTGTAGGACTGGAGTATATATAATATATAAGATCAAAAGATGGTTAAAAGAGTTCCATGTATTTTATTATGCGCATTTCAAAAACAAATATCATCATGCAATAACATTTGTGTTTTCATCAGATAAAATAGGAAGACATGATATGAAGGTTAAAAAACACTTGTGCATAGTGCAGTTTTAAATCAACATATGTTGATTTCAAACTGCACTATCTAAAAATGTTTTTTAACCTTCATATCATGTCTTCCTATTTTATCTGATGAAAACACAAATGTTATTGCATGATGATATTTGTTTTTGAAATGCGCATAATAAAGTACATGGAACTCTTTTAACCATCTTTTGATCTTATATTATATATATATATACGTATTGAAATTTCCGTTGAAAACAGAGAAGGTCGTAGAAGTGAAGATATATATATATATATATATATATATATATATATATATATATATATATATATATATATATATATATATATATATATATATATACTATATATATACTATATATACTATATATATACTATATATATATATATATTTATATATATATATATATATATATATACTATATATATATATATATACATATATACTATATATACTATATATATATATATACTATATATATATATATATATATATATATATACTATAAATATACTATATATATATATATTATATATATACTATATATATATATATATGTATATATATATATATATAGTATATATATATATAGTATATATAGTATATATATATAGTATATATATATATATATATATATATATATATATATATATATATATATATATATATTTATATATATATATATATATATATATATATATATATAAATACATAGCTAAAAATTGAACGGGAACAAAACAGAGAGGCAGTACGAACAAACGTTTATTAGTTTCACGCTCTTGAGAGTGGGGTGGGGGTGGGGAACGACGTTTCGGGCATAACCCTTCTTCAGGTGAAAAGTGTGTGGGAAGAGAGTTCCAAGGGTGTGTAGGGGAGTGGTGGAGAGACATATAGCAAAAAGGGGGTGAGAGGAAACGGTACAAATGAAATTAAATCTAAAAGCATAATAAAAATAAAAATAAACATGAAGTAAAACAGGTGGTGGAAGGGTGTGGGGCGTGTAGGGGTGATCGCGGGTGGAGAGAGGAGAGGGAGGAGGGGTGTCTGAGCGGGGAGGGCTGAAGGTGGTGTGTATGTGTAGGTGTACGTGTGTGTGTGTGTATGTGAAAGTAAGAGTTGGGGAAGAACGGGGTTGCATGTTCAGGAAGAGGTGTGCGTGGGGTGGGGTGTAGGTCGGAGTGTGTGTGCGTGTGTGGATAGGGAGGGGTGAGAGGGGTGGGGAGAGAGGATTCCGGAGGCTGAGTGTGTAAATATGTGGTGGTGCGTACATGTGTGTGTGGTGTTTATGCGTGTTGTGGATGTAGGTGGCGTGTGGGAAAAAAACTTTTTTTTGATTGTATGTCAGTGGGTGAGTCCTTAATGTAGTTCCGTAGAGGATGTGGTGGAATGCTGGGTAATATCCTTGGGATGTGGTGGATTCTAGGGATCGATGTTCAATATGTGTAATCCGTGGTTGGAAGAGGGGAAATGTGGGGTGCGCGCGCAACAGGAAGTCGTCAGAGGGTCAAGGCAGGAGGAGGGTTGTGTGTATGTGTGTGCGGGGAGGTGATCAGAGATAAGGGCATAGCAGCAGTCGGGTAGAATGGTAAGTGTAGAAAGTCGGTGTGTCAGTGTGTGTGGAGGTGCGGTGGACAGGGGAGAGGAAGGGTAGGTGTGAAAGTTGGAGTGGGAGGGGGGTGTATTAGTAGAGGTATTAGTGGGATGTGTGTGTGTGTGAGAAAGGGTCTGGGTGGAGCGGGGAGAGAAGGGTGTGGGGGCCGGTGGAGGGAGTGTAGTGTACTGGTGTGTGTGTGCGTGTTTGGATGAGTGTGTGTGTGGTGAAGGAGGTGTTAGTGGGTGTTAGTATACTGGAGGTGGGGAAAGGGTTGAATGCGGGTGTGAGTGGGGGTCAGTGGTGGTAGGGTGTGTAGAGTGGGTGGTGTAAGAGGGTGTGTGTGTTCGTGTGCGTAGGGTTGGGGGTGTTAGTGATGTTAGTGGCGTGTAGAGTGGGTGGTGTAAGTGGGTGTGTGTGTTCGTGTGCGTGGGGTCGGGGGGTGTTAGTGATGTTAGTTGCGGGGTGGTGGGGTGGATGTGTGGGGGTGAGGGCTAGTGTTGGTAGTAGGGTGTGTGTTTAGTGTGAGCGCGTGTATATATGTACCAGTGGGTGTGTGCGTGTGATAAGGGGAGTGGGGAGAAGAAGGGAGGGATGTTAGTATGTTAGTTGGGGAAGGATGGTCGGGTGTGGGGTGGAGGTGTTAGTATTGTTAGTTGTGGGGTGGGCGGTGAAAAGGAGGGGTGTGTTAGTAGTGTTAGTGGGGGATATGTGTGGAGGGAGGGGCGGTCGAAGGCTAAAGGAATAAGGGTGGGTAGTTCAGGCCGGGGGGAGTGTGGGTCTGTAGGGTGAAGACGGTTCGTTGTTCGACCCTGAGGAGAGTGGCGGGTGTTCCGTGGCATTATATATATATATATATATATATATATATATATATATATGTGGGGGGGGGGTGTATGTACGGATATATATATATATATATATAAATATATATATATATATATATATATATATATATATATATATATATATATATATATATATATATATATATATATATATATATATATAGCCTAGCAGTTTAGCCCGGCGTTGCTCAGGTTTATTCATTTGCTATGAAAAGTTACATACAGCTAAACGTGGCTTGAAAGCGAATAAGCTTATCAATTAAGTACATAAAGCAGTTGAACCGGTTATTAAAAGTTACGAACCAATTAGCATTTTGGACAATGAATGGTGGGTTAATAATCTTCCAATAGCGAATTTAGCAGACCAAAGTTGCAATATGGTGGCCCTGATGCCGCTGGGTGTCAGATCTGTCCGCCATTGGTGACCCCTCCAGGAAATAGTTTTCCAGACGGCATAGCTACAACACCCCCAACACCTGCAAAAACATCTATAGAACCTCTTTGTAGACGATATTGCGTGTCATCCCTTGAGGAGTGTAAGTAAAAAGTGCATTCCTGCTCCCTACGTGGGAACAGGCAACATAAAGTTGACCATGGGAGAAGCATGGCTCCCCCAAATGGATGCCCGCCACCGACAATGTTTGCCCTTGTGACTTGTTAATGGACATGGCAAAATATGGTCTCATTGGGAATTGGGATCGCCGGAAATCGAACGGAATATCTGACGCCGAGGGGAAAAGGTTCATCCTTAGAATGAAATCATTCTCCCCTCTCCCGCACCCCGTTACAATGGTGGCCTCAATCAAGTGGGGCGTCATTGACTTGACGACCATGCGATTACCGTTGCACTGCTTTGGTGGGCGCAAGTTCCTTATTAGCATAATGAGACAGCCAACCCTAAGCTTAAAAATGTGAGGTGGGAGCCCTGGAGGCTTAAGGGAATTTAATAACTCAACCGGATAATTAACGATATCGTCGGGGTCTGATAGATTTGAAGATGTGCTCTTTACCGGGAATTTTCTCAATCAGCTGCTCGTTAATAAAATTTTTCGGAGCAAGGATGGCTCTTTCGCTGAGCCAATCGAAGTTTTTAAAGTTAGATGAGACATTAGAAAAAACTGCCTCCCAAAGGTCAAAGGGGCTGCTCACAATGTTGCATAGGGAGTCGATTGCTATGCCGCCCTTGTCATCCGCAAGGACCTTGCCCTCACCAAGTGCTAAAATGTTCTGAGCAAATGCTGCAGACATGTTGTCACTTTGTGCTCAGGTACAAAGTCTTCACCTGGGGCCACAACGTGGATGACTTAAAGCAGGCAAGCACTTCATCAACTCTTGTCCCTTTGGGGATGACAGGCAGCGTTTGCCGAAAATCCCCAGATAGTAGAAGGGTTACGCCACCCATAATAGGAGCGTAGAATCCCTAATGTCTTTCAGGGTCCCGTCCAATGCCTCAAGGGCACCCTTGTGCGCCATTGTGCACTCATCCCAAACAATGAGGCAACATTTTTTGAGAACCAGAGCTTCGTGTGAGCTGTTGCTGATATTGCATGTTGGTGTCTCAGTTTTTACTAAAACCAAGGGGAGTTTAAAGGTTGAATGTGCTGTCCTGCCTCTCGGCAGCAAAGTAGCAGCGATCCCGGACGATGCAACAGCCAACGCAATTTTTTTCTCCTGACGAATCTTAGCTGGAATCAATTTTGTTACAAAAGTTTTTCCGGTACCCCCAGGAGCATCGAGAAAGTAAATACCCCAGTCTGATTTTGAACCGCGTCAATGATAGTTAAATAGGCCAACCTTTGGTCCGACAGACGTTTGGGCTCATTTTCCTCTAAGTATTGGGAAAGAGATTCGATGTCATATGCCGTTTCCCGCAACAAATCCGGGGCCAACATGTTAGCTTCATCTGTGACGGTTGACGGCAAGCCATACGTCGCGAACTCACGCCCACCCATGTCGAGGAGGGCGTCCGCGATATCAATGAGTGCCCTGTTGTAGATAATGTCGCTGTAAGCAACTTCCACTGAAGGATACTGCAGATGAGCCAGGCGCAGGAAATCCTCAGACATGAAGTCTCTGTACTTGACCCATAACGATTTGGGATCATCCAATTCACACTTTTGAAGCAAAATGGCAAAGAGTTCCCGTAGACCTTTAGGTGATTTCAACAAAGCACCCTCTGCTAAAGTGGAATCCCATTGCGAATCATCTTCCAAAAGACCACGCTTAAAGCAGGCTTCCCGGTACGTATCACATATTTCTCCATCAACAGTTTTGAGGTCCTGAAAACTTTGTGGGCCTACAACTTCATGCAGAAGGGGGATATGAAAGCACTCATGCTGACTTGGGGCCACAGTGTAAACCCTTCCAAGACAGCTGTCAAATTTTACACCAGGATGTCTTTCAACAGCCTGACCTGACTTTCTTCGCACCCAAGTGTTTTTCGACCATATAAAGTCGGATGGAACCTGGGGGTACACAATTGTTTGCGCAAATGTATCGAACTGGCAAAGTTTGAAGAAACCCGTCAGAGTGGTCTCTTTCGGATCGGCGGCCAGCTTGGCGGCGGTTTGGTCCGTAATGTAAACCCTTTGCCCATTTTCCAAATGTACCGCAAGCTGTACGATGGCGGGGTGCCGTTGGTGTAGGGGGAAACCAAATAGGCGCCAAAAAGCTTCATTGCTACTGATGTACCGCCCCGCCAGGTATTCTGTGACCTCATCAGAGCCCTTATTTACATATTTGCATATGTATTTTATAGACTTGACGGAGTTGCAAAACTCAACGTTGATGTGGGCGTTGAACATCTTCAAGAGAAGCGGGCAGTAAGGGACTACCCATCTATTGCCGACTTGACCTCCCTTTACTGTTGTGGTGAAGACACCGTTCTCGGGCCGTCTCCGTCTGTACAGGGGGTACCCATCGCCACCAGTTTGAGTCTCGTCAACAAATCTTTTGGAGTATCCCTTACTGCACGACCCCCCCCCCCTTCAGACACGTGTGATGCTCATTAGGACCCGAGGCACACGGACCATGTTAGCTTTGACGATGTCATGTAATTCCTGGTCAGTTGCTGAGTTTTCAGCCGAAATGAAGCTGTCTATGGCATTTGAATTGATTTTATCAGCTAACCAAATCAAAATGTGAGCATGTGACAGCCCTCGTTTTTGCCATTCGACGGTGAACATGTCACATTTTACAGCCCCAAATACCTGACCTTTTTGATTAAAGCCATGAGTTTAGCCAGTTTCAGTCTGAACACTCTGGCAATGAGGTCATGTCTGTTCGAATAATTTTGACCAGGAAAAAGTTCACGGGTTACATTCCGATTCATATGTCTATAGCATTAATCTGTTATATGAAGTATTATTTTGCGAGTTGTTATTTGCAATAAGCCGATTGAAAATGCCCCAGATAAGCCGTATGTCAATACGGAACGCTCAATACGGAACGCTCCACTGCAGTGTTGTCTTTCATATAGGGAGTAAAGAGCGACAGAGAGAGTAAAGCAGTTAAATTATAGAGAGGGGGAATATACGGAACGCTCCATTTGATCATATACATTGTTTCTCTCTCTGCAGTGTTATCATATAGGGAGTGAAGAGAGACAGAGAGAGTAAAGCAGTTATATTATAGAGATGTCGTTATTGTTACGTTTGTTGTTTTATAAATTCATCTGTTGCTTTTGAATATTTGTTATTTGATGTAAAATGTAACGTTGAGAGAGCAGTATGTATTTAGTGTTATCGGCTTTTTAAATTTTGATATTTGATGTATGAGTATCGTTATGACTGTAGAGAGGGGAATAATCTATTGTAGAGAGAGGGAAGAGCGACGGAGAGAGTAAAGTTATGGTTGTTGTGTTGCTTAGGTTTCAAAGTTTGTGTCGCGTTCCTTCAAAAGAAGTTTTGTCGTTCTAAATTGTAATGCTGATAGGGTAGTAGACGGAGGCAGTAACCTTTTAAAGAGAGTTGCAGAGGAGATTGAGAGTGGAGTAGAGGAAAATATGAACCTTTTAAAGAGAGTTGCAACATGTATGTAGTTTCATATATTTTTGATGGTAGTAGTGAGAGGAATGAAGCGTGTAAGAGAGAGGGTTACAGCATGTATTTAGTTTTATCGATATTTTTCATAGAAGCAGGACATTTTTGCCAAAAATAATTAGGTGTTGCCCTGCCCTAGTAAATTTGGAGCACATTGGAAAATAATTCATCAAAATCGGTAGAGAAATGTGGAAATGCATAAAAATCATACACACACACAGACACACATCTACCGTTTTATATATATATATATAAATATAAATTCACCGAGAATCGCATTTCGGCGGGTAGAAAAAGCGAAACGAACAACAAAATCAGAGTTATGCTGGCAAGCGTTCCATAGTTAAAAAACCAGAGCTAAACAATATGTTAAAACGCCATACAAACTGAAAAAGTGGTCAAGAAGGCATTAACCACCTAAACCATAAAACAAATCAAGCTAAACAGGTCAAACAAAATAAATGCTAAAAACAGACCTGTTATATATATATATATATATATATATATATATATATATATATATATATATATATATAGTTTTAATATAGATGAGATTCTACAGGACTAGAACTGTTTCATTCATTAGAAATCATCAGATTCCTGATGATTTCTAATGAATGAAACAGTTCTAGTCCTGTAGAATCTCATCTATATTAAAACTGTTATACTCTGCTATGTATTGAGTACCTTACTTACTGTGGTTACCTCCGATTCAACCCGGAATAACGTATATATATATATATATATATATATATATATATATATATAAATATAGTTACGTTATTCCGGGTTGAATCGGAGGTAACCACAGTAAGTAAGGTACTCAATACATAGCAGAGTATAAAAGTTTTAATATAGATGAGATTCTATAGGACTAGAACTGTTTCATTCTTTAGAAATCATCAGATATATATCTGCTATATCTAATTTGCTAAGCTGTCTGAACATAATTTCATATTCTGGGGGTCTTACCTCATATGAGTGCTAAAGCTACAAACCGAATAAGCATATACGCTAGCTTGGCCGTATACTAGAGCTTCGTCTATGCTGTACTAAAATTTATATTTACTCCTATAATTAACGATTAACTGATTAATTTTATTTGATGATTCTATTGATTAATTAATTGTTTAAGTTTGTTTGATAACTTCTCGTCGAGTGCTTTATTCAGTTTGAATAAGGGGATTCATTTCTTTATCTCAAATTAGAATACACCGCCTAAGCGGGTGTTACCTCCCTTCGAACAAAACCATGTGTCTGTGGCGACCTTTGAAGTCACAGCATACCCGCTTTGGCTAAGAACGAAAGTCTTGCTGAAGAAGTAAATCCTATGTTCTGTCGTCAAAAACCATTATATTGCAGACTCCTGCAATAGGAATTTGTCGATCATGGATTTGCAGAAACTTAGCGCTGTCACTGCGTGCGATTTTGCGATCAATATTGTGGAAACACCATGTGGATTGTATATTTTACACCCAGCCTCAGCGTTATGTCCAGGTCAGTAAAAAATCTTTACCTGGGTCCTGTATTTTCGTTGCTCTAGTGATGCGGTCGGACTGCCGACTGCTATATTTAATTTGCTAAGCTGTCTGAACATAATGGGGTCTTACCTCATATGAGTGCTAAAGCTACAAACCGAATAAGCATACACGCTAGCTTGGCCGTATACTAGAGCTTCGTCTATGCTGTACTAAAATTTATATATGTATATATATATATATTTCGGTACACCCGGCCGACTAACTCATTCGTAAAGACCTGAAAATCCGCCTCTTCATTGCTGTAGTGGAGTCTGTGCTGCTGTACGGGTCTGAGACTTGGACACTGACCAAGAAACTCAATCAGATGGTGGAGGGGTGCTACACGAGAATGCTGAGGATGGCTCTGAACATTAATCAGTATACACTGAGGATGAAAAACTCAGAGCTGTATGGGAGCCTCCCAAAAGTCAGCTCAAAAGTGACACAGAGGAGACTGAGGTTAGCTGGACATGCTCACCGACATCCAGAGTTGACATTGCACTCAGTGCTCCTGTGGGAGCGCCTACAAGAACACACTGGAAGAGGAAGACCAAGGTTAACGTATGTTGATGCCCTAAGGACAGACACTGGTCTGTTGGAGACGCAGGACATGGCAGCGATAATGAGGGACAGAGACCGCTGGAGAGAACTTGTCCATGGATCTCGGGAATTTTATTCGCCCTATATATATATATATATATATTCCTATATATACATATATATATACACACGCACAAGCCAATACAGACTCACGCACATACACACACGCACACACATGCACACACACTCACACACACACAAGCGTGAAAGCACCGATTCTTTGCTTAAACTTTAATCTGTTATTTTAATAAATAAATAAATATATATATATATATATATATATATATATATATATATATATATATATATATATATATATATATATATACGTTATTCGGGTTGAATCGGAGGTAACCACAGTAAGTAAGGTACTCAATACATAACAGAGTATAAAAGTTTTAATATAGATGAGATTCTACAGGACTAGAACTGTTTCATTCTTTAGAAATCATCAGGATTCTTGATGATTTCTAAAGAATGAAACAGTTCTAGTCCTGTAGAATCTCATCTATATTAAAACTTCTATACTCTGTTATGTATTGAGTACCTTACTTACTGTGGTTACCTCCGATTCAACCCGAATAACGTATATATATATATATATATATATATATATATATATATATATATATATATATATATATATTTATTTATTTATTTATTAAAATAACAGATTAAAGTTTAAGCAAAACTCAAAATAGTTTCTTACAATTAAATAGCTAGAAAGAAAAGGTTTTTCTGAGCCGTCTAATATAATTGAATATAAAAGAGAGATAAACACAGATATAAACATATATATATTCAAATTGCAAGGGACCAGATTCTCTAGGGTGAAAAAAATGCCAACTATTAATAATAGAGTTTGCCAGACTCAATTTAAAACAATAAATCAAGAAAAGAAATACAAACCGATATTGGGCAACTGCCTAACATCCAGACTGCTTTAGTAGGTTGTTTCGCAATTTTAGCGAAGGGAATTATCAATTCTTTGCTCATCGGTGGGTGTAAAATTAGTAAACCCTTCACTTCTAAGTATCTCAAAAGACTGAATAGTGTGCGAATATAAAATAACGCACATGGCATCAGAACCTAGCGTGTCTCATAAACGTACGCTACTAAAAATAGCAGCCAAGTTTACAGAACATTTAAATTATCTCTACAAAATTGATAGAGCCGACTATATCAAAGGTATATATTGAGTTAGAAACTCAAAATAGTCTCTTACAATAAAATAGCTAGAAAGAAAGAGGATATTGTGAGCCGTGTAATATAATTGAATATAAAAGTAGGGGGGGGGGGGGGGAGTGATAAATATGGATTTTTCCGGGCCCCCTTTAAAATATGTAGTGACCCATACCATTCACTGAAATCATACTAAAAAAATTTCCCGAGGGCCGGAACATACCTCCTGAAGTTGAGGATGGTCGAAAAGAAGGAAAAGTCCGCTATTATTGCACTTATACTCGATTCTTTTCGTCACAATGGTGGTTTGGGGGGGGGGGGGGGTCGATAAACTCATTTATGGTATTGTTTTTCCATTACGACCATCCAATATGCCGGAAATCCAGGATAGCGACCAAAATCCAAGATGGCGACCAAAATTCGATATGGCGGGTACAATAATTTTTCACTGCGAGAGTTATGTTGTCTCATGTAATAAATAGTTTCTCATGTTTAACGTCTACCGAATTCGTTATTGCTTCGTTCTTTAGCCGAACCTGTATTTCCCCGTGATCTCACATGCACCATATCTTTCGTACTTTCAGATTAACGTCCAAGTTTTGAAATGGCATACAGGCACACACAATTACCATTGCGATCGTCCGCGAAGAAGATTCTCGGTGAACTGGAATATGTGGAAACTGCAGGATTCCCCAATGGACTTCTACCCACAAAAAGGAATGTTATCACGAACATGATGTATCTAATTCGACCATCACGAGCAGGCCAGAGTCAGAGATCAAAAAAAGAAGCAGCATTGTCCCTCTCATATGTGCTATCAGAACAGTGGAATTTCTGTAACGTATATACAGTGACGATAAAACATATAAAACGGAAAATACTTCAATTATATGCAGAATTTCAACGACTATATCAAACGAGGAAGAACAGGAGAAATGAAAAATACTTGGAGGAGGTTAAAAAATTTAACAACTAAGTGGATTATATATTTGATATATTCTGCGAGAAGGCCGTAGTGAGGAAGAGACTAGAAAACTACCACGGAGTAAGCATGACAGACGATGAGTGGGAATTCCTTCATGATCAGCGCAAGGACCGTGAAATGTTTTGTGAGAATTTCATAGATAAAAAGTGGGAAAAGACAATGAAAAGGAGGAAAAGTGACATTGAATCTTTGGAAAGACAGATGCAGAGAGCTGAAAAAGAGCAAGAAATGATCCAATTATTTATGGATGTGCCTTCGGACTCTACCGAAGACAACGAACAAGTTGCGGACGTTGATTTCTCATCTGACAGTGCTCCGTCGGTTCCTAAGAAGCGTAATGTTGTGGCATCATTGGACTTCGGAGATGAGCTTCTACCCCCATGTTTCAGACACCTACGAATCAGTGAGAGGATAATAAAGCCAGAAGTATACGAAACTATCGATGAACTGAAATCCAGGTAATGCCGCGATAGTTGTTGTTGGAAATAAATTGTTTGACAAGAAATGGAAGTTACATAACGAAATCGAAGTGATCGATCTCGATACTTTACCTCATAAACGTAATATTCGAGAGAGCGGAAAAAGTATTGAAATGATGGCACTGGACTGCATAGTTAAGGAAATCATTTCTTCAGATACCTACAGCGTGATTACCTATCACGACAACGGGTCCAAAAAAACAAGGTGTTGGATCTTTCAGTGTACAGGGCATGACAGTTGGTGGAAAGTACAGAGCGCTCCCTACGTTACCGATAGCGTCTGAATCACGACAGAACTTGGCTGATTTAAAATTGGCTGTTTTGTCCATACTAGAAGCTGCACGTGAGGTATCCGTCAAATTGCTCTTCGAAAAAATTGCTTTTGCAATAACTGATCTGACATGACACAATTTCGAGGTTGATCCGAGCTGAAAAACTAGAGACTAAACACGTTCCAGACCCCCTTTTCTGTAATGTTCATCCTTCCCTCATGTTAAACAGGGTTTTGACGAAGCCATGGTCTGAAATGGAAAACGAAATTGGTAGAGACAAAATCTTCTCGAGTTTTCTAGTGAATGCAACTACTAATGCCTCAAGCGTCACAGAGCAAGAGCTCGACTGTATAACAAGATTGATATGCCATGATTTCGACCACAAAAATTGGAACAAGGCGAATGATTTTGACTCGTTGATACATCCACGCAAAAACAAGTCCGTTTCATTGAAAGATGAACGGTTCAATCGGCTTACCATAACTTGTGCAGTTACGCTGTATCACCTAGACGATGTAGCCGCATACGTTCAGAAATTCGAGCATGTAACTAACCAGTTGGCGTGCATAGTGCGCTGTTTCATGAATATGGACATCTTCCGGGTGTGGTGTTGTTCTGCAGTGGAGCTATCATCGGATTGCAATGTAGAGCCATTCTTATCACTCACGACTGCACAAGCGACGGACTATCCCAAACTGGCGATAGCATTCAATAAGATCTACGAGGATTTGATACATATTGATCCCAGCAAATTAGTATCTACCGACCTACCAGCTTTGAGTTTCGTATCAGAAGAACGTTTCAGACAGATCCGATATGATGACGAAATGTGCGATGCGATAAATGCGGCGACCTGCGAGTTGAGAGATGATGTACTCAAAGTCATAAAGGTGCTCTTACCGAAGTTGGGTGATGGCTTCCAGAAGCAAAAGGGCGACATATTCGGATTTGGGGAAGCTCGCGATTCTCCATACGCCTTATCAAAGATGGACACTGCCAAACTTGAAAAAGCGCCTATTCACAACCTCGATTCAGAAAGAGGCGTGGGCTTTATTAATTACGAATTGACTCGCCGAGGCGCGAAACAATTGGCCGCCGCTTCTTCATCTCAAGTAAAGATGAAGGCTAAAGACCTGATCGAAAATTCGTCGGGGTCTTTCGTCAAATACAGGAAGTTGGTTAGAAAAGGCGGCCAAATACCTGAAATTATGAAAGCATGGACTGTAAAACAGGAGGAGATGACACGCGAAGGCCTCGCAACCAAGGAAAATGCCAATATCGCCATCGACAAGCGACGAAACAAGGACCTTGATTATCTAAAATCTGTAGGTGGTCCTTTCACTAAAAAGGAGGAGATAGATACATATATGGAGAGCGATACAGCTTCGGAACAGATAAAATAGAAAGGTTGTATTTAGAAATTAGATATGCAAGGGACACTTCGCTATCGATACCAAAAACCAGCGATATTTTCAAACTGAAAAGGAATTATTGGAAACTAGATGTGGATACTTACGTGCGAAATCTGGGGGTTTATCTGGAGAAAGTCAGCTGCAAAACGGATGCTACTGTTCAGGACTTTAAAGATGCTTTAGATCATTTGTTGAACAATTATAATTTAAAATAAACCAATGATAATGTATGAATGAATCATGCATAATAATTTTTTCAAGCCATAGACTAGAGTTAAGCTCATTTTGTCTTCGGAAATGCGTTTAAAATATGCTATTCATGAAAAATGATATATTAGTCAAAATAGTTGGTTCAATAACAGTTTCCCATATCCGGCATCCTGGATTTCCGGCATATTTGATGGTCGTAATGCAAAAACAATACCATAAATGAGTTTATCGACCCCCAAAACCCCCCTTGTGACGAAAAAATATCGAGTATAGGTGCAATAATAGCGGACTTTTCCTTCTTTTCGACCATCCTCAACTTCAGGGGGTATGTACAGGGGGGTTCCGGCCCTCAGGAAAATATTTTAGTATGATTTCAGTGAATGGTATGGGTCACTACATATTTTTTTAAAGGGGCACCCGGAAATTGAGTCTGCAGATTTGTAAATTAACCCCCCCCCCCCCTCTAATAAAAGAGAGATAAACACAGATATAAACATATATGTGTTCAAATCGTAAGGGACCAGGTGTTACTAATTGCGAGATGGATAAAAAGCGTCGCTAAATATTATTTGCCTCAAGTCTGTTGGATTTGGAACCAGAAAACACACCGCGATAAATCGACGAAATAACAAAACAAAGATGAAAATAAAAATACCCTTAGTTATTACCCATGTGGGTGTGGGTGTTTACAGAAGCTTAAAACCTGTAACAGTTGACTCTGAACTCTGAAATCTTAATACATACATTGTGACACTGGACACTACCTATACAGAGAGAGAGAGGGAGAGAGAGAGACGGAGAGAGAGAGAGAGAGAGCGAGGGGAGAGAGAGAGAGGAGGGGGGAGATAGAAACACTCACACACATATATATATGTATATATATGTATTAGATATTATTTTAAGGGCGATATATTGGCAGCAGCGGTAGAGGGTCGGACGCCATGCTTACTAGCATAGTTACGTCCCTTTGTGATCTGAGTTCAAATCCCGCCGAGGTTAACTTTGCCTTTCATCCTTACGGGGTCGATAAAATAAAGTACCAGTAATGCACTGAGTAATTGCTGGCCTTGTGCCAAAAGTAGAAACAATTATTTTAACAATGAAAACAATAACAAAGTCAAGTAATTTTACCTATTAATTTCATTGTTTTACGATCGTTTCGGAGGGTTGATCATATTGATATATTGACTGATCTATAACTGTATACTATCATACAGTGTTCTTCGGAAACAATATATATATGTATGTGTACACAACGAAAACCGTTGATATTAAAGGTCTCCGGTCAACGCCTCGCCGACTCAATAGAGTTAATAATTTTTCAGCGTTTTTTCATTGTTGTTGTCATTTGACTAATTTCATCACTCTGAGAAAATGGTGTATTTTCGTTATCATAGAATGACAGCTGTTTCGTCAAGATTTACGGATCCAACATCCGCGGTCCCTGTTATTCGCGGAATTTTCCTTAGAACCTAGCTAATAATTTTTCGTGGCAACCACTGCATATTCGCGGAATCGTTTAATATCTTCCACGTTCTTTTTTTGACATTTTTAGTGGCAATATATATTTTTAACGCTAAATTATTAATAACATTATACCATATTTGCCGGCCTATTGGACGTCTCTTCGCATAAGACGCTCCATCTTTTTTAATTATATTTTACGCTATATTTTGACGTTTATAGGCATGTTTATAGACCACATTCAATATTCGCGGTTTTTTCACTCTTTGCCGGTGTTCAAGGAACGTAAACCCCTGCGAATAATGGGGACAAGTGTATACATATATATATATATATATATATATATATAATTGTAGAGTTGTAAATGAATGCATGTACAGTATGTTAATGTATAATAAAACATAGATAAGTATCCCTACGAGGGTTTTAAGTTGAGATCATGTATGTATTTCAGGATTTTTATTCATCATCAGTGACATTTATTCACACCACATCGTATATGCCTTAACATGCACCACTCTTATGAATCTTATTATGTTATGACACCAGATTATATAGACATGAATATTACTCACGCATAGAGATGCTATAAAATAGCTTATTATTTATATATATATATATATATATATATATATATATATATATATATATATATATATATATATATATATATATATATATATATATATATATATAGAAGTGGTTACACAACAGTTAGTTCACCATACCGAGAACAATTGTTTCACCTTAGCGGATCCTCAGCTCGTAATGCATTATATATATAGGAAAATGTTTAACCACGACGGCAGAGAAATAGCCGTTTCGACGGCTATTTCTGGACTAAATTAGAATTTTTAGCGTGGTAAATGAATAGTCGAACTTTTCAAGGCTGCTTATATATATATATATATATATATATATATATATATATATATATATATATATATATATAGATATATATACATATACATATATATATACATAAACATATATATATATATATATATATATATATATATATATATATATATATATATATATATATATATATATATATATATATATATATATATATGAAAATGTTCAAGACCTCGACGGCAGAGCTCAAGCCGATTCGACGGCTATTTCTGGACTGTCCAGAAATAGCCGTCGAAACGGCTTGAGCGCTGCCGTCGGGGTCTTGAACATTTTTATATTACCCACTCTACTACCCTAAGTATTGAGTACTCTGGTGCGTTATGGTCCACCTGGTTCCTTACCACACTTCCTTCGTTATATATATATATGTATATATATATATATATATGCGGAAACAACACGGGAAGATAAGACAGTACAATGATATATATCATTTTAACATTTAAATGGAAAAAATGAAATTTAATTTCTCACTCTTAGTACGGCTGATACATACTTATATTTTAACATTTGATATAGTACAGTAATGAGTCTTAACGTCTCGGAGGTTGGTCCTTGATTGGAAGATAGAATCCGGGATATAAGAAGAAATAGAAAGGTAGAAGAGACTAAGAAAAGAAAGAAAATGTTTTTCTCGGGAGAAAAATCTATATATAAATCTGGCGGCCGCGTGTTACGAGTTTCCTGCGAGTAACTTTGCTATTTATTACTACTTTAAACTACGCACACTTTCTTTGGTTAACTAACTGCTTAATTACCGGTGCCACAACTCTCTCTTTCTCCCCCCCCCCCTCTCTCTCTCTTCTTGTTTCTTCGTGTTTTCTCCCCTCCACTTGCTGGTATATACTCAATTCCGACTCCTCTTATCCTTTCATTCACTGGCTTCGAAAGACATAGCACATATTTTCTGCACTTTTTCACATTTCTATGACTAAATTCTATTTAAACTTTCCTCTCCCCCGTGTTACTATTTGCGCAACCTGTCTACAATGTATCCTGTCATGTTTCCAGTCGTAACACCTTGTTGCTAGTATAAATGCACTGGGGTCGATTTAATCGATTTTCCCCTCACCTCAAATTGTTGGCCTTGTGCCTAAATGGGAAATCATTATTTGTCTTATAATAATCTTTCCAGCGACTGGTTCAAGATGTCGTACAATCTGGTCCCAAAGTGATGAAATCACATCCTATGCACGAATGGCATTCACCAGGAGTGGCTGACGAGGAAGTTGGATGTTTATGCATGTTAGTTTAGTGTGTGTAATCTGCAACATATACATATACATACTCACATATACCCCCCCCCCTATATATATATATATTTATATACAGGAACCAGATATTGAATACGAGTGGAGTCTGATGAAGTCCTCCTTATTGAGCAGATAAAGTATGTGGGTTTTAGTTTTCATTATATCTAATTGCGTCATTTAATTGTGTATGGTGTGTTTTTGCCTTACTTTGGTTTGTAGTATTTGTTGTCGAGTATATACATATTTTGGTATATAGATACATGAATATGTATATAAGTATACACATTTATATTCATTTTATATTCATATAATATAATATATATATATGTATATGTATGTATATATATAAATATATAAATATATACATATATATATATATATATATGACTTTGATAATGTTCTTAGGTTTAGGCCAGTATTGGCCCAGGCCATGTCTAATATATGTGTGTATATGTGTGTGTGTGTGTGTGTGTGTATGTATTTGTGTAGATAAGATTCGACTCTTATTACACACGCATACACTCACAAACACACACAAACCACACACACACACACACACTAACAAACAAACAAATATACACATGTAAGCATATATATGCAGAAGTCTCAAGATAATGAGGAATTATGCCCTCAGAATAAAACCATGTTAAACATGATCTAGAAACATCCTTTCCAATGTCTTTCCAATCACATTGAAATCCAAGAAGGGAGATAATTCACTGATATGTCTACTTGTTAATGTGATTTACTGTTGCTTTATATAAATAATGTTAGTGTGTTGTTTAACGGGGGCAAATGTAACTGATAGACGGTCTAGAACTGGATGTATCCTGACACTCCTCCCGCCTTTTAATGGCCGTTAACAAGTATTTATTTGGCCGAGAGAGTTGGTTCTATGTTTCCTTTTGTGTAGCAGTAGTAGGACATGTTTAGTTAATGGGTTCACATATATATACATATATATGTGTGTATGTGTGTGTGTGTGGGTGTGTGGGTGTGTATGTGTGTGTATGTGTATATATAATTTTACACATATAGATATAGATATACATACATACACACACATACATATATACATACACACACACATATATATACATACATACGCACATATATATATACATACATACGCACATATGCACACACACACACACACATACACACAGATATATATATATATATATATATATATATATATATCGCGGCGAATTGGCAGAGTCGTTAGAATGTCAGATAGAAGTCTTTGAGGTATACGTTTCAGCTCTGTGCATCCTGAGTTCAAATTCCGCGAACAGACACATACCTTGAAAACAGCAGGGCACACTCGAAAGATGCACCACAACCACACTCACATACCAACACCATTGATAGCCCTGGGGCCCTGCACCAAGTAGTACATACACACCCTCATGCAAGAAAACAAACACACCTACACGAATGTGCACGTAATAATTCCTGTTGACTGGTTCCCTTTTTTCCCTCCTAATCTGCTCTTTCTCCTAAATACAATAACTTTTTTTATATTCCATGAAGAACAACCGCCTTTAAAAC